>OY720457.1:39733135-40333135 GCA_963082715.1 Harpalus rubripes | reverse complement strand
TACGATACAGACAAAAAAAATACGAATATTTTATTATTTTCTTGTTTTTCAGAAATCGACAACACTTTTGATGTCCCTAGTACATTCACCGCCAGTGTTACGCAACACTTGCTGTAAATCGAATCGGCTGCTGCGAATCGGCTGCTAGGTTCAGTCTGATCTTCTGTTTATTGTCAACGAAACAATGGACCTTTCCAATTTAAAGAGATAGAAGATATGCGCAATGGGGATCTGCGCATAGTAAGAACAACTGAGATCTATGACGTTTGATTCTAAAAAATTAGACGTAAAATGTAAGATAACTTTAAAAATTCTTATCGAAATAAGTTACAAAAGCTTTTATTGAAGGTAAAATGTCTAACGATGCAAATTTTCACTGAGAATACAGGTATTTTAATGACTGCAATATTTTTGACGTTTCGTTTGACAGCCCAACTGGCAGTTGTTCGCGCCATTTTCTTACTATTTGCAGCGATAGAAAGAGATAGCCCTTAAATTGGAAAGGTCCATTGTAATATTTTTTTAGGTTTTTAAAGTATCGTTTACATTTGTATTGTTTTGATAGTGAAATATTGTTGTATTTTGTTGCATATTAGCAACAATGGTAAGCTTAAACAATAGATAAACTGTTTTAATTGTTATTTTTGCTGATAAATTAATTTGTTTAATGAATCGCATAATGATTATAAAGAAAACTTAATTTGAAATTTGTTCTTGTACAAAAAAAATACATCAAAATAGATTCTGATGTGTGTTAATATTTTAATTGTTTGAATAGTGAAATATTGTTAACCATTGTTGCATATTAGCAATAATAGTTTGACTGCTTTAATAGTTATTTTTGATTATAACATGTTTTATTATTGAAATACTTTTATTTTAAAATAAATTTTTGTGTTCCAGAGTTCCAGTGAATGAAATAATGTTTCTTGGAGGATCGATCCATATTGGGTGTTGCTGTTTCAAGGAACTGTCCTGGAGTACCTGAGCCGTGCAGCCGTGATGGGGATAAGTGATTCGTCTTGCTGGTAGCTGAGCTGTGTTTATCAATGTAAGTCGTTATATGTGCCTTCCCTTCACTGTCCTTTTTTGCTATTTTTTTCAGCTTAACACAAAAGTAAATTCATTTTTCTCCTGAAAATATGGTTTATGTTGTTGAGTTTAATTCAAATAGTCATATTTTCTTCTGCACTTCATTTCCGAGGCACATTGTGAATGTCTATTCCTATATTTAAAATTTAATATTCGTGGTATTATCAAAAAAAGTAGATACTAGGATTAGATTAGACAATATTTTAAGAAAAAAACTGTCAAAATTATAGTAGAAATCGCTATTCCAAAAATGAGGATTAGCTCAATCTTTTTACCTCCCGTCATACCGTAGGCAAGAGAGGTAATGTAACCGTGCCAAAAATTCGATGGTGAGTTTTCAGTAAATAAGCACGAATTGGGGTCCCCACAACAAGTTTTTACTATTTTTTAGAGATGTGCCGATTATGACTTTGGCCGACTAGTCGGTTGTAAAGAGGCCGACTAGTCGGCCAAGCCGATCACGGTTTCGGGTATTTCCGTGACGCTTTGATTTGATGAGTGCGTGCCAGCCGATATAATCCGACAGTTCCGAAATGCTACGCCCCACAAATGCTATGCCTCACAAATGCTACAAGTTATAAAGTTATCCCCACCACCAGACCCGAAGTTTCCCGAACACACAATGCTATCAGTTATAATGTGGGACGAATAGGCACAGGATAAAGAGTGTTCTGAACGTACGAATCATCTATTATAGGTCGCTACATATTCGTATTTCGCCTAATAAAATATAGGTGGCTATACATTAATTTTGAAATTTGGTGATTACTATATTTTAATTTTTTTCAACCATAAAAATATAATCAATTTAAAATTAAGTAAATAATATAAATAATAAACACGTTTCATAAATAAAATTTTATTCAATTTAGTAATAAATTATTTTCTTTTCTTAGTAGGCCTGATTCATTTAAAGAAACGAAACATTATACATTAAATACTAATTAAATACAGATTACAGATCACATTCTTCATTTCCATAATTTTTAAAGCTCATAATCTTGGGTCCTTGAATTTAGGTGGCAATAATTTCTTTACAATTCCATTTTCTAAAATTACTTTCACGCTTCTTATACTATTTTCTTCTCTTCATCGTCAGTTATTGTTAGATAAATGACAAAGAAGTTCCTTTATTGACTTGATACACAAAGTTTATAATAGAAAAGACATTTACTTCCAGAGAAAAATACACAAAATTAACAACTAAAAACAGAAACCTGTCAAATCCTACTTCAATTCTGTCTCCGTCAATAATACAGTTCTCATATAATTATTACATTACATATTTATACTATATTATACAATTGGCTGCATACATTACGCAATAACTGTAACAACATACCGATGAAGTCACTCATATTTGGAAAATAATAGTTACTTTTAATTTTGAAATAGATCATACACTCCGAAAGTGATAACGTCAAAATCGAGCGGGAATTACAAAACCTGAAATATTATTGAAGTATGTATCCGGTTTGTAGGTGTGGAAGGTTTAAGAAGTTTTGATCATAATACGGCTATAAAATCATTAAGATTCATTTAAACAATTATTACATTTTATTTTCTTTGGAACTAAATGTACTTGAATATGTAAACCAGGTCTAAGAACATAAATAAAAAAATAAATGTAGGAAATATTAATGAATGAGAGGGAGAGGAAAATAACAATATTTTTTACAGTTCTTATTCATTACATGACAACCTTAATTTGTTATACTTATGACGAATGCTAGTTTTTCGTTTCATATTTTTCTAAATAAAATTTATATGTACAAACTTTATTAATTCTGATCTGTGGGGAAACAATTTATATAAAGAATTACAGGTCATAATTAACTTTCTCACATTTCTGTGATTTTTATCTTAAATAATGGAAATAAAAACAAATTCAAACATTGAAATAAATCCTCAGAAATTAATTGATATGCCAATGGACGTACCTATGAGTTGAAATTGAAGACCTTGCAGCAAGAAGGTATCTGTGATTTTTGGAAATGAGATCTGCGGCTATTTGAAGAAAAATACCTGAATCTGTTCGTGCAACAACAAATATTCTGAGTTTAAGCGAATTAACGTTAATAAAATTAAATGGACACATTCTTTTGTATTCCGGAGAAATGTCAAAAAAGACAGATGCTTTCTTGTTGCTGCACAGTCTTCATTTGAAACCCTACATCATGAGTTTCGCACATGTCACATGTTACATTCTTAAAGTAATTCCACTCTACTGAACTCCTGTGAACTTTCTGTTTATAATCAAAATCACCTTCCAAGGAAGAAAATAGTATTAATTTACCGGCAATGTTAAATTATATTACCTATATTACCGACATTTAGAAAAGTCTGTGGCGTTAACGTATTATCAATTTTTGACAATTTAATATGTCATTTTCTTTGCCTCATTTAACCTAGGGTTGGTGACACCATTTCCATAATAAAATTTTTGCAGTTGTGCGATTTGTTTTTTCAAATAGGGTCCTTCTCTTTTTACCTCTCGCTAAGAGAGGTATTGAATTCATGTTGAAAATCGCATATCCACATTTTAGCGAATAAGCACGTTTTAAGGTCCCTAGAATCCGATTATAACATTTTTACGTTGTTGTCCGTATGTGTGGATGTTGGATCCACGATTTCTCAAATACTATACGACTTAAGACATTTTGAACTACGGATTCCTCAATCTAACAATAATGGGAAGAGTTGATTAAGTTTTGGTAACAATTGGGCAACCGGAAGTAGTAGTTATAAGAAAAAAATCATCTAAATATTATTTATCGAAAATTTATGTAAATATCGAATAAAGAACGTTAAATTCTTTATTCGATAAATATAAATTCATTATTATATCTTCTATAGATTTAGAGATAAAGGAATGCATATAAAATCGTTATATTACCAACTGATTGTGAATAAACAACATTACCTACTTATTCTTTTTCCGAAAATGCAAATTTTAAATTCCTTGTATCTTTGGCAAATTCATTTAGAACTTCGTCTACATATTTTTGTTTATTTTCGCTTATGTAATCGCGATGGAGGCTCATCATTCATAAACCGTCTAGCCGATCTTCGCTAATAGTAGATCTAATCCATGTTTTCACTCTTCTTAGAGTGCTAAAAGATCTTTCCACAGTGCATGTAGTTGGAGGAAGACAAATTAAAATTTCTAAAGCTTTGGAGATTGCTGGGTAAAACGTACAATGTTGTAAAAGTTCTGTTACAGGAGTTTCTTTAGTAATAATCTTTTCTTTATTTGAAACCCAATATTCGTGCCATGCTAAATATGAATGAATCTCTTGAGCTAGTTTAGTAAAAAATTTATAGTTTATTTGTTTTAAATTAATCGGATGCAAATTATAGAGCAAAAAGGCAACATTATCATCTTTCGAAAACCGAGAACTAATTAAAAAAACTAAGTAATTTATAAAAATTGCTTTTTTAAAATATTCTCGCACAGAATTAGCTTCGTAGTTTGCATGGTGAATTTATCTTCCACCACTAGCGACTCTCGGCATTTTTAATTCAAGATCAAAATTTTGTGCAACTTCTTCAGCGCTATTAAATAGTTCAGTAAAAATTATTTCTAAATAAGAGTTCCTTTGTTTATTAAATATATCCAATAAGTGATTAATATGTTTCTGTACAGCTAGCAAATCAACAGAAATACCCTGCAAAACATTTGTTACGGGTTCCAGAAGTGCCGAATATTTAGATATTATTTTAAGGGAAACAAAAAATAGCTCTCAACAATAGCGCTTGATAATTGTTGTGCTCCTAATCTAGTAGCAATTAACTTCAGCTATGGTATTGGTAATATTTTTATTTATAATTTGTACTGCGGATGTATCTTTTAAATTGTGTGCGCGCGAAGCTTATATACGCTAACTTCATGATGAAGATTTGAACGTTAGGAAACAGAACGAAAGAAGAAAACAACAAGGCGATGTAAGGACATTAGGATGCGACATAAGTAGCCGTGGCAAAAAATTAAAAACGGTAACTTTGCTTTTAAAATTCTTAAAATTAGAGAAAAGCCAGGGGGGCAAATGCCCCCCTCTTGCCCCCCCCCCCTATGGGCGCCCATGTTGGAGAATAGAATTTTTGAAACGTATACGTTTAGACACTATACGTTCATGAACGCATATGAATGCGAACGAATGATTTGGAGAATTGAGGACCAGGCCTTAACACACGTATTTTTTACGAAATTTTCACAAAATCCTGACGAAAACAATATCTAACGCACACCATGCACACACATTCAAAATCGCTCGGCCCACTATCTTCATGTTAGTTTACAATAGCTTGACAGATGAACGCAAAATTATAAATATAGTACATTAAAGAACGTGTTTTACAAAACATGTTTTTTTCGCACGCGTCAAAATTTAGAGCGTTAGCGAGTTTTCTAATTGACTAGTGCAAAAAAAGTCTTATAAAATGAGTTCTTTATACTATTTTTTATATTTTGCGCCTTCTACAATTAACATTTACTTACTCAGTTTGTGATTATATTTGTAACCATTTGTACATTTTCATGTAAATAATCTTCCCTAAATAAAAAAAAAAAATAATAATAATTTCGACATTACATTATTAAAATGAATTGTCAATTAACTAAAAATAAAATAGGTAAAAATGGGTTAAAGAAACGTCATCTAGTACCAACCGTCTAAAATAAAAAATTGCGTTTCGAAATGAACGCAAAATATAAAAAAAAATGTTATAAAACGTAGGATAAGAAGGAAAATAAGACATAATTTTGCAAATATACATTAATTGAAACAGTATTATTGTATGAAAGCGTAAGTACCTACTTAAACATGGAAATATATGTAGTTCATCTAACCTAATTTCTTTCAGAAAAAATGCCAAAATCTCTATAAATAAAGCTTTTCGCACACAATTTTTAGCGGTATTTAGTGTTTTTAATGGTTTACCAAGTATATATAACCATTAATATAAAATTCTTGAATTCTGGATAAACTGCAATTTAACCCTGATTTTTAACGAAACCTATAGCTATCTTTCTTTCACCAGACTCTACAGTAGGCTGTGCGAGAAAGAAAGCAATAGTTGTGATGTGACGTAAATATATAAGATACTTAAAATCTCAAATATATCAAAAACTAAAAAATCATTTAAAACTTTCTTTATTTTACATGCATCATAATCGCTCTTTAAAACACGCAAAAGCGTTGTCACGTTCTTAATTTGACACTCTGGCAAATTTTATTTTAATTTATATTCGGGTTATAAATCTTTATATTTAGCAACATGAGGGACTCGTGAGTAGAGCTGGTTCACTAATTATGTGGGTGACAACGAAAAGGAGTTTTTTAAAAAGATTTCAACTGGACTTTATTGTGCAATTACAGGTGGTTTTTAAATTTACAGACAATAAAGACAATGTTACATACAATTCTAAGCTTATATACTAAAATTTTATGCTGATGCGCATAGTGTCATTTTCTTGTAAAATAGGCAGGACCGGACTCATAACTCCTCCCGCCTTAAGTGAGGACTGTGGGGGCTTTGGCCACACTGTGCGATAATGAAGTCATCTGGATTTCTTCTTCCTGTGGGCCTTTGACGCCTTTGCGTTGACAATGCTTTCTTAGGAACATAAAATACAGAGAACAACATATGATAATTAGTAAAATGCAACAATATATTACAATATTGTGAATGTTTATATTAGTTGGAATAGTCACATTATTTATTTCATTTAATTTTTGATTTTGTTTGTTAATGATAGGTAAAATGTTTTTTAATTCATCTAAGTTTATGTTCTCTATTTTCAAAGGGTTAAAATGTATAAAATTGTTTTTATCTCCATTTTCTGGGAGAGATAATTTAGGAAGTTCAATGTTTTTAAAATTTGGTTTATAATTTTGATAAGTTTTTATAGTAGTGTCTTTAATTTTTATTTCACAATCGTTGTTTAGTTCGATTAAATAAGTTCCATTTAGAGGTATATTGTCTGTGTTTTTCGTGCACTTTTGGATGGCGACGACACCGTTGGGGGCTACCACGATCCATTGATTTTCTTCGATTTTCTGGATCTTCACATCTGGCACTTCGGTGGATACTAGTTCACAATTTGGGTTTGAGTTGTACTTGAGAAGTTGTATTTCGCAGGGTGCGTTCTCATTCATAGTTGATTTGTGGACATCTTGGCATATGAATTCTTCAGGTATGATTTCTTTGCAGGTGGTGTCAAAGAAGGCGTAAGAGTGCTCATTTTTTATTAAAAATTTGGAATTTGGTATGATGGTTTGGAAGGAATTTTGATTTCTGATTGGCAGGGAATATAAATGGTAATAATGGAAACTTTCAGTCTCCACAACAGGTATCTCAAGTAGAAATACAATTTGGTTGCCTTTAGTATAACTTTTTATTTGTATTACTTTTTCGAATAGTATGATGTTTTCTAAAGTTGGTTCAAATGGGAAACCATTTTTATTTAAATGTTTATTAATAAATATTATCTCCGTTAATAAGTCTTTTGGTTCTAATATTGAATTATGAAGTGTGTTAAGTTTTGCAAAAGTTATGGCTATTTCGATTTTTTCTAATAAATCGTAAATAATTTGCAAACTTGAAGTATATTGTGAGATAATGGTTTGTAAAAATAAGCAGTTGTTTGCTTCTACATTTTTAATGTAGGTTGAATTAATATATTTTTCTAATTGTTCAATTTTTGAATTTAATGAAAATTGATTTTTGGATAGGATTTTTGTATTATCATTGAATTTTTGGATGGAAGTTTGTAAGATGCTAAGTTGTTCTTTCATGACATCTTTAATTTTGAATTGGTTGCTCGATATTTCTTTAATAGCTTTATCATATTTTTCGGCATCTGATTGATCGAGATTGCCAGTGATTGATTTTATCATTGTGCCAAGTCCGTTAATGAGTCCTCGTTTTTGTTTCCTCGAGATTAGTGGGTTCAGCTGTTTTATTTGCAATAATACTTTTTCTTCTAGGACGCTAATTACTTGGTAAGAGTGTTGATTGTGTTTAGAGTCTTTTAGTTCGTCCTTTATCTTAATAAATGAATTTCTCAAGTTAGTATATTCTGTAATTATGTCCGTAATGTCATAAATTTGAACAAATGTCCAGTAGTCAATTTTAAGTTGTGCATTTCCTAGTTTTAGTGGAAGGAGGCCAGGGTTATTGTTTAGATCGTGTATTTTGGATGTTTCTAGGCTTGAAGTGACGATGAGGAACAGGGATCTGTAAAAACAGGCTGTCTTAGTTCCTTTATATGAATTATTTCAGTTTTTGGTTTTTTCTTTGTACTTATAATTTCCACTTTATTATGATCGAGTAATTTTGTGATTTTGAAAGGACCTAGAAATTTAGAATTCTTTTTGTTTCTATTGAGTGCATTAATTTTATAAACAGTTTGACCTAATTTAAAATTTGGGTTTGTTTCTCCTTTTGTATTATGTTTGTTTACTACTTTTTCTTTGTTTGATTCTATTGTTTCAGATACTTTGTTATAAACGTGTTTTAGTTTTTCGTTGTGATTTTCCACGTAATCGTTGTAAAAGGAATTTGGAATAAATATTTCTTGAGGATTTCTAGAGTTCGTATGTCCAAATGTTAATTCGAATGGTGTATACTTTGTTGCGCTGTGGATAGAGTTATTATATCCAATAATAGCGTAATTCATTAAATCTTTGTGTTCGTCTGGATATATTTCTTGTAGTATTCGCAGATGTTCGATTATGGTTGAGTGAAATCTCTCAACAATAGAATTAGATTCGTGATGTAAAGGGGTTGTAAAGTGAATATTTATTTTATGAAGTTTTAAAAGTTCTTTTACGGTATTGTTGTTGAATTCTTTTCCATTATCAAGGGTTAAATTTTCAGGTACGCCAAAAGATGTGAAATATTTAATTAATGCATTTGCTATATGAATAGCTGTTTTGCCTTCGATGTAAATGGCTTGTGCAAATTTTGTGAATGCGTCAACTAGTGTTAAATAATTTCGATTGTCATATACAAATACGTCTATATGAACTATTTGGAAAGGTCGCGTAGCTGTATCGGTTAACATAAGTGGTACATATGGTTTCTTTCTTGCATATTTAGATCTTTGACAAATGTCGCATGAATTAATATAATTTGTAATGGTAGTTTTCATATGTTTCCAGTAGTAATTTCGTTTTAAATGTTCGAGTGTTTCATTTATACCTCGATGGTTTGTCTTGCCTTCGTGATGCATTTTGATAAGCATTATTTGTTCTTCTTTATCTGTGACGGTGTTTATAATTTTTGTGCATTTAATTAATTTTGGTCCATTTTCAGAAAATTTATTTAAATAAACTCTACAAAAATCTTGGTATAATTTTTCGGTTATAAAATACATGTGGTACGAATTTTTAGAGTCTGTATAATTTCTTAAAAATTCAAATATTAATTCTTCATTATTAGTTTCTGGGATTTTGACTTTAACTATAGTTTGATTTTCATATTTCTTTATACTAGTGTCTGCTTTGGGATACAAGTTTGGAAATACGTGAATTTGGTTTATTTTATTATTTATTATCTCATCTAGGATGGTAATTCCTTCATTCGTTGTGTCATTTACACACGAGTGTTGAGTTGATGAGTCAGTGTTTTCGATATCAATGTTGTCGAGGTCAGTGTTAGGAACTGAAGCAGGTTTATCAGGAGGTCTTATTTGTACATCGGAAATAATATTAATTTTGGGTTTTTGTCTAGGTTGGGAAGGTTTATTAATGGGGTGTTGTTTTCTAGTGAGAATAGGTGATTGTGGTTCAGAATCATTAGGAACAAAATTTTCGGCTAAATTTTTCAAATATTGTAGTACGTCGTTATCAATATTACCGGGGTTATTTATAGTTGATTCGTTATCGTCAATTGCATTTACACGAATACGTGATAAACAATCAGCATTAGTGTTGCATGACCCTTTTTTATATTCAACCGTATAATCGTATTCTTCAAGTTTTAATTTCCATCGAACTAATTTAGAATTTGGTTCTTTCAAGTTATGTAACCAAACTAAAGGTCGTTGGTCAGTCACAATTTTAAACTTTCTGCCAAATAAATAATGTCTAAATTGTTTGCAGGCCCAAATTATAGCAAGTAGTTCTCTTTCTACGGTGGAATACTTAATTTCTGTTTCGTTTAATGTCCGTGATGCATAGGCTATTGGTCTATCGTGTGGGATTTCGCCTTGCGAAAGCACTGCACCGATCGCAAATTTGCTAGCATCAGTGGTGACAATGAAAGGTTTGTCAAAATCTGGATACTGAAGTATCGGTTCATTCATTAATAGATCTTTACACATGTTAAAGCTCTCAATGAAGTCTTTGTCGTGAATTACTTTAGCGTTTTTCTTTAGACATCGTGTCATTGGTTTCGTAATTTTCGCCAGGTCTTTTATAAAGCGTCTGTAGTATCCTACTAGTCCAAGAAAACTTTTAATGTCTGTTTGTGTTTTTGGAATTGGGAAATTTTTGATTACTGAAATTTTGTCCGGGTTCGGTTTTACTCCTTCAGGTGTAATAATATGGCCTAAATATTGAACTGTGTTATGTAAAAATTCTGACTTGTCTAGTTGAATTTTGAAATTACTTTTTCTTAATCTATCGAAAATTGATTTTAATCTTTCTACATGTTCTTGCAAGGATGAGCTGAAAATAATGATGTCATCTAAGTAGACTAAACAGGTTTCGTGTTGTAGTCCGCGTAAAACGTTGTCCATTACCCTTTGGAATGTGGAAGGGGCATTTTTTAAACCGAATGGCATTCGCTTAAATTCGTAATGTCCTCCTTCAGTGGAAAACGCGGTTTTTTGTATGTCTTGAGGGTCGACTTCGATCTGGTGAAATCCACTAGCCAAATCGAGGGTGGTAAAATAATTCGCTTTGCCTAATTTATCTAGGATGTCTGTAATGTTTGGAAGCGGATATTTGTCGTCTATAGTACGTTCGTTAAGTTTGCGATAGTCTATGACTAAGCGCCATTTCTTTCTACCAGAGGCGTCCATTTTTTTGGGGACAATCCATATAGGACTGGACCATGGAGAATTACTGGGTTGTATAATACCTTGATCTAACATTTTTGACATTTGTGTCCTAACCTCTTGTTTATGAATTTCGGGAAAACGGTAAGATTTTACATGTATAGGTGAGTCGTTTTTTAAATTGATTTTGTGTCTAATTTCGTTTGTGAAACTCAATGGGATATCTTCACAATAGAAAATGTCGCGGTATTCAAAACATAATTTACGAATTGCATCGTATTCCTCTTTATTGCAATGTTCGAGTCTAAGATTTTTAAGATTTTGTTTTAATAGATTATCTTGTGTTGTGTCTAGGTCATTATCGATTTCCATTTTTTCGCAAAAGTTTATTTCAATAGGGTTAATCAATTCTATGTCAAAGGGGTCTGAAATGTCAATTTTTACTGGATTTTCATTGATATTTGTGATGGTTGTTATAGCAAAATTATTATTTATATTTACTAAAGCTTTTGGCATTTCTACGCCATTTCCAAAATTTGTATAATTTAATATTCCAGTGCCGTGATTTTGATTTACTGGTAATTTAACAACAATGTTTGTTCTTGGTGGTATTATTATAGAATAATTTTGAAATTTTGGATTTTGAGATATTTTATTATTTATTTCAGATTCATAAATAATTGGAATTTTTGCATACGGAGTTGTTAATTGTTTTGTCGTCACGTTTATATTTGCTTGTAGTTGTTCTAATAAGTCTACGCCTATGAGTCCATCATACTTTTCGCTGAATCGAAAGAGATAAAATTTATGTTTATCATCGACATTAAAATTTTTGAAAACGGGAATTTCTGCAACTTCATTGTGGTATGAAATATTATGTGCAGTTTGGATGTTAAAATTTTCATTATAAATAAAATTTGAATAATATTTGTAAGCTAAGTGTGGGTCAATTAAACTTTTTGTGCTACCGGTATCTATTAGGAAATTAGCCTTTATTTCTGGGATGTGGATGTAGGGTAGGTTTGATTTTAAGACATTTAGTTGTATTAGGTAGGGTTCTTGGAATTGGAAGCCTGAGAAAAATTTATTTCGTCGTTTCCATAAACTTGATCTGACTCGGTGTTATCAGTATTGTAACCTGAGTATTCATAATCTACGTCATATTCGGTAGAGTATGGGTCGTTGTTCTCGTACGTGTTTGCATCATATTCAAGGTTTTCATATGAGTCGTATTCGAAAGGAGTTTGGGATGTGTATTCAGTTGGATTTTCACATATATTATTTATCTTTTGAGTAAAAAGTTGTGTAGCAGTAAAATTTTGATGGGGACGCATACGAGTATTTCGTGAATGTCCGGATGAGGTGTCCATAGGTTCAGGCTGGTACTTTGGTTGTTGGTGTTGAGGTGGATTTTGCCTCGGAAGGTATTGTGGGAAATTTGCAGGTCTTTGGAGTGGGATGAATTGGTTCGGGCGCGACTGAGGTTGTGGTAGTCGCTGTGCGAATTGAGGCGGTCTAAAATTTTGATTGTTATTTGTTCTATAAAATGGGTTTTGAGTCGTTTGCATTATTTGGGGTGGTCGTAATAATGGTCGTTGTTGGAAAGGGGTATTGTTTGACATGCTACGGATATTGTTGTAGCTGGATTGTTGAGGAATATGGTTTATATTCGGATTTCTTGTAGGAACAATTCTTTGTGCAGGTTTAAAATTAGAATGCATATTAAGTGTGTTTTGTCTTTGGTTTGTATACAGGAAATTTTCTTCCTCGATTACTAAACTCATAGCTTTCTCGAGTTTGTCGGGGTCTCTGAGTCTAACATTATTTTGAATAAATGGAGGTAAACCTCTTATAAAAGTTTTTAGTGCGAGGTCGTCGTAATTTGACTGTCGAATTTTTCTCTCGTCTTCTGTATATGTGCAGCAATTTAATTTAGAGGTGATTAAACTTCTTGCGTCTTGGCATCTCATTCCAAAATTATAAGGGGTTTCGTTTTTTTGGGGTCTTAATGCGATAAGGTCTTGTACTAGGCAATCTAAATTTCTTTGGTCTCCAAAACTTTCTTTGATACTGGTTTTTATTTCGTCCCATGTTTTTAATTCAATGCGAGAACCGATAAGGATCATCGCTCGGCCTGTTAATTTTCCAAGAATTGCTCTGACTAGAAAATTGTTTAGAATGACATCGGCACTGCCAAATGTATCGACTAAATTTTGACATGCTTCTAGAAAAATGTTCATGGTATGGGGGTTACCATCGTAATTTGGAATAACATCTAAATGTAATCTAAGTAATTGTAGGCTTGCCGTTTGTTGTGCTACTTGCGGCGTTTGTTGTGTGGGTGATGTCATTTCTGTGTCGTTATCAAGAGTAAAATTGTTTAAATTATTTACTAGGGTTTCTATGTCGTTTAGAGACATATGCTTATATAACTAATGTTTTTTTAATTTTGAAAGTTTCTACTTGAAATATTGCTGTGAATATGAATGTTTTGTAAGGATAGGAATAATAATAATGTTTGAGCACTTACAGTAGTAGTATTTGTTTCATTACTTCTCTTAGAACTAGTGCCTATAGGATCGGAAATGTGGTCTTCTCCCAGGACTTCGTAACCTAGTGCTGGCGTCGGCGATGCTTGTCCTCAGCTAGCGTGTGGGTCTGGTGTTGGCGATGTTTGTCCTCGACCAGGGTGTGTCGGCTGGTGTTGGCGATGCTTGTCCTCGACCAGGGTGTGTGGGGCTGGTGTTGGCGATGTTTGTCCTCGACCAGGGTGTGCTGAAATCTTTAACTTCTTCTCGATGTCTCGGTGTTGGATGTTTCGCAACGAACCGATATGCCTTCGATTACACTCGCAAACTCGCGAACCGAAATAGTTATACCCGATAAATTGTTGAAACAAAAGTTATTCGTGCGATACGCCTAACTTCGGGTATCCTACCAAGACTGCGCCAATTATGTGGGTGACAACGAAAAGGAGTTTTTTAAAAAGATTTCAACTGGACTTTATTGTGCAATTACAGGTGGTTTTTAAATTTACAGACAATAAAGACAATGTTACATACAATTCTAAGCTTATATACTAAAATTTTATGCTGATGCGCATAGTGTCATTTTCTTGTAAAATAGGCAGGACCGGACTCATAACTCACTATATGATTTTATCTTACCCCTTTTATATTCTTAATTAATGGTCATTTACCGGCCGAATCTTGGAGAAATAAAGTTGTAAAGTCAGTCATTTCTCGGCCACAGGTGTGAATGTTTTGTAGCTAAGCAGCTAAGTTTATCAGTGGTGAATTTGTAGAATTCTTTGGGATAAATCTTTAGCAACCCAGTTTGGGGATTTGAAACTATAAAGCTTTTGGAGAAATTATTTTAATTTCATCGGATATATTCCGGATCTGAGCGCACCGAAGGTCGATGAAAAATCCTTTTAAACCGCCTAACAACTAAGGTAAATTTAAAACAATTTTAGCTAAAAATAATCATTGTTATTTGTATTCCTTTTCTTAATGTACAAGTATGGCTTTTTAAAATATTTCTATCTTTTATTTAAATTCATGACCACATGTAAATTGAATTATTGGTGAACTGGCAATGCTAACAAGTCTCTTTCAGGTTTTATTGTTGGGTTTGATTGTGGTATAAGCATTATCTAACCATTTACGGTCAATAAATATTCTGGGAGTTCGGAGTTTGGGGAGATCATTCTGAGTCTAACTCTGCACGGCGTGATCACGGAGCGACTCGCAGCCAAGCGGTCAGAATTCGCCATTTTGTCACGTGATCTGACGTACCATTTGACGTCACCGGGAATTTGGATGCTGCCACTGCCAGCAGGGCCAACAGTCGCCGATGAACCAGATAAGCCCCTAACTTTTGGTTATATTTTCATTATTTTATTTGTTAAAATTAACGGCAAACTTTACAAATTGTTTTCTGAAAATTACATTCATTCTGTTTAACGTATATTTTTTTATGATTATTAATGTACTAACTCATGCGAGCCATTGTTTGGTATTTAAGTATTCTTACAGTCTTATGAGTTATCCTTTAGGGTTTGTTCAAGTAGTTGGAAGGGTTAGGACCCGATTTATTCAGTATTTATCGTATTTATACTGCGCTCGCACTTCTCTGCTTGATCGATCAAACAATCGTCGTGCATCTTTCGCGTTGATTTTATTTAATGCTTTGTTAAACTGCGGAGTCCTCGCTCATTCGCGCTCCACGCATCCCCTGCGTGGAACCTTTCATTTTTGTTGTATTGAAATACTTTCTGTTATTAAGAACTCGCTTGAGTTATATAAATTTTCATTCAATTATACCTTTGGGTATCATTAAAGATACATTGCATTTATTAGTGTCAATTTAATTTCATATTATTAGATTTTTTTGTGTATAACTATTCCTTTTAATATACATAATTGTTAATTTAAATTAAAACGTGGCTTCATTAAGTACTACTCCTGAACCAGACTCCAGATATTACCCATTTGTAGAGTTTTGGCATTTTCGTGGTTGTATGCCTCATAAACAACCCCGTGGCGCCCTATACCTAGTTATTATTAACAATAGTATTCATTTATTTCTAACTTCGATCCACCCCAATCTCCACTGTTTCAAGCTAGCAGCCGCAATCTCGAAAAGCTGTAGATGCGTACTATTATTCCGAATTTTATATGTAATAAACATATAGTTACGCGGAAATCGTTATAAAATTGGCGCCCAAACGTGTAAGGCCTACTGTTAGATAAATTTTGAAGGCTATTGTTAGTTTAACGTTTATTTTTGTTTAAAATTAACGGATTTATTATTTTGGTATTTTACCGTTTACATACGTATTTATTATTTAATAAAATGGAAACCATACGATTAAGTAGAGATGAACTGCAATATGAATTGCAAATTCGAGGTATGAGTAACACAGATAGTTTAAGCGTGCATGTAATGCGCCGTGAACTTGCTGAGAGAATGAAAAATGAAGAACTTGGCGAAATTGTGAATAATCCTGTGACACCATTAGACCCGTCACAAGAGATAGACATATGCACTGAAAAAGTGGTAGAGTTACAAACTCTTATTGAAAAATTTGAAGGGACAAGCAGTAGTTATCACTACTTAAAATACTGCACGAAAATTCAACATATTATTTACAGATTAGGAAGAATAGTTACTGAAAATGAGGAACTAATAGAATCCATTCAGCAGTTAACTAAAAGAGTCAAGGAAGAAGAAGATAAATTAATCGAAAGGGCTGAGGAAAATGAGGAGAAACAAAAGGCACCCCCAAAGCTACCGAAGGAGGAGATACAAGTCGTAACTGCACCAAATCACAGAAAACAAATTCCGGTTATTCACTGGGGCTTAAAATTTGATGGGAACGTACAAGAGGTAAGTGTACATGCTTTTCTTGAAAGAGTGAAGGAGTACAGAATCTCCAGAAATGTATCAAAGGAGGAACTGTGTGATTCGGCAATCGAATTGTTAAAAGGAACTGCATTAACATGGTACCGTTCAGTACGATCAAATATTAAAACATGGGACGATTTTGTCCGCGAGTTAAAGGCGGAATACGAGCCGTTCGATTATGGTCTTGAACTCTGGGATGAAATAAGGGCTAGGACCCAAGGTGCGGACGAGTCCGTTGGAGCATATTTCGCGGCTATGATAAATTTGTTTAATCGGTTACCGGATGCTCCAAAGGAAAAAGAAAAGTTGCAAGTCTTAAGGCGTAATATTTTACCCTGTTATATTCGAGGGATAGGACTTACAACAATTACTTCTGTGGGACACTTGCTACAAGTATGTAAGCAGTTAGAGGTCAATAAGCAGATGGCAGAGAGATTCCAGCCGCCTCCTTTGAGTCGTAAGAATTTATTAGAGCCAGATCTTGCGTACCAAGGCCGTTCACCAACAGCCACAGCACATTCAACTGATACACCACCACCCTCATTTCCTAAGTTTAAATGTTGGAGTTGTCAACAAATAGGACATCGTGCTCGAGATTGTCAGCAGACTAAACAAGAAAGTTGTTCTAAATGTGGTCGAGCAGGTGTTAAGACTAAGGATTGTCCTAAATGTTCGAAGGCGGGAAACGCACCACCGAGGAAGTAGGTGAGCGTGTCGCTTCCTCCAACGTTTATGAAATCACGGCTCATAACTCTCGTCTACTGACACAGAAAACCGCTGTTTTGGATTATATTTTATCGCATTTGGGCAATGATCAGCGCCCATACTTAGAAGTTTCGGTATTTGGTAAATCATTTCTTGGGTTATTAGACTCTGGCGCGTCACGTTCAATCATTGGTAGAGACGGATGGGATATTTTAAGTCGGCTGAATATTCGGTTAGATCCACATGATAATCCAAATTGTAAAGTCGCTAATGGAAACTTTTGTACAAGTCTAGGTTCAGTTTGTTTACCGGTAACACTAATGGATAAGGTTAGGCTTATAAATTTCTTAGTAGTGCCTGATGTATCGCATAAAATTATTCTTGGACTAGATTTTTGGTTCGGAATGGATATTATTCCGGATTTAAAGCGCGATGTCTGGAAATTCTCTTCAGATTCCAACACATCGATTGACTCTGTTTTGCAATCTGATATGGATCTCACGCTTGTAGAACGACAGCGACTAACTGAATTTTTGGATAAAAACTTTACTAAAATGAAAACTTCATTAGGATGTACCACTTTAGTTGAGCACGAGATTAAACTCACCTGTGATACTCCGATAAAACAAAGATATTATCCGGTTTCTCCGGTAATGCAGAAGCACATTGATAAAGAGCTGGATAATATGCTAACCGAGGGAATTATTGAACCATCTGTTAGTCCTTGGTCATCTCCAATTTTGCTAGTACCTAAAAAGGATGGGGAATTTAGGTTTTGTGTTGACTTTAGGAAAGTCAATCACGTTACGAAGAGAGATGCTTATCCCATACCATATGTGTCTGCTATTTTGGATCGACTGCGTGGAGCGAAATATCTTAGTTCCTTAGACATCAAGTCCGCTTATTGGCAAATCCCTATGGCCGAATCAAGCAAAGAATATACCGCTTTCACAATTCCCGGTAGAGGGTTGTTTCACTTCAATCGCCTGCCCTATGGGTTAACCAACGCACCAGCTACTTGGCAGCGACTAATAGATCGCGTACTGGGGGCTGATTTAGAACCATCAGTATTTGTTTATTTGGACGATATTATCGTTGTCTCTGTAACCTTTGAGCAACATTTGGAAATTTTACAAAAAAATTTTGATCGTTTATTTTCAGCTGGTTTAACCTTGAGCCCGACCAAATGTATGTTTTGTCGCCCAGAATTGAAGTATCTCGGATATATGGTGAATAAACAAGGACTTCAAGTCGACCCCGATAAGGTGAAAGCCATCTTAGAGATTCCTGCTCCTACTTCTGTTTCTGAAGTCCGTAGATTCCTTGGCATGACTTCCTGGTATAGGAGATTTGTAGAAAATTTTTCAAGTGTAAGTGCTCCGCTGAATGGCTTACTACGGAAAAATAGAAAATTTGTGTGGGATGATAACTGCCAAAAATCATTTAATACCTTAAAAGAATGCTTAGTGTCGTCACCTATTCTTACATGCCCAGATTTTTCACGCCCTTTTAGTGTGCAAACAGACGCCAGTTCGTATGGGCTCGGAGCTGTACTTTCTCAGGAGTATCCTGATGGGGAGAAAGTAGTGTGTTTCTTAAGCAGATCCTTAAATAAGCAAGAGCGGAACTACACCACGACAGAACGCGAGTGTCTCGCTGTCGTTTGGGCACTAGACAAATTGCGGCCTTATTTGGAAGGAGCCGAATTTACCGTCATCACGGATCATCATTCTCTTGTCTGGCTAAATAATTTAAAAGACCCTTCTGGTCGTTTGTGTAGGTGGGCCGTCAGGCTGCAACAGTACAAC
Organism: Harpalus rubripes; assembly: GCA_963082715.1. Lineage (NCBI taxonomy): Eukaryota > Metazoa > Arthropoda > Insecta > Coleoptera > Carabidae > Harpalus > Harpalus rubripes. The sequence continues at coordinate 40,314,115 of OY720457.1, read as the reverse complement.
TTTCGGATAGTGCATCGTAAAGGCAAGGAACATTTTGTGCCGGATTGCTTATCCCGCGCAGTTGTCAAAACTGATACGATCGACCATCATCAAATGGAAGGATCAGCAAATTCCGATCGAGACCCATGGTATCAATCCATGCTGCAAAGGGTCATTGGAAATCCCCGCAAGTATCCTTCTTGGCGTGTTGAAAATGGTGAACTTTTCAAACATGTTGAACCCAGTATTCCAGAGCTTTCTAGTCCCGAAGATTATTGGAGGAAAGTTGTTCCGAAACAATTTCGGCGGGAAGTTATTAAAGCAGGCCATGTTAAACCAACTTCCGGACATCCGGGTGTAACCAAGACTTTTAAGAAAATAGCACGTACGTACTACTGGCCGAAAATGAGAGCAGATATAGCTGCATATGTTCGGAGATGTAGTACTTGTCTATCTTACAAAGTTGTGCAAAAGTCTCCTGCTGGTTTGATGGGTTCTCGTCCACAAGTTTTACGTCCATTCCAGCTCACAAGTACGGACATTATAGGTCCATTACCGCCCTCATCTCGTGGGGTTCGTTTTATTTTAGTAGTGGCAGATTACTACAGCAAATTTGTCTTGACTTTTCCACTACGATCGGCAACAGCAAAAGCTATATGTGAACACATGGAAAATAGTGTATTTTTATTGTTTGGCGTACCGCAGTATGTTATCTGCGACAATGGTGTTCAGTATAGGTCGGTTGAGTTTAAGAAGCTCTGCGAGCAGTATAACGTCAAGATACTTTACAATGCCTTGTATCACCCGCAGAACAACCCTGCAGAACGGGTAAATAGAGTGATCAAGACTACATTAGCGTCGTACGTCAAAGACAAACACGGCGATTGGGCAAAGTACTTACCTATGGCAAGTTGTGCGATCATGACTCTGACGCATGAGGTAACTGGTTTTTCACCATACTTTGTGAACTTTGGTCGTGAGCACATGCTATCTGGGAAGGAATACCAGAATAAAGGTATTACCGAGGATGGTCGAATTGAGTATGATCGCAAAAACATTGCGGCACTAAGGCCCATCGGATTCCAGAAGATTTATGTTGAGGTGCAACGAAGGCTCGAAGCAGCTTATATTAAAAATAGTTCACAGTACAATCTTCGTCGGAGAGCTGTTAACTACGAAGTTGGACAGTCGGTTTGGAAACGAAATTTTGCTTTATCAAAAGCAGCTGATAATTTTGCCGCAAAATTAGCTCCGAAATATATCGGCCCATTTATCATTAAACATAAAGTTTCTTCTTGTACTTACGAACTTATGGATGCGGATGGCAACTCAAAAGGCATTTGGCATGTTAACGACTTACGTCCAGGTTACGATGAAAATTTTCATGACGATAATTGATTTTTTTTTTGTGTTACGGATTTGTTAATCGTATTGTTGTGCAAAAAGTTCCATTTTTTTTAGTTAGGAATTTTTCCACAAGAAAGTGGAGGGGGAGTTATCACGTTCTTAATTTGACACTCTGGCAAATTTTATTTTAATTTATATTCGGGTTATAAATCTTTATATTTAGCAACATGAGGGACTCGTGAGTAGAGCTGGTTCACTATATGATTTTATCTTACCCCTTTTATATTCTTAATTAATGGTCATTTACCGGCCGAATCTTGGAGAAATAAAGTTGTAAAGTCAGTCATTTCTCGGCCACAGGTGTGAATGTTTTGTAGCTAAGCAGCTAAGTTTATCAGTGGTGAATTTGTAGAATTCTTTGGGATAAATCTTTAGCAACCCAGTTTGGGGATTTGAAACTATAAAGCTTTTGGAGAAATTATTTTAATTTCATCGGATATATTCCGGATCTGAGCGCACCGAAGGTCGATGAAAAATCCTTTTAAACCGCCTAACAACTAAGGTAAATTTAAAACAATTTTAGCTAAAAATAATCATTGTTATTTGTATTCCTTTTCTTAATGTACAAGTATGGCTTTTTAAAATATTTCTATCTTTTATTTAAATTCATGACCACATGTAAATTGAATTATTGGTGAACTGGCAATGCTAACAAGTCTCTTTCAGGTTTTATTGTTGGGTTTGATTGTGGTATAAGCATTATCTAACCATTTACGGTCAATAAATATTCTGGGAGTTCGGAGTTTGGGGAGATCATTCTGAGTCTAACTCTGCACGGCGTGATCACGGAGCGACTCGCAGCCAAGCGGTCAGAATTCGCCATTTTGTCACGTGATCTGACGTACCATTTGACGTCACCGGGAATTTGGATGCTGCCACTGCCAGCAGGGCCAACAGTCGCCGATGAACCAGATAAGCCCCTAACTTTTGGTTATATTTTCATTATTTTATTTGTTAAAATTAACGGCAAACTTTACAAATTGTTTTCTGAAAATTACATTCATTCTGTTTAACGTATATTTTTTTATGATTATTAATGTACTAACTCATGCGAGCCATTGTTTGGTATTTAAGTATTCTTACAGTCTTATGAGTTATCCTTTAGGGTTTGTTCAAGTAGTTGGAAGGGTTAGGACCCGATTTATTCAGTATTTATCGTATTTATACTGCGCTCGCACTTCTCTGCTTGATCGATCAAACAATCGTCGTGCATCTTTCGCGTTGATTTTATTTAATGCTTTGTTAAACTGCGGAGTCCTCGCTCATTCGCGCTCCACGCATCCCCTGCGTGGAACCTTTCATTTTTGTTGTATTGAAATACTTTCTGTTATTAAGAACTCGCTTGAGTTATATAAATTTTCATTCAATTATACCTTTGGGTATCATTAAAGATACATTGCATTTATTAGTGTCAATTTAATTTCATATTATTAGATTTTTTTGTGTATAACTATTCCTTTTAATATACATAATTGTTAATTTAAATTAAAACGTGGCTTCATTAAGTACTACTCCTGAACCAGACTCCAGATATTACCCATTTGTAGAGTTTTGGCATTTTCGTGGTTGTATGCCTCATAAACAACCCCGTGGCGCCCTATACCTAGTTATTATTAACAATAGTATTCATTTATTTCTAACTTCGATCCACCCCAATCTCCACTGTTTCAAGCTAGCAGCCGCAATCTCGAAAAGCTGTAGATGCGTACTATTATTCCGAATTTTATATGTAATAAACATATAGTTACGCGGAAATCGTTATAGCGTGCGTAAATCGACCATTACAACACGCTAAATTTTTGAGTTACCAAGGTAACGAAAAATGACAATAAATATGAATAACAACTAAAATATGAGTAACATCTAAAACAATGTTGGTGCCTTTACCTTCATTGACTATTCTTCAAAATTGGCCAGTACAACATTTTCCGATACTTTACCTATCTTTTTTCTTCCCGCACTTTTCGCGAAGTAGTATAATTACCTCCTTCTTCCGCTCTGGAATGCAGACTGTAATTAAGATCTAATTAAGATAATTAAATTAATTAATTAATCAAATGACTTGACCTTGCATAATTGGTGAAATTTTGATCTGACGTCATGATATGAAAATTGATTTTTGATGGTATTTTAAGATTGGAGATATATTTCACATTATTTTGTAATTTGTAATATTTGAGATTTCAGATATTTATGAATATGTATATATTTGTAATTACTTTGTAATTTCAAAACGACACATGAATATCTTTAAGTGAATATTTTGGGTAATGACATGATGTTTGAAAAATCCATTATCTAGTGAAAAGGTGCATTGAATAGATTTGACAAAGTACTGGTAATTTGTGATATTAGCGGATTATTTGGGAACAATGGTCTAGGTCTAGACGGATAGCCGAGAAAATAATGACAAGATAGAGAATTTGGTGAATAAGTCGAAAATTGGTTCTTAATATCTGTAATAGCAAACAATGAGTTACAAATACTTCCTAATATACGGATTATTTGCGAGAGAAAGGGTCTAGACAAAAAAGATTATTTCTTGTATTATCATTTGTTTCGATATGGATCGCGATGAGATTTTATTGTAAATTACCTTCGATATGTTCCATATAAAAAGAATTCAAAATTTTATTTCCATAGTATACAGTATTTTGTTCTATTGTACACTGCTCTCGCCATGGCTTCATCCACCTTCAACTTCGACTACGACTTGGACCTTTTACCACCTTCGGGAACCATCACCGACAATAATATCATCATGCATTCGAACGTCCAAATCCAGGAGCCACAACATGGAACTACTTCAGCGGCAAAGCCTACGGTCTTGGACGGGGTAATTGTCATAGATGACAACACCGTCGAAGAAGACGAGTGCATGAAGCTTCTTAGAGAGATGTTATCAAGTGATCCCGACATCGCAGCCCTTGAAGAAGAGGTCCAGAGATTAGAACGAGAAATAAACTCCATGTTGTCAGCATCGGCCTTGACATCATCATCGTCGCATATTCCATCACCGGTGGTTACCCAAGAGCTCGTCGATGACTTGGTGGTTTCAGATGACGATGAAACTCCATCGTTGGAGTTACTACAGGCGACGCCTAAGAGGCCTAGGGAAGAAGTAGATGGAGAAGAAGAACAAAGAGGAAAGAAACAGAGACTGTCTTCTTTTAATTCTGAAGACGGTGAGCCCTACGCACAGCAGTTCATCGAGGAAGTCACCGACCCCCGCGGGCAGCAAGTCCTCGAAGAAGATCCCGAAGAGGAATTACCAGCGTGGAAAGGGGGTGATCGCTTGGACGTGTTGCTGGGTGATGCAGAAATAACGAGTTTTGCACTCCCTCACAACAAGAGCACACTCGACAATAACGATCGTTTGTTGGACGTATTTGCCTATCCACTAGGAAAAAGCAGACGGTCGTTCATCGCCATAGGCGTCGATCCGAATCCGGAGATGCATGTGGCTATCCGACTAGTGGGTGACGTGACTAAAAAACTTTTTTTTGATATAAAGGATTTAGACCAATTCATTAAATTTTTAAAATATGTTAAAAGTGAAAAAGCAGTTGTGAACAAAGTGTATCGGTCTAACAATATTGAATTCACTGTGCTACCCAAAGGGCAATTGAAATACAGAAGAGACAATAAATTTTTAGTTTTAAATAGGGAAATAATAAACAATTTAATAAATTTAGAAGTAAATATCCAAAAAAAATTTTTAGAGTATACTGTAAAATATTTTCATATTAATAATTTGTATAAAAAAATGATACAAGAAGTAAGTATTAATAGTTTAAGGTATACCATAGATTTAGATGTAAGTTTATATAATTATATATATAAAGAAAATGTAATTTTTGAAAAATTTTTTAGTGAAGTTTTTACTTATTATAATTTTAAAACAATGAAAGATGTGCAATGTGTACACACTTTTATTGATAGAGAAAATAAATATATAATTTAAAAGGGTATACAATTATTATTTTCAACCTCAACTCCTTACATATAATTAAAAATAAAATACATGCATCGTTATTTCTATTTACTTTTATATGTTCTATAATTTTAATTTCAGCAAAGATTTAGAATATGTGTCTGTATTTATAATACGAGAAGGAAAATATATATTTAAGAAAAAATACATGCATCATTATTTCTATTTACCTAAACAATAACTTTTACAGATGTTTCAAAACATTTACGAATGAACAATAGATAGGTAATTTGAAAGGAAAAAGGTCTGAGGATTACCCAGGTAGTTTTCTGCTACCTATATAATAGAGGTGAAGTGAGTAAAATTTTGTTAGTCTGATTCTAGCATTCACGAAATTACGCGCGTTTAATATGGCTAGTAATTATAACAACATTGTTACATTGCGAGGTGAAATAGAGGAGCCGGAAAATTTTAATAATTTTTTTGAAATTTGTAATAATATTTTAAGTGCAAGTTTACCAAGTGGTAGTGGCTATGTGGAAGACGCAATTGAAATTGAAGAGCGACATGATTCTACTCCAAATACAAGTGCTACGCAACCAAGTGAAGTAGAAGACAATTTAAATAACATTTTTAAAATGTGTGATAATATTATAAGTGAAAGTGACTTGGAAAATGTGCAAAGCGGTAGCGGGTATGTACAAGAAACATTTAGTGCTGAAAATGAAGTTTCGCGGTTCGAGATAATATCGGATATCGAGAAGCATACGAAGCAGTTCAATCTAGCGGGTAGAAGAATTACGTTTTCTATAAATGACCCGCCCCAGGGTGAAAATGCTATTAATTGGTTCCATGACGGTCTTGAAAATGTAGTGGATTACGCATTGAACACCACTAATCCAAGTGATTTTATAGGATTTATGTTTTTTACTCCTCGTCTGGAGCATGGACCTGCATGGCTAAGTTTCCGCAGAGCTGATCAGCTACATATGGACGTTGTATGGAATGCTTTGCAAAAAATTTTACAAAGCAATAAGGAGGTGTTTTCCGACGGAAGATTTACCATTGAGATGACCAAAGTAACTCTGCCTTCCGGTTTGGGGAAAGTACGAGGTCAGGGTTTACCCTACGCGGAATTCTGCAGACGGAAATATGGAGTAGTTGAAATAAATAACGCCGATAATTTATGTCTACCTCGTGCACTAATTGTTGCAGTTTCATTACTGAATAAAGATCCTTGTTTTAAATATATTGTGCAAAACACTCACGGTATACAGACTGACAGGGTTCGTGAATTGTTACAAAAATCCAAAATCAATTTAAACGACGCTGGAGCTGGTATTCCCGAACTTGCAGAATTTCAGCGCTATTATACTAATTACAATATTTGTGTATATGAGTATAATAGCAGAGGAAATGTGATTTTTGAAGGTGCAAAAGGACAAAATCTACCAAGATTGAACCTTTTGTATCACAGAAATCATTTTTCTGTAATTCGTAGTTTAACAGCAACATTCTGTTGTAAATATTTTTGTGAACAATGTCATGTTCCCTACAATATTAGAAATGGACACAGCTGCGAATACACATGTCGTTACTGCAAATTTTCTCCAGCATGTGTTCCAACACCTCAACTAACAAAATGTTCTGAGTGTAATAGAGAATTTAGAGGACAGCAATGTTTTGATAACCATTTTAAATCAATGTGCAATTATTTAAAAAAATGTGTTAAATGTTTAAAACTATATAGGATTAATAATAAAAGACAACATTTGTGCGGTGAAGTTTTCTGTAAAATGTGTGACGATTATAAAAACCCCGGCCATCTGTGTTACATGCTAAAAGACAGGACTGAAATAAAAGGTAATACTTTATTTTTGTATTATGATCTTGAGACGCGACAAGAAAAAATCTGCGACGAAAACAAAGAACATGAAGTTAATTTATGTGTTATTCAGCAATCATGCTCTAGTTGCAGCGATATTGAAGATATAAAACAGCTATGTAACTCATGTGGTATTCGTGAGCATGTATATAAAATTGAACCCATTAAAAATTTTCTAAATTATGTTTTTTTAGCGCGTACAAGCTTTTCGTCTGTTGTATGTATTGCTCATAACTCTAAATCTTTCGATTGCCAATTTATATTAAAATATCTAGTAGAGGAGCTTAATGTTAAACCGAAAGTAATTTTGAGTGGAAATAAAATAATGATGTTACAAGTAAATCATATTAGATTCATAGATTCACTAAATTATCTACCTATGTCTTTAGCGTCGTTGCCAAAGGCTATGGGTTTACCGTCAACACTTAAAAAAGGATATTTTCCGCATTATTTTAATACATTAAATAATCAAAATTATGTGGGACCGGTACCAGCTCCTGAATATTACGGTGTAAATACAATGTCTGTTGATGCACGACAAAAATTTCTGACCTGGCATAACGAACAGGTACATAATAACACTATATTTGAAATGGAGAATGAACTAGTTGAATATTGTATTAGCGATGTAGATATTCTTCGTAGAGCATGTATAAAATTTCGAGATACATTTATTAAGGATTGTAAAGTATGTCCTTTTACGGAGGCTGTCACCTTACCGTCCGCATGTAACCGTGTTTTTCGGCGTTTATTTTTAGAGCCTGATACAATAGGTATTATACCAGGGCGAGGATATCGCATGAAAGACAATCAATCCAAAATTGCGCTTAAATGGTTAATATATCAAGAAAATACGCGTGGAATTCATATTCAACATGCTGGACATGGGGAGGAATCTGTAATCGGGAATTATTTAAAAGTTGATGGATATTATGATAGAGAAAAGTTAGTTTTCGAATTTTTAGGCTGCTTTTGGCATGGCTGTATAAAATGTTACAAAACTGGGCGAGATAAAGAAGTATTTAATAGTTCTAAAGAAACCTTAGAAAATAGATTTGAAAAAACAATGAATAAATTAGACAAAATTCAAAATTTAGGATACAGGGTTATTAGCATTTGGGAATGTGAATTTAAAAAACAATTAGCAGAGGATAAAATTTTAAAAACTCAGCTTGATACCCATGATCTTTTAAACAATTTACCTTTAAATCCAAGAGACGCGCTGTTTGGAGGTAGAACTGGCAGTACATGTTTATACAGAAAAGCCGAAAATAATGAAAGAATCAAATATGTGGATGTGTGCTCGCTATACCCCTATATTTGTAAATACGGAAAGTATCCTATCGGCCACCCAGAAATTTTTGTAGGAGACGAATGCAATTTATTATGCCCTAATAACAATATAGATAAAGTTGAGGGTATAATCAAATGCACTGTTTTACCCCCCACAAATTTGTTTCATCCGGTACTGCCACGAAAATCAAATGGGAAACTTATGTTTGCTTTATGTAGAACGTGCTGTGATCAATTAGAGCAAAATAATTGTGTACATAATGATAGTGAGAGACAATTTATGGGTACTTGGATTGCGGATGAAGTGCGACACGCCGTTTTATTTAATTATAAAATTATTAAAGTGCACGAGGTTTGGCAATATAAAGTAACTACATATAGTAAAGATACAAAAACAGGAGGCTTGTTTGTGAATTATGTTGACACCTTCTTGAAAATTAAACAAGAAGCGTCGGGCTACCCTGAAGATTGTACGGATGATGCAAGCAAGGCTGATTATGTGAAAAATTATTATTTAAATGAAGGAATTCAACTTGATCCAGCGTTAATAGAAAAAAATGCAGGCAGAAGATCTAATGCTAAGCTCATGCTGAATTCTTTCTGGGGTAAGTCAATTATCTTTTATTTATTATTTTAAATTTTTAATACTTATTTATACTGTTTACAGGAAAATTTGCGCAAGCCGAAAATAGACCGTGCACATCCATAGTCTCAACTGCCGAGGAATTATATGATTTGCTAGCCAATCCCTCGATTGAAGTCAACAGGATTATCCCTGCTGGTGACGAGATGCTGTACGTGCACTGGGTTCATGAAGAAGAAGCAATGCAACAACTACGCACCGTCAACGTAGTTATTGCTGCGTACACTACAGCCCAAGCCCGATTACGTCTGCATAAATTTATGGTCCCCCTGGATCGTAGAGTTCTGTATTACGATACAGATTCTCTTATTTACTATCATGCTCCTGGTGATTACGAGCCTCCGACTGGTAATTTATTAGGAGATCTTACGGATGAATTAGCCGATTATGGAGCAGGTAGTTATATCACTGAATTTGTTTGCGGGGGACCAAAAAATTATGCATACAAGGTATATTCCCCGTCATCAAATAAAACCACTGAAGTGTGTAAAGTTAAGGGCTTTACTCTTAACTATAAAAATTCATTAACTATAAACTTTGAGTGTTTAAAAAATTTAGTTTTTAATCAGCATTTAACAGGCCCAATAATTTATTCAGATAATATTAGATGTACAGTGGACCATAAGGTATTAACTAGGAAAGAAAAAAAAACTTTTAATATTAAATTTACAAAACGTAGGTTAGTTAATGATTTTTATAGTATCCCATATGGAGAAAAAAGAATAAGATATAATTAGTTAATTTATATAGATAGATTTATAATATTCAAAAGTATAATTTTCTTTATTTAAATATGTATTATTATTATTATTATTTTCTTAATTTGATTATGTACCTGTATATTTATTCTTTTATTGTAAACTTATATTGTAAACTTATATAGTTGACGTTTTCTATAACATGCATTTTTGGTCTTTGAAATAAAAAGTGTTATTATAAAGTGAAATAAAACTATTATTTAAAATTTCAGAGATTTATTAAAATAATGATAAAACATATACCTTATAAACATATCATTTTCATATTTATTATTTATACTTAACAGTTTTACAAAGTCATTATGTGTATAACAATTTATTCTAAATAAAATATAAACAAATAAAATATTTATTAACAATTACTGACTTTTATTGAAATAATAACAAAACATATACCTTACAAATTCATCATTTTCTTGTTGATTATTATTGAACAAATTTATAAAATCATTATGTTTATAAAAATTTATTCGAAATAGCAAATACATTAAACAGTAATAACCACAAACAGATGATGTGACATCTTGCAGAGTGTGTGTGTTGTAAGTCCACTTCTTTGTATTTCTCTTAAGGAAGTTGCTGTGTTGTTGTACATATGGCGGTCGTCCATAACTATCAAAGTAGGTACCATAACCCTCTCGATCAATAAAAATTGCTATCCAATGGGTACCAGGTAAAGTATCAGGGTCTGTATTAACTATAATGGCACATGGAAAATTAACCTGTCGTGGTAAATTGTTAGCCGCATAAACACCATAGTCGCATGTATTTTTGAAATATTTTCTAAATATTCTTTGTATGAATGCCGCATTCATTTTGTTTTAACGGTACAATTGCTTTTATCAAACTAAATTTGATTTCAGAGTTATATGATTATATATGCATAGGGAGTACTAAATAAGACGATATATTAACATTTAAATATACTCCAATGGGTACCAGGTAAAGTATCAGGGTCTGTATTAACTATAATGGCACATGGAAAATTAACCTGTCGTGGTAAATTGTTAGCCGCATAAACACCATAGTCGCATGTATTTTTGAAATATTTTCTAAATATTCTTTGTATGAATGCCGCATTCATTTTGTTTTAACGGTACAATTGCTTTTATCAAACTAAATTTGATTTCAGAGTTATATGATTATATATGCATAGGGAGTACTAAATAAGACGATATATTAACATTTAAATATACATATATTATTATTATTTTAAAATACAAATACAATTTATTAACTACCATAATCTACAATTACATTTCTATTCTTATCAATTTCAATAATGTTATCGAATTCAGCGTATATAACACAATTTACTGTCTCTGTTAAAGAAGACTCAAAACCAACTTCGATTCGTAAAGAACCATGACGTGTCAAATTCCAGTGTGACATTGAATTTGCTGAAAGGTCTGGAGTTAGATCAAATGCTGCTAAACAGTAGCCATCTGGATAACTGGTTCTGTCGATCTCGTTCCCACTGTTTCCGAAGTGTATGCCTGTCCCGGCAAATAATGTATTATACATTTGAATGTATGATTTTGTATCTCCAAATGAAGGTTGTAGTGGTTTCGATGGAAGCTGCTGTCCATTTACACATAGCGACAGGTAATTTATTTTAAAATTTTCAAAGTTAAAGGGATTACTTTTGTAATCGCCGTTGAATGCCTTATTAGATACAAATCCAAGTATGCATCTCTTAGGAAGCTGGCCTAAGAAAATATTATCCATAGATTTTCCTTGAATCCCCGCTGGGATGGTAACAGCTTTCACTTCGGCTCTAGTAACGGGATACTTAGCGGTAGACAATTCCAAGGCTTTATTATGCGCTAAATAAATACTTGGATTTAATTTTACTCGACGGACAAGTAATGTAGCTTCGTTAATTTGTACTTTGAAATTTGTGTCAGTTGCTAGTAAATTAAAACTATCCCTTGACCGAACTAGGCGTACCCTCATCTCAACCCCGTTCAATAAAAATTTTTCTTGATTGAAAATATCCGCATGAAGATGTCCTATCATATCAACATTTTTACTCTTCTCAGTTAATTTTTGACGTTTATTATATCCTGAATTAGCAGCTACATCTGTATAATCCATTTTTCCTGCTTCATCACTATACCATAAAGTTGAAGTAAGGTGAGATTTTTTAGCATCTTTTCCGTAATTTAATAAAGTTTCAATATATGCCCTATAGGCGTAAGTGTTGTTAGGAGGAGATACAAGTTTTTGATTTAAATATATGTCCACTTGACTAAAAATTGAATGTAACCAGTTGTTAATTGGAGCTACATTAGAACCGTCATCCAAGGCAGAATTATCAGATTTAACAATTTTTGCGTTTATATAAATCATGGTTTGGGATAAATCAAGGTAGTCTTCTCCGTGGCCAGGTATTACAAATTCAAGGGGTCCATCTTCAGTAATGGAGGATAAAGGTTTATAATTTACCCATTGTCCACTTTCAATACTAGTCTGTGTAGGAGGTATAGCAAATAAATCTAATTCTGTTTTTATACATTCACAAGACTGAGCATGTAAAAATGCCATTTTAGTCAAATATGTCTGTCCGTCTAGAGCGTTTCTTGTTCTTTACAGTAGCACGTACAGTTTTAAAATGAGAAGGTTTCTTAGTCATTCGCTTCTTTTTATAACCAGCTCCACTGATAATTTTTCCAATTTTATCTTCAGCTTTACGTTTTAAATTGACCCCCGCTTCAGCGAGACGTTTCTTGAATGATTCTTTTGGTGACTGTTTTGTTGTCAGATCACCCAAAAAATTAAAACCTGTGTTAACTGCTTCTTTACCAAGTGCCCCTACACCTTTCTTTATTAACGGAAAAATACTTCTAAACAATCCACTAAAAAAACTTCCTAGACCATGGCCCCTTTGAAATTGATTTCCTTTATATACAGCCCCCACACCATTCCCCGCCTGTAAATTGTAATATTCCTGATACGGACAAGTTTTCATGATGTTCGTCGGAAATGTAGTTTAACACTCAACGTTCCAAATTGAAATGGTGTTAGAAAACCATCATTAGTCCTTATATCTATTTCTATATTTGAAAATTCTCTTCTCAACACAGGAACGAAGTGAGGCTGCGCATATGATATCATTTCATTAGATCCAAAAACATATTTATCAGTTTTAACGTGTACAATTCTTAACAACTGACTAACAATATCACCAACTAACTGAGGTTCAATTATGTCACAATAAACAAATAACTGTGGAGGAATACCTAATATTAAATTAGGCAAATTAATTGAAGTTTCTTGCTTAAATATATCAGTAAATGGCGGGTAACCAAGCTGCAAGGCTAGCCGAGGAGATAGTTTCAGGGAATGGACATCTGTATTTTCAAATTGTGCTGACACTCGTTTTTCTATTTTATCATAAGTAAAAGTTACATATTTCTTAGCTGCTACAGTTTTATTCATTTCTACTGCTTTATCAAGACTTTTATTCATTTCAAGTATTACTGCATGAATACCTTCATAATTTTTTGTAGGAATTTTTGCATGTACAATATTTACTGGGGCATTTTTTTCCTGCTTTGTTTTTAACATCATTTTAATTTTATTTTCTCTTTCATTAACATTGTAGATCGAACAGGGATATATAATTTCTGACAGTGCAACCTCCCAAGAACCAATTAATTTTATATTCTGAGGCAGCTGTGTAGTATAACTTGTGGTTTTATTATTAGGAAAATATTGCATAGAACTATTACTAGGCAAAGTTATAAAAAATTCTTTCTCATTCATTATTTAATACACGAAGTGAATTTGCAGAAATCCAGGAATTAAACTTATCACTATAACCTCTCCACCTGACAAGTAATTTCTTTCTGCTGCCTGTGCCTTTTGTTGCTAAGATTTTATCCACTTTATACATTGTATCAGATTCTATATAAACTCGTTGCAACTCGGTTTTGTAGAAAGTGCCCTCTATGATTTCATTATTTAAATCTTTTAATTTATAAACAATAGGAACTCTGTTACTAACTGCATTTATTTTAAATAATTCCTCACTCCAATTAGATTCATATCCCTTTTCAAACATATTTTTATATTTGGATATGCGTACAATATCACCAATTTTAAATTTTTGCTGATTATCTTTTACTTTTACTTTATTTTTATTTTGAATTCTCCATACATCTAATATATTATTATCATTTACTTCGCTAGGAGACATTTTTATTGATCGATGTTTTGTTTTATTATAAGCAGAAACCAAATCCTGTAATACATCGACATATCTATATGTATTTTTATAAGTAAAATATCGATACATTTTTGTTTTTAAAGTTCTGTTAAATCTTTCAACGAAACAAGCTTTTATATCGGAATTATGCGTCACATAAAATTTAACATCATGTTCCTTTAAAAATGAGCGTACTGATTTTGCTATGAATTCCGACCCTTTATCTGTCTGTAAGTAAATTGGTTTTCTCTCATTAAATATATTTCCAAATGCTTGAATAACCGAGCAAGGTTTTTTATCTTTTATCGGAATCGCCCAGGCGTACCTGCTAAAGACATCAATGACTGTTAAAATGTATTTGTAATTGTCGTTGTATCGGCTTAATTTGCGCATATCATTCAAATCAGCTTGGAAGAGATCATTTATATTTGAAACATTATATTTATTTCTTACAAAATGTTTTCGCGCTGGTTTATGTAACGTATATGTATCCTGCGAACTAATCCATTTTCGTACATCTTCCGCTTTATATCTACCTTTCATGGAATTTATAAGATTATTTACACCCGAGAACCCCGCTGGATTTGTCGCATCAAAATAAATTTTAGATAAACTTTTATCCATTTTACAATGTAAATCGCTTCCATTCAATTTTTTTAACTTTTGCTGTTTCAGACGATTCGTCTTTTATATGATCTCGTCTTCTTTTATTTTTGGCAGGACTTTCATTGACTGATATAGATTTAAAAAGTTTTTTTCTTCGAGGATTATTAATTAATTGTAATGGAATATTTATTTCTTTTAGTGTATTCAAAAAATATTCCCAACCTTCAGGATTACTACGTTTTCCACGTGTTACAATATCCCCAACTAAATCTGATATATTTGAATTTGGAATTTGTTTTTCATGAATTGAAACTAGACCTTTTTCATTCCATGTAACTGCCCCGTCTAATTTTAATTTTTCTAATATCAATTGAGCTTTTTCTTGATGAGATTTAGGAATAACATTTATTATATTTTTTGTATCGTCTTTCGTTTCTGAAGCTAGTTTTGGTTTTAAAATAACTTCCTGTTTGATCAGTCCTGTTTCACCGTCTTTCTTCTCTAAAGTTAATTTTGAATCTGAAGTAAATTCATGTTCGATAGGTAATTTAATAGGTTCTCTACTTTGTTTCTGAAAATATAAATATCTTTGTAATATTTCTTGGTACTTTATCCATTTTTCATATTCTGATGATTTTAAACTTAGAATATTTTTCATGTCTTTATCTAGCTGACTCGATATAGTTTCTTTTTCATTATTATTATTATTACTATGTAAACGATTTAAATTTTCTGGTGATATTAAGACCATTTTTCTAGCATGCTCCATTTTAATTTTTAAATAAGCTACTTAGAACACCGGTTAACAAAGGTGCTAATAAAAATGGTAAGAATGCCCCTCCAGACTGAACTAGCACGCGTTTTTTAGCTTTCCAGCTGTCGCCACGTTTTGTAAGTTTCCTTAAAATGTTTTTATGTCTTGTAAGTGAAGCTTGCTGTTTTCGACTGAGGGGAACTGTACCATGTAAAATATTATAAACACATTCACAAATGCATTTAACAGAGTTGCAGTCAGCGTTTTTTAATAATGCTAACCTGTCCTTTGATTTTAATTTATGCAATGCTCGCAGAAATTCTGCATGGTTTATTACAGCGCTACTCATTGTTATGAAATAATTGTAGGCATGTGTTTGTTGTTGTATTTATACTTGTTTTTAGGTAAATAAACATATGTAAAGTCGTCATGTGACGTACGAAAACGCAGCCAATCAGGTGTGTTTTGCTTAAGATCAAAAATTAAATAACCGTGTGGTTCTGAAGTTGCATCGCTGTATGCTTCTTGTATAAATTTTACATTTTCCGGAAATATTTGTCGCGACAAATGTAATATTTGCGCTTTGTCACGAGGATTTTTAAAATAAATTATATAATTTGCATTGAGGGATATGTCTCTTTGACCTTTTCCTTGGTGAAATAAATTTTGAGTAAGAAAAAACACAGACAAATTTTTATGGTGTGACCATTTTGTAAATATATCAACAACTCGTTGATCTGCTTCAGACATCAAATCATCAATTATTATTAAATGAGGAACATTTCCATCTATGTTTTCGACATCAGGTAGACCTTCAACAAATTCTACTCCTTTTATTGTACTAAATAAGTTTTGCCAGGCCCCGTAATGCCAAGAAATTTTTCCAAAGTTAGTATCACTCATGTCTATAATATTAGTTAGAAATTTTTTAACAAAGTATGACTTTCCACTGCCGGAGGGGCCAGCTATTATAGCCGAAAATGGGTGTTGAAATTTATAAGCCATGTTGTCAGTATGGAGTATGAAATAATACTAAAGTATTTGCAAATTTATTTAATATATTTATTAGTATCAAAATACACATATAAGCAAAATTTATTATTTATACATCCAACATAATATATACATATACTCGTAATAATTATATTTCTACAAATTCTAATAATGTTGCTTGTTTACCAGGTCCATATTGTTTTACACCTGTATATTTTAAACTCCATTTGGTAACGGATTTTTTCAACTGAGATAATTCTTCATCAGATAAATTATCAAAACGCGCGGGAAGATATAACATGAAGTCTTCACACTCTGCAATAATCTTTCTTCCAAACGTTGTATTTACAGCCTTTATGTCAACTAGTTTATACAATTTATCTTTTTCCAAATCCGATATCTTCTTGCCTGGTTTCGTATCTGCCAGCTGACCTCGCAGATTTAGTTTAGAAAAGTCCATATCTAAGAACAAATTTTACAAGTGAATACAATAAATAATTATAAGTGATTTAAATATAACTTTACCTAGTTTGTTCTTGTTACTGTTGTCTTCAGCAGACCCCTTTTGATACTAATAGAATATATAAAATAAAACTTGCATTTATATACCCCCAAAAACACTTTCTCTTCTTTTCATCCTTGAAATACTTTGTAGAAAGTTTAAATAAATATTTCATCTATATTCCTAAATAAATAAATTTTTCATAGCACAAAATTATATCAACTACCTAATTATCATTACCAAAATATCCACATAATCTTTTTTGTCTAGACCCTTTCTCTCGCAAATAATCCGTATATTAGGAAGTATTTGTAACTCATTGTTTGCTATTACAGATATTAAGAACCAATTTTCGACTTATTCACCAAATTCTCTATCTTGTCATTATTTTCTCGGCTATCCGTCTAGACCTAGACCATTGTTCCCAAATAATCCGCTAATATCACAAATTACCAGTACTTTGTCAAATCTATTCAATGCACCTTTTCACTAGATAATGGATTTTTCAAACATCATGTCATTACCCAAAATATTCACTTAAAGATATTCATGTGTCGTTTTGAAATTACAAAGTAATTACAAATATATACATATTCATAAATATCTGAAATCTCAAATATTACAAATTACAAAATAATGTGAAATATATCTCCAATCTTAAAATACCATCAAAAATCAATTTTCATATCATGACGTCAGATCAAAATTTCACCAATTATGCAAGGTCAAGTCATTTGATTAATTAATTAATTTAATTATCTTAATTAGATCTTAATTACAGTCTGCATTCCAGAGCGGAAGAAGGAGGTAATTATACTACTTCGCGAATTGAAAATAACACAGTATTGATCTTTTGATCGTACGAGCAATAGATTATTAATTGCAACATTGGTAATCTCATTCACTTTTTCTGGAATTTGAATATCGCTCTCTGAATACATCGGAGCTCGCACAGATATAATCAAAATGACATGAAAATGACTTTTGCGTGTAAAAAAAATTATCAACAACGTATTGACAAAAAAGATACAACCATAACAACTGTCACATTTCCTTAGTTAATATTAATATTCTCCACTTTCTTTATACTGAGCATTTCAAATTTGAATTGAAAAATAGCGCGGTCCACTTGGCGCATGGCACACCAATTGTATAATGTAGTATAAATATATATTTTAATAATTATATGAGAACTGTATTATTGACGGAGACAGAATTGAAGTAGGATTTGACAGGTTTTTGTTTTTAGTTGTTAATTTTGTGTATTTTTCTCTGGAAATAAATGTCTTTTCTATTATAAACTTTGTGTATCAAGTCAATAAAGAAACTTCTTTGTCATTTATCTAACAATAACTGACGATGAAGAGCAGAAAATAGTATAAGAAGCGTGAAAGTAATTTTTGAAAATAGAATTGTAAAGAAATTATTGCCAGCTAAATTCAAGGACCCAAGATTATGAGCTTTAAAAATTATAGAAATGAAAAATGTGATCTCTAATCTGTTTATAAATTACCTTAGTATTTAATGTATAATGTTTCGTTTCTTTAAATGAATCAGGCCTACTATGAAAAGAAAATAATTTATTACTAAATTGAATAAAATTTTATTTTTGAAACGTGTTTATTATTTATATTATTTACTTAATTTTAAATGGATTATATTTTTATGGTTGAAAAAAATTAAAATATAGTAATCACCAAATTTCAAAATTAATGTATAGCCACCTATATTTTATTAGGCGAAATACGAATATGTAGCGACCTATAACAGATGATTCGTACGTTCAGAACACTCTTCATCCTGTGCCTATTCGTCCCACATTATAACTGATAGCATTGTGTGTTCGGGAAACTTCGGGTCTGGTGGTGGGGATAACTTTATAACTTGTAGCATTTGTGAGGCATAGCCAGTGTTGCCGTTGTTAGTACAATTGTACTAGATTTAGTACAATGGAAATTAGTTTAGTACACTAGTACCTCTTTAAGGAATCTAATACAATTTGTAAATTTGGCAAGTTATGACGTTTTTATTATCACTATTGTTATTTCGCGCGATAATTGAGTTTGAAGGAAGTGACTGTTTTAATAGTAGATAGCAGTACCACCACAAGTAAATAGAGCTGTTTTGGTAATAGTTTTAAAAATCGCGGTTCCGTTATTCAATGCATTGGAAACTAAAAAAAAACCCTAGATTTAGTTGGTTGGTAGTTGGTATTGGTAAATGAAGTGTACTGTTTCTGTTTCCTGTTCTTTTGCTTCTGTCTACATAACGTTGCAGCTGAACTTGTTAATGTAAAAGGCAAGAAAATGGACAAGTAATTAATTTAATAATAATTCTTAAATGGTTCTAAATTATTTATTTGGAATATAAAAAAAAATGTTTTTTTAATACCCGAAAGAATTATTTTTTATTTGTTTTATTGTTATTTACTTTTATAATATTAACCGGATTTGATTAGGTTATGTACAGTTATAAATCATATATATGTACGTTACTGTCTTTTTTTGTTTTTATGAAGCAGTTAATGTTTAGAATTTTTTTGATATATTTTTTTACTGTACCTCATGTACAGGGTGTAAATCGAAAAGTGAAACATAGGAGTTTAACATGGGAAATCAATTTTTGTTTGCGCAAACGTTACCTAATCATTTTATCCAAAAATACTTTAAATAAAAGTTATAGAGATTTAAATGCTGCATCTAAATCATTTGAAACGATTATTTTATCTCTTCATATAAACGTAAAAATCAATTACAAAGTTACAGTTACTAGTAATAAGTCTGAAATAAATGAATATTTAATTAAAAATTATTATAGTTGTCATGCCGCATATTGACCGTCCCGTCAAACCGCAACGTGCTGCGGTAGTATCCGGTAGCCGGATCGCAACCGCATCGGTATGGACACATTCATTTAAAAAATACATTGTTGTCTGCCCGGTTTGACGGGACTGGTTTACTAGGAAGACAACAACATTGTTTTAAATGAATGTGTTCACACCGAAGCGGTTGCGTTGCGGTCCAGTTACCGGAAACTATCGCAGCATCATGTTCAGGTTTTACGGGGGCGTAAATAACAGCTGCAACACATTGAATATAATGCGAGCGTTCACTACTGTACGGTTTTGTTTTTTAACAAAAAACGTATACTGTTTGAGATCAACACTGATCGAATTTTGGTCCAACTCTCCGAATCGTGTTGTCATTGCTGCCGTCCTGTTTACCGGGATTAATGTGATCGCTTTATGATCCATCCCGTTTAACTGGGTGCAGTTTTACCGGTCCAGCTAAAACGCATAATGTGGCCCAAGCCAAAAAACAATCCTTGCAAAATTCAAAAATGTTAACAATTAACAATATATTATACCGGGTGGCGCTTGAAATCCGTTACATATGCATTTAACATGGGAAAACCGTTTTCCCATGTTAAATGCCTATGTAACGGATTTCGAGCGCCACTCGGTATATAATATTAGCAAAAATAATAATAATTATTTTTGGATAGTAAAACAACATACCTATTGTTTTAAGTTTTAAATCATGCAGTTTTAAACAAAACATCTTGAAGGTGGTGGCCACTGTTCTCTATTCACTAATGAAACCGATTTCTGAAGCTCCTCTCATACGTTCCAGCATTCAGGCTATTTCCTGCCGTATAAGATTCTGCAGCTGAAGCATTATTGTAGGACGGTGTTTGTAAAACTCGTCCTTGAGATATCCCCATAAAAAATCACATGGCATTGGATCGGGCAAGCGCGCTGCCCACGGGATGGCACCTCGAATCGAGATGAGCCGTCAAGCGCACATTGCCTTCACAACTCTGTTTGATTTTTTATGGGAATATCTCAAGACAGAAGTTTACAAACACCGCCCGAAAACTTTACTTTAGCTAACGTATCTCATTCAGCAGGAAATAGCCCAAATATTGTAATGTGTAGAGAGGAGCTTCAGAAACCCGTTGCATCAGTGCATAGAAAACAGTGGTCACCATCTTCAAGATGTTTTGTTTAAAACTGCATTATTTAAAACTTGAAATTATGTTCTTTCATTATTTAAAGATAATTTTTGTCTATCAACAATACTTTTTATTTTATTCACTTTAAAAAAAAAGGGAAGTTACTAAGCATAACCTGTATAATATATTGTATGAAGCTTACACCCGTGTAAAATCTACAGAAGCGCATAAATTTTAAATTATTCTTGTATATAAACAAATATATACTCGTAACTTGTAATAAGAATTTCAGGACAGCTGAAACATATTAAAATCGATCATTTTCTTCATAAACTTTACAAACTACGTACTCAATTTCAGAGTATACACTCTATACTTAAATTAAGAAATTAGTACACTATTTTTAAGAATTCTATGCTCTTAAAATATAGTGGAACGCAGCCAATTTGGCGAGACATCTATCCACAAAGTGGAAAACTAAAACTATAACTATTATTGGCAAATGAACCTCGTGCCTGCATGTTTCTAGGTTTGCTCCAAGGAAAATTCGTTTTATATGCTGAAAAACTTGGAAAACTGGTGAAAATTTATGGAGAAAAGCAAGATAAAGTGTTTGTGCAACATTTGTGATAATAATTTTTACGGGGACCTATCGTTTAGTTTGTAAAAATATTTAGTTTAGTACTTGGTTGAAGATGAAATTATTGTAAGTCAATTTTAGTTATTTATTTATTTAAATATACTTCAAACTACTAGAAATATAGTTTTTCCATTACTTCTAATAATATTTTTATGTATTTTGTTTTGGATTCGTATTTTGAGGTATTTTTCTGAACATTCAATCCTTTATTTTATTCACAAAATGGTGGAATTTATATGGGAAACATATAAAAATGTCTATATTTTACGTTTAAATACATATATTTGCTTTAGTATTGATTTTCTACATATATTCCACGTTTTATTTCGTAAAAATCGGTCTAACTTGCTCGTTCATTGTTTTGTTGAAAGCCCGCGAACTTGTCCGGTTTCGCAAAGATCCGAATTAGTGTATTTGTATTTTATATCATTTAAATGGGTGATAGTTATTTAAAAAAATAAAATTATATTTTATTTTTATATTTAATTATCCATTTAACAAGCGTAACCAATTAGTAACGAATTAATTATCTAATAATCACGCCACTGCCGGCAAGCTGGTCTTCTGTTTATTGTCAACGAAACAATTGTAATATTTTTTTAGGTTTTTAAAGTATCGTTTACATTTGTATTGTTTTGATAGTGAAATATTGTTGTATTTTGTTGCATATTAGCAACAATGGTAAGCTTAAACAATAGTTAAACTGTTTTAATTGTTGTTTTTGCTGATAAATTAATTTGTTTAATGAATCGCATAATGATTATAAAGAAAATTTAATTTGAAATTTGTTCTTGTACAAAAATAAATACATCAAAATAGATTCTGATGTGTGTTAATATTTTAATTGTTTGAATAGTGAAATATTGCTAACCATTGTTGCACATTAGCAACAATAGTTAGTTTAAATAATAGTTTGACTGCTTTAATAGTTATTTTTGATGATAACATGTTTTATTATTGAAATACTTTTATTTTAAAATAAATTTTTGTGTTCCAGAGTTCCAGTGAATGAAATAATGTTTCTTGGAGGATCGATCCATATTGGATGTTGCTGTTTCAAGGAGCTGTCCTGGAGTACCTGAGCCGTGCAGCCGTGATGGGGATAAGTGATTCGTCTTGCTGGTAGCTGAGCTGTGTTTATCAATGTAAGTCGTTATATGTGCCTTCCCTTCACTGTCCCTTTTTTGCTATTTTTTTCAGCTTACCACAAAAGTAAATTCATTTTTCTCCTGAAAATATGGTTTATGTTGTTGAATTTAATTCAAATAATCATATTTTCTTCTGTACTTCATTTCCGAGGCACATTGTGAATGTCTATCTATGTTATTAACATCGGGCGTCGTTTAAATCTTTACTATATCGTAAACAAATCTGGGAAAGTTTTTTAAATTATTGTGTTAGCTTAAATAAATATCCGCTCGTTCAGTGATAGGTTTTTTCCCTAAAAAATTGTATTTGTTTAAATTAATATTTAAACAAGTACGGTTTACGTTATAGGTTTCCAACGAATTTTCCAAGCAGTGTAAAGGCTGATTTAAGCCTTTGGTCAACAACAGGCCTCGTCTAAAACTTTGTCTAAGGTTTTAAGATTTTTAAGGCCAATCTACAACCTCAAAAAGGCACCAATAGTTAAGAATTATTTTAGTTATTAAAGTCGCGATTAATTTTTTACTCTTATTACATTAAAATTAAATTAATTTACATTTTAAAGTTGGAGTAAAATATAATTAAAGTTTCGCAGATACATTTCGGGTTCGGGTCGGCTTCCGCGTTATTTAAGGCTAGGGTAGCGAAGTTTTTATTTGGAATGTCTACCCTATTATTATTTAATTTAATACTACACGGGATTTGTTGTTTAAATAAATTGCTAGAAATGTAAAATACTCGGGTTCAAACCCATATAATAAATTTGAAATTATTATTTTTTTAAAATATTCGAGTTTTTAATGCCATTAACATATACGTCACACAGACAGGGTGCAGAGCTGAAATAAATCTTTTAAAAAAAGATTTAAATCTAAAATCTTTATGATTTATATTATGATTTAAATCAAAAATACTTTTCATAAAAATTCTAAAAGATTTAAATCTTTTTAAAGATTTTAAATCATTTTACTGATTTAAATATTTCTAAAGATTTTAAATATTTTTACTGATTTAAATATTTTTAAAGATTTTAAATCATTTTACTGATTTAAATCTTTTTAAAGATTTTAAATCATTTTATTGATTTAAATCTTCTTATAGATTTTAAATCTTTTTACTGATTTAATTTTTTTTAAAGATTTTAATTCATTTTACTGATTTAAATCTTTTTAAAGATTTTAAATCATTTTACTGATTTAAATCTCTTTAAAGATTTTAAATCATTTTACTGATTTAAATCTTTTTAAAGATTTTAAATCATTTTATTGATTTAAATCTTCTTATAGATTTTAAATCTTTTTACTGATTTAAATTTTTTTAAAGATTTTAATTCATTTTACTGATTTAAATCTTTTTAAAGATTTTAAATCATTTTACTGATTTAAATCTCTTTAAAGATTTTAAATCATTTTACTGATTTAAATCTATTTAAAGATTTTAAATCATTTTATTGATTTAAATCATTTTATTGATTTAAATCATTTTACTAATTTAAGGATTTTAAATCATTTGACTGATTTAATTTTTTTTTATAGATTTTATCATTTTAAATTGAATAAAGCAAAATCATGTTAACATATTTTTTTGTTTTATCAATATGTAATTTAATTACTTATTATCATACATTTTTTGTAATACTATATTGTATAATTGTATACAAGTGCATAAACGGTCGTATTTCAATTTTCAATATAAGTGTAACTGTTGCCATCCAAAGCAAAGCCGCAATTACACAAATATTGCAATAACCGTTTAGGAGCTATAGCGGAGTGGTTGTAGGCGACGTTTTTGTGTATTTTCGGTCCGAGGGTCGTACAGTTACGTCTGTGTCTGCCACACTCAGACTTGGTAAAAGACCTGATTGATTTTTACTCGGATTTCAGCATTTTCCTTGCATTTCCAAAACAACTTTTCTCAGCCCAGTAAAACAAATAACTATTATGTCAACACAAAAAGAAATGCGATTATATTATAAAATTATAAAAGAAAATAAACACATGTTTCCTAACTTCAAATAATTTATTTCAATGTAGGTAAGATACAGGTACAAGATTACAAAAAATTTAAACAAGAAAAAAACTTAAAAATTACATCACATTACAAATCACATAGGGATTTAACATGTAAAATCATATTTTCGTAATTTCCTGCTTCCCTAATTATTTTAGGTAAAAAAGTAGAGCATAAAATTCTGCATCTGAATCAATGAACAAAATTAATTTTGCGTGCTTTGTAACCTCAGCAATTAGGTATGAAAATGACGTAAATCACTCCAAAAATAGCGATAGCCATGCAATTGAGACAAAAATTCTCAAATGTTAACGATTTATCTGTCAAGTTACGCTGCGTTAGTTTATTTTTATTATTACTTGTAATTACTGTTGAAGTAACAATAGTACATAAATTAATTTTTGTATTTTTTTTAACGATAATACTGTAATTAAATTTTTTCACTTATTGTACAATTGTCGGCCATATTTTCACTTCAACAGTAATTACAAGTAATAATAAAAATAAACTAACGCAGCGTAACTTGACAGATAAACCGTTAACATTTGTTAATTTTTGTTTCAATTCCGTGGCTATTAATACCTAATTGCTGAGGTTACAAAGCATGTAAAATTAATTTTGTTTAATAATTCAAATGCAGAATTTTGTGCTCTACAACTTTTATTTGAAGCTTTTTTACCTAAAATAATGAAGGGCGCAGAAAATTACAAAATATTATTTTACAAGTTAAATCCCTATGGTCATGTGTTCGAGTCACCAGGGTGTATATGTACATTAAATAATGCGTAAAAGTGAAAAATACAAATTTACTTTTCCCCGTGTGAAAGGTGTCAAATTTTGCATCTTAATGCGTAAAAGTGAAAAAAATGGAATTTTTTTTTCTCCCGTGCGGAAAATAAAAATTAACCGTGCGATAATTGCCACATTTTGTTGGAAAATGATAAATTTTGGCATTGTAATGCGATAAAGTGGAAAAAAGTGAAAAAAAATTTTTTTCGATGTGGAAAGTGGGAAATAAATGTCACAGTAATTATTTTGCGTAAGATTATTTTTATTAAATTTATTATGTTTTGTCTCTAATTAGCTATTTAGGTACGTAACCGATGCTGTTGGATAAGAGCTACATTTAATGATACTGGTATTCACGTATTTTATTTCAGTTTATTTCTAGATTTCAGTGTGAGAACATCGATATCGTAGTGATTGAGTTGTGTAGTGATTCAGGTGAGAGAGTTAATCTAGCATGTGTATGATTGTGAGTTGAGTCTTACACACACTTTGAGTCCACGATGGCAAGAGTAATGCAGATACGGATTTGTATGATTATTCTCTTACTTTACGGCGTTGTCCTTTATCCTTATCCTTGTTGAACGGTCGCGCCCGGTAGAGCCTACAGGTGTGGTGAGAGAGCTGATAAGGGTAACCAGGAATGCGATCTATGTGTCCACGATTGCTAGCCTCGTGGGTTTCGCTGATTGACCGCGTGGGAACGGCAGGGATAGTTTTATCCTGGTTTTGTAACCATGCCCCTAAGGCCGAAGTAAGTCCACTAGGGTCATCAGCACCTGAGCGGAATTCGGGTTAGGGTAGCTCCCTATTCCCATGGGTGGTAATGGCAAGGTTGGTTGTGTAACCATGTGTTGAATGCCGAGATAAACCACACCGCTCAGGCTGGCAATGGCAGGTACAGTTGAGTATACGTACGCGTAAGTCCGGGGCCACAGTAGTGGTAATGGCAGGTACAGTTGAGTATACGTACGCGTAAGACCGGGGCCAGGGTGGTAATGGCAGGTACAGTTGAGTATGTACGCGTAAGTCCGGGGCCACACTGCTATGGAGTAGCAGGTATGCGTTTCGCATAAGGTGACATTCCCTTTCCCTGTTCTATTGGACTTTGTTGCATACGTGTGTTATTTGTGGTGTGATTTTGCAATACATTACGTTGTGGTGGATGCGCGTGTATTTTGTGAATGATTTACTCCTCACTGAGTATTTCTCATGTGTTAATTCTTTTGCAGAAATAATCACGGCGTGGAGGAGGATTCCGCGTGACCGGGTTCGGCCAGGCGACGGTCATCTAGATTTGCTATTTTTTTTTTGTATTAATACTGAATATACTGGTTTGGGTGATAAATGTGTTTTAATATTCTTAATTTCAGGGCTAACATTTAATCGTCATTTTCGTTTATATTTCAGAAGTGGGATCAGAATATTTTTAACTTTCAGCTTTTGGGATCACACCAGCACAACTTTTGGAACAGTGCGGATATTGGTTACGTTTATGTTTAGCTGGATTACGAAACTGGAACAACATTACAACATGGCGATACCTAACAACAGTCCTCAATTTTAGTATGTGCGTTCACTTTACGCGTTATGCATAAATGGGACGAAATAACTACCATCATGTATGTGACATCTCGCTTGAAAGGGTATGCAGAAATATGGTATAAAGCGCTGCAAGGAATTATTCTTGGGAGACATGGAAAGCTATGTTGTTGAAGGCATTTCCATCACAGGGAAATTATTTTCAGTTGCTTCAAGAAATGATTGATCGCAACAAGAAACCGGATGAACCTATGTTGCAATACTATTATGAGAAGCTGGCGCTACTCAACACTTGCTCTTATCAGAGAGTGCAAGAAGCCGCAGTCTCTTTTATTATTTTTGAAGATGATCGAGGATAAACTAGCGACACGAAACCTTTCTACTCCCTTTAAACGCGATTTACATCGTACTTTTCAGAAGAACAAGTGGCCTTACTATACTACGCAACAACACACCGATGGAATGGCAAACGTTCGTTGTTTTATTTGTGGAAAATTGGGACATGCACGCTCACATTATGACAACAAATGGCAACGAGTATCGAATTGTGCAGGACTAAATGGAGGCAAATTCAGTGGAAGTAGGAACCAGCGACCACAACAACGTCATCAGCATGTTCAATGTCAACAAGAGCCACAACCACAACTGTCAGAAAGGAACATCTTAACAACTTCTGCGGAGGTAAGCGGTAATTGTAAATTCTTTCTAGATGTTAAAGTTAATGGAACGGGAGTCTAAGCGTACGTCGATATGGGGTCCACTTGCATAACCATGAAGGAATCCGTAGCACAACAATTAGAATTACCATTCAACAAAAACAAGGCAGTTACTCTGTGTAGTTTCGGGAATGGATGGTTGAGGACTTTAGGCGAAACTGGAGTTCACAAGTTGACAATTGACGAAGTAGAACTAGATGTAGTATTCAACATAGTACCAGACATAGTTCAATCCATACCCATCATTGTTGGACAGCCTTTCACAGAATCACCGGAAGTAGTTTGTACAAGGATTCAAATCGGCTAAGATTTTTCAGGAAAAAAAAACGACTCATCATTCAGTAGAATCAAAGCGACACCACGTAAGAAGGTTAACATCTGGGCCAAACATGCAACTGTTATACCACCAGGATATGTAGGACACATGATCTGCCATGTGGAAGGCAAAGGAGAACTTTTGTGTATTTAAGTGTACGAACACCTGAAGGAAACGAGCACGTATTCTCGCGAACAATTTTAGTAGCAGACAAGGATATGTAATGTGTTCTACCAGTCTTGAACTGATCACATGCGGAATTAACAATTCAGAAGGATAAAATTATAACAAGAGGATGGAAGTGTCAAGCTGATAATACAGAAGCGCAGAAAATGAAGGAATATAGAGATTGATTTGTAAAAACTGTGAAGGATATTCGATGCACGAATGCGACTGAAGTGGATATTTTACTGACTGATGATACACACATTACTTACAGGCCGTATAGATTGTCAATTCCAGAGAGAAAACTCATTCAAGAGCTTCTTGATGGCGACATTATACGCAAATCCACTTCAACCTTTTCAGCACCGATTCTTCTAGTGAAGAAAAAGAATGGAGAAGCGCGAATGTGTATAGACTACAGGCATTTAAACAAAGTAGCAGTAAACGACCGATACCCTTTTCCAAGAATTGATGACCAACTGGATCAATTGCAATGAGCGAAGTAATTCACAACTTTAGATATGACGTCAGGATATTACCAGATACCTATCACGAAGAGCTCGAAGTACAAAACTGCATTTGTAACACCGGACGAACATTACGATTTTAATCGTCTCCCTTTTGGATTATCTAATGGATCATCAGTTTTTCAGAGGATGGTCAACAAAGTTCTAGGATCATGTCGTAACACCATCGCCATGGCTTACTTAGATGACATCATCTGCCCATCACCATTTTCAGAGGGAATTCAGCGACTGACGATACTATTTGACATTTTTTAGGGCAAACAACATTACACTGAATTTGGAGAAATGTTTCTTTTTCAGAGCAGCATTAATTATTAAGGTTTTCAGATTGATCGAGATAAAGTTCGACCTGGAAAGGAGAAAATAAAAGCCGTCACCGGGTTTCAGGCACCGAGGAATGTGCATCAAGTAAGACAGTTTGTAGGACTTAAAGTTATTTTCGACACTTCATTAAAGATTACGCTAAGATTGTACGACCGATTACTAATCTAACGAGAAAGGATACACTGTGGAGTTGGGAGGCGAAAGAACAGAAAGCATTTGAAGACCTAAAGGAAAAGCTTACGGAACGACCACTTTTGCAACTCTACAATTCGAATGCCGAAACAGAGGTGCATATGAACGCCAGCAAGTTAGGATTAGGAGGAATCCTGCTGCAGGAATTGGACACAGGTAAATCCCACCCAGTTGCTTATTTCAGTCGCCAAACTTCACCAACGGAAATGAAGTATCATTCGTATGAGCTGGAGACTTTAGCAGCAGTGGAAACGTTAAAGATATTTAGAGTATATCTGCTGGAATTACATTTTAAATTAGTAACAGACTGCAATGCACTACGAACTGCTAGCAACGAAACAGGATTTGGTACCTAGGATTGGAAGATGGTGGCTGGAACTGCAGGAATATTCATTCGGTATAGAATATCACCCAGGATTACGAATGGGTCACGTCGATGCGCTAAGTCGAAACCCCGTGGCAGGAGAAGGACTTTCTGCAGAATTTGAAATTTTTCATATAATAAGCTGACTGGATAGTCGCCGGATAAATGACAAATTGAAATTATCAAGAACATTTTAAGTATACCACCGGAAACTAACTACGAAAGGAATATTTATAAAAATTACTGTTTACGAGACAAACGGGTTTACCGAATTACCGCGTCTGAAATCTAGTGGGTTGTACCTAGAGGACAACGGCTGCAGATAATACGTTCTTGTCTTGATGAGTTTGGACATTTTAGAATTTACTGGTTTCCTGGAATGAGAAAATTCGCGAAGTATACTGACTCGTGTATCACATGTTTTACCATAAACAACAGATAAGAAAGCAACCGGAACTATTGAATCCAATTAAGAAACTACCGATTCCATTTCACACCATTCATATGAAGGACCATTCCAAATAAAGAAAGTTCTACCGAACGATAAATTTTCAATAGAAGATTTGTGGTACAAATCGAAGTAGAAGAGAAGAATATAGTAACGTAGTGGCGATTGACAGGATGAAACCATATTAAAGTACACGTGAACTGTCGGAAGACAACAGCGCTTCGGATGTTGATGCCGATGCTGCAGGAATTTGGAATTGATTCCTCGAGGACGAGGAACTTGTCAGGATGGACGAACTGTCACAGTAATTATTTTGCGTAAGATTATTTTTATTAAATTTATTATGTTTTGTCTCTAATTAGCTATTTAGGTACGTAACCGATGCTGTTGGATAAGAGCTACATTTAATGATACTGGTATTCACGTATTTTATTTCAGTTTATTTCTAGATTTCAGTGTGAGAACATCGATATCGTAGTGATTGAGTTGTGTAGTGATTCAGGTGAGAGAGTTAATCTAGCATGTGTATGATTGTGAGTTGAGTCTTACACACACTTTGAGTCCACGATGGCAAGAGTAATGCAGATACGGATTTGTATGATTATTCTCTTACTTTACGGCGTTGTCCTTTATCCTTATCCTTGTTGAACGGTCGCGCCCGGTAGAGCCTACAGGTGTGGTGAGAGAGCTGATAAGGGTAACCAGGAATGCGATCTATGTGTCCACGATTGCTAGCCTCGTGGGTTTCGCTGATTGACCGCGTGGGAACGGCAGGGATAGTTTTATCCTGGTTTTGTAACCATGCCCCTAAGGCCGAAGTAAGTCCACTAGGGTCATCAGCACCTGAGCGGAATTCGGGTTAGGGTAGCTCCCTATTCCCATGGGTGGTAATGGCAAGGTTGGTTGTGTAACCATGTGTTGAATGCCGGGATAAACCACACCGCTCAGGCTGGCAATGGCAGGTACAGTTGAGTATACGTACGCGTAAGTCCGGGGCCACAGTAGTGGTAATGGCAGGTACAGTTGAGTATACGTACGCGTAAGACCGGGGCCAGGGTGGTAATGGCAGGTACAGTTGAGTATGTACGCGTAAGTCCGGGGCCACACTGCTATGGAGTAGCAGGTATGCGTTTCGCATAAGGTGACATTCCCTTTCCCTGTTCTATTGGACTTTGTTGCATACGTGTGTTATTTGTGGTGTGATTTTGCAATACATTACGTTGTGGTGGATGCGCGTGTATTTTGTGAATGATTTACTCCTCACTGAGTATTTCTCATGTGTTAATTCTTTTGCAGAAATAATCACGGCGTGGAGGAGGATTCCGCGTGACCGGGTTCGGCCAGGCGACGGTCATCTAGATTTGCTATTTTTTTTTGTATTAATACTGAATATACTGGTTTGGGTGATAAATGTGTTTTAATATTCTTATTTTCAGGGCTAACATTTAATCGTCATTTTCGTTTATATAAATTTTCACTTTTGCACGGGTCATGTACACTTTTCGCACGAGAGAAAAGTGAAAATTTACTTCTCACTTTTTCACATTGTAACGCATATCAATGCAAAATATATCATTTTTTTCTCTTGTGCGAAAAGTAAAAATTACCCGTGCAAAATGTGTCAAATTTTGGTTGGAAAATGATAAATTATGTACTATAAGGCGTTAAAGTAAGAAAATGTAGTAAAATAAAAATTTAGTTTTTTCCCGTGCGAATCCGGCCCCCGACTGAACACGCCAACGCCGCTTTTTTGGGCCGTAGCAATCTATTCCTGAATAAAAGCGCTATCTAATGCAAAAAAAAAATTATATCGGACGAAACCGGCCTCCGACACAACGCGCCGCCGCCGCTCCTTTAGGGTCGTAGAATAAACTTACATGGCCTAATGTGTTCCTGAATTTTCAAGTCGGATTAGTATTTCCTGAGATTAGCGCGTTCAAACAAACAAACAAATTCTCCTGGTTTATTATATTAGTATAGATTGAAATCAGTAAATAAATCTGATATCTTTAAAAACAATTTAAATCAGTAAAATGATTGAAAATCTTCATAAAGATTTAAATCAGTAAATTGATTTAAACTCTTTAAAAGATTTAAATCAGCAAAAATATCAGAAATCTTTAAAAAAGCAATTTAAATCAGTAAAATGATTTAAACTCATAAAAATATTTAAATCAGTAAAATGATTTAAAATCTTTAAAATGATTTAAAATTTTTAGTGATTTAAAATCTTTAAAAAGATTTAAATCTATAAAAAGATTTAAATCAGTAAAATGATTTAAAATCTTTAAAAAGATTTAAATCAGTAAAATGATTTAAAATCTTTAAAAAGATTTAAAATCTTTAAAAAGATTTAAATCAAAAATACTTTTCAAAAAGATTTAAATAATAGAGTTTAGATCATTAATCTAAAAAGGATTTAAAATCAAAAGATTTAAATCAAAAAAAGATTTAAATAATAAAAAAGATTTAAATCTTTCTTTGTGTTGCAGCTCTGACAGGGTGTAACAGCTAAACGAGCTACCTCAAATAATTTCTATATTATTAAAGATACAATAAAATACTATAAGAAAATCTCGTAAAAGTTCAAGGGGGACATACGAATACAGAAGGAAATATATTTTTTTAAACCAGTGGTTCTCAAGTTACAACACAAAGTTATATACATATTTTTTAAATGGGATGGTATTTATTTTTTATGCCCATTCGATAGAGTATCTTTTCTTTAATCATTTTATATCCTAACGTAAACAAAAATATTGAAAGAAATTCAATTGAAATTTAAATAAATTTGATTTTTTATAGTTGTGTTTCAGTAGGCAATCAAAACTTGAAGTATTGTATAATATAGGCACTTAGTTTTTTATTATTTTTAATGAAATTCTTGACAAAAAATGTATTTAATTTTGATTCAATAATTTTATTAATTTGATAGAAAAATAAATAAAAAATAGACACTTCATATAGAAACGAAACTACATGTACGAATGATCTACAGCACCGGCTGTAGATCTTCTTAGATTTTTCGCGATTTCAGGATTTCAGGTGAAGAAAACATCAGATGAAGAACAGAACAGCCCTCCACCCCTGCATGCTTTTGCTTTTTTTCAGTTTTCCTCTTTTCTATCCAAGCAGCTCTTTCTAGTATATGCCCCCTTTTAAAGATTAGAGTCAATTTCCCAAGGGCGACTGGGACCCATTGTGGCAAACTTAGTCGTCCTTTTGCTGCTCCCCTCTGGGATAGGGCAGGGTTGCCTCTGGGAAGGTCGCTCTACCCAAACTAGAGTCCGCCGGACTGAGTAACTCCCTGTACTGATTCCCAGTTTTTGAAATAAATAAATAAATATATCATCACGGAATATTACCCATTGCTGGGTGATGGCATATTCATACCGTGCGGGCGTCTACAAGGCTTCGCCTCACGGGCACTCATCGCTGGCATAGAGAGTTCACCCCAAGAGGCATTGAAACAGATACACATTTAAATTAGCTTATTTGAATTTGAAAGTACTAGTTTACAGTTTGAAATGATTACAGTTAGTTTATTTTCGTTTTAGTTTTTAATTTAGTTTTAAATAATTACAATTAGTTTACTTGCATTTTAAAGTATTAATTTGAAGTTTTAAGTGAATACAATTAGTTTACTTGTATTTTAAAAATTTAGTTTACATTTTTAAATAATATAATTAGTTTACTTGCATTTTGCAGTTTCTACATTCAGTTTTAACTTTTTAAATTGTAGTTACACACACTTGCTTTTGTATTAATTTTGCAAATACACATACACACCCGACATATATTATGTATTATGTAAAAATAAATAATAAACATATGAACAAAATGTGTTTTTTGTATTCACCATAGTTTTTGAAATATTATCCGTTCGTCGCCGCGATTTCGTCCGTATATATTGTTGATTTCTTATATATTTATATATGTATGTATATTATGTATTTATGCATGTATATTATGTATGTATATTGTGATTAGGGCGTGAGCAGTTTCAACGGGGGCTCTTGAGCTAACTTTTCCCTTTCAGGTGCACAGCCGCTGGGTATGGTTGGGCGACTAGCGGTATTTGCATGTTGTGCCCTTTTCTTTCTCGCTGCAACGCAGGTTGGGCGTGAAAGAGCATAACTGGGCTTGAGTGTGAGGCAGCTTAGCCCTGGGACTAGCTTGGGGCGGCATTGCTTCGCTAGCACTCAAGTTCAGGGCCTGGTCTGCCACACTCGCCGTGGTGCGAACCTGTAGCTCTTGTGGTGGAAGCATCCGGGGCGCAGGAAGACCCTAGGGACGTACACACTTTACACAAACTCAACACCGTCGTTGAGTACACACACGTTAGGTTCACCTATTTTATTTTTATGTATGTATGTTTACTTTTCAGTTTTATCAAGAGCCCCACATCATCGTTTATTTATTTATGTTTTATATGTATGTATTTGTGTATTTCTTAGCTAAAATGTTAGGTAGGATGTCTAAAAACAATAGTAATTAATAATAAATTATACCTATTATAAAAATATGTCATTAGATTTTGGCTAAAATTAATAACCCAGAAGTGGTACTTTACTGGAAGCTCTTAATAGATTTTCTTGAAAAAATATATTTGAATATGATCCAAAATTTCTCAAATTTGGTGTTGAAAACTCTTTATACAATTTGAAACAATATATCAGATTTTAACTTGGAACTCTTATCAGATTTTTGAGGAAAAATATTACTAGATTTTGTTTACAAATGATCAACCGGATGTAAGTGATTGTTGTTTTAAACACGGAGTTGGCGGGAGGTCATCAGTAAATCTCTATCAGGCTTAGTTTTGGGCAATTTGATTGACTACTTTTTAGGACCGTTATATGATAAAAGCCAACAAATGTTTTGGAGGACACTCTTCAAGTAAATATTTTTGAGTTTTGGACACGGTTGCAATAAAAGTCTTGACTTTTTTTCCCCTTAAATTGCTTGCGTCACAAGAAATTGTTATAGAAATTTTTACATTCTTCTTGTTTTAAATTTCACTTAAATTTTCAATCTGCCATTTGAAATAAAGAAATATTGCCTTACGGGAAAAATAATTTAAAAATTCCAACTGTCTTACTTTATCCAATTTTTATTTTGATTAGGAATCCTACAAGTTTTTTTAACTTTGGTAGAGTATAACTAATTAACGGTAAACTTTTCTACATATTTCTGCTAATTTTCAATGTTTACGTCTAACTGATACATTATTACGAAGGAAATAATCAAAAAATTGTACCTTGAAAATCTCAGTAGACCGTCAAAAACACGACCAGCCTGTATTTTCTTAAAAAGTATTATATTCCGTTGACCCGCTGATTACAGAAAAAATAATTTCCGGTTTATCAATTTTAGAAAAAATGTAATATGTCGTTCTCCAAATTTGAAAAGTTTTGGAATTACAGTCGAACTTCGATAACTCAAACCATGACTTGCCACAAAAAAATTTCGAGATATCAAGACTGGGTTATTAAATAGAATGCATTATGTATAAATATTATTTATTTATTTATGTATGAATGCATTTATTCGAGTAAAAATCACTTACAGATTGATATATGAATACAGATCAAAGTTATAAACATTATTTAGTGTAAAAAAGCCAGGTATTTGTGACTGACGAGAGTATTTTTTATTTTGATTTTCAATAAAAAAAAGCTCCAATGTTATTTAAACCATTATACAGGGAATCGGTTGTATGTTCGTTGGTTTTGAAGGTGGTTGCTGCAAATCATCCTCCATAATATCACTTCCGCTATCATCTGTATTGTCGAGCTCTACAGATTCGGACTCAGATTTGATTTGTAGAGCTCCACAATATCTTCATGTGTGAGAAACTCCGAAGTAACAGTATCATCATCCACATAAATAAAATCATTTAAGGTGATACTTTCTGGTGTAATTTTGACATTTTTCCAAGCTTCATATTTCAATTGCAATTGAATTTCTTCCTCACGTTTTTCATTCATACATTCACTTATGAAAATCAAAGGAATTTCATCCTCTTCGTCCCACTCAGAATACTGACCAAAGCTGGCTTTTTTAAAACAATTAGACATTGTCTCAGGCTTAACGTCGATATTCCATGTATTGGTTATATCATCAACACAGTTCATTAATGTAATCAGTTTGATTCTAGTTATCCAAAATACGAGTTATCGAAGTTCGACTGTATTATATTTTTCACGAAAATCTGTTCAGAGCTTCAAGCAAAATATCACTTCCGGTTTATCAATTTTGACCAAAATCTAGTATGTTAATTCCGCTTCATATAAAGGTCTTCAATAATAAATTTTAAAAGTTTTGGAATATATCATAATATATAGAATGTTCATTTTAAATGGGCCACCATGCTATCTCGAGAACTATAAGAGCTACAAATACGGTTAATGTGTAAACAATTTCTATTTCACAAGACAAATTTGTAGAAAAGATAAATTATTTTTTTGGACCAGTGGTTCACAAAATACGGAATCTAACTTTTTATTTTTAAATGAGAACATATATTTTTTATTTGTTCATTCGTTAGAGAATTTAATTATGAATTTAGTGCTATAATATTTTTATTCTCTTACATAACGATTTTTTTTTCTAGAAAAATGCATGTAAAGTATTACATTGTCTATATAAAGTATTATTCACGAAAGATGTCTTTTCAAGGTCATTTATAATAATATTACAGATAACTTCACTGCATTTCGTGCCCATAGGCGTGCAAAACTGAATATTTATGGATACATTTTAACTGTAAAAAATAAATGTAATTTATTAGATTTTTTTTTTGTTTTAAATATTGCTTTTCTGAAAGTTTTATCTTCTTCAACTATGTGCTTGCATAAAACAAACAAAAATATGGACTTGACGTAAACCATATAATAATAATTTGATTTAAATGTCATCGGTACTGGACAATCATTACTCCAGAGGGCAGTGTAGTAGATAATTACATGTCTGGAACTCTACGACATACGTCACTGCTATTTGTAGTTCGTTAGAAAGTAATGCCACAATTTACGTATATCTGTCACATCACATAAATTAAAGAGACATACGTCAAATAATCGGGGCAATTCTGTAACTCAATCATTATCATTTATCGATCATTAAAATGTTGTCGTTATCATATTAATGATCGATAACAAATGTCAAAATCAGATAAAAGTATCAGAATTATATATCGCCTGTACTTTCAAAGCAGTATACATATTTGAAAGATTATACAAGTAAGCATTTTATATCATATAATATAATTCGTAGTATTTACATTTTTATATTGTTTATAGATTTAGGTTATGTATTCACAACAAGGCACTAAGAAATGCAAGTGGCCTTTTATCCTTACGCTATGAAAATTTTAAACAAATATTTTAAGTAATCAAAGAACTCGCCCAATATATAATCATAACACTCAAGCCTCATCTGCGAAATGGTAGAAATGACATGCGATGCCCCTTCGAAACAATACATTTTTAATTTCCACCACAATTTTATTGTATTTTTTTCTTCGCAAATTGCTATTAAAATATTGATGAAATTTCCTTTGTTGGATTCATTCTTGTAATCAATAAAATATTCTTTGTTGTAATCAATCATTTTACAGTTATAGTTTTCAATATAACAATGCCAGAGAAATATGCGTTTGGAAGGATATTTCTTTTACTTTTGTCTACTAAAATCAGGGGAATATCGGTAGAAAAGGAAAAAAACATAAAATCACACAGCTTTCAAAATACCACCGAAGTTTTTAAATTAATAAAATATATATGATAGTAAATCATAATTATTCTTCGTTAAATACAACATAATTCTTTTGTAGGATTAATTTGTGCAATGAGTAGTCTTAAGCAATAATTGTAATCAATAAAAAATAATAGTATTCAGGGGCTCAATAGAACAATGTGACTATATAATTATTTAAAACTAATAAATATTTTATATTACTTTTCTTAAATTAGGTAGGTACTATTCTTCTTTTTTGGAAAATTTTAGATACGTAGATTTTATATTGTTAAAACTTTTTTTTGCAATTCATTGAGTGAATAATTAAAGAATTGAAATATTTATTGGTAAATGACTGCTAAGTTCACATGAGCGCAAAATGCGTAAAATTGTCAAATAAATGACAAAGAAAATGATTGTAGTTATAGAATACAAAAATTGAGACAATCGATATCTTGATCATTAAAAATAAACGATTGTCATTAATTTAACGATCAATAACATATAATGATAAAGTTACAGAATAGCACCGAATGTTTCTCTTTCTACTACAAAATGTTGCTAAAGTACTGCTATATAAAGTGCTGTGTATTCTTTCTTCGAACAAGTGACCTTGAATAGACCTCAATTTAACGGCTATCTCTTTCTATCGCTGCAAATAGTAAGAAAATGGCGCCAGCAACTGCCAGTTAGGCTGTCAAACGAAACGTCAAAATTATTGCAGTCATTAAAATACCTGTAATTTTTGAATACTTTCTATTATGAACAATAAATTTTCGTCTAGCTCATTTTCTCTATTTTTGTCTGTAGCTTTTAAACCATTAAAGCTAGCAACTTGTACGTTGAAGATTTGGAATCTACATGAAATTTTCTATAATATACATCAACACTGATGTTTTTGTATAGGCTGTTCTAAAAGTTACAGGCAGTTAAATGTACACATATTTTTAAGTACTTTCTATTATGAACCAATGAATTTTTGTCTAGCTCATTTTCTCTACTAATATGTTCTTCGGCTTCATATAAAAGTAAAGTATCACTTGTGTATCAATTTTAGCAAAATTCTAATATGTCGTTCTCATTAATCTAAAAGTCTTATATACCAAAGTTGAAAAGTATTGGAATATATCTTAATATATTTTTCACGAAAATCTGTCCAAAGCTTCAAGTAAAGTATTACTTCCGGTTTATCAATTTTAGCAAAATTCTAATACGTCGTTCTCATTAATCTAAATGTCGTAAATACCAAATTTGAAAAGTTTTGAAATATATATATATATATATATATATATATATATATATATATATATATATATATATATATATATATATATATATATATATATATATATTACGAAAATCTGTTCAGAGCTTCAAGTAAAGTAACACTTCCGGTTTATCAATTTTAGCAAAAATCTAATATGTCGTTCTCATTAATCTAAAAGTCTTAAATACCAAATTTGAAAAGTTTTGGAATATATCTTAATATATTTTTCACGAAAATCTGTTCAGAGCTTCAAGTAAAGTATCACTTTCGGTTTATCAATTTTAGCAAAATTCTAATATGTCGTTCTCAATCTAAAAGTCTTAAATACCAAATTTGAAAAGTTTTGGAATATATCTTAATATATTTTTCACGAAAATCTTTTCAAAGCTTCAAGTAAAGTATTACTTCCGGTTTACCAATTTTAGCAAAAATCTAATATGTCGTTCTCATTAATCTAAATGTCTTAAATACCAAATTTGAAAAGTTTTGAAATATATCTTAATATATATTTTACGAAAATCTATTCAGAGCTTCAAGTAAAGTATCACTTCCGGTTTATCAATTTTAGCAAAAATCTAATATGTCGTTCTCATTAATCTAAAAGTCTTAAATACCAAATTTGAAAAGTTTTGGAATATATCTTAATATATTTTTCACGAAAATCTGTTCAAAACTTCAAGTAAAGTATTACTTCCGGTTTATCAATTTTAGCAAAAATCTAATATGTCGTTCTCATTAATCTAAATGTCTTAAATACCAAATTTGAAAAGTTTTGAAATATATCTTAATATATATTTTACGAAAATCTGTTCAAAGCTTCAAGTAAAGTATCACTTCCGGTTTATCAATTTTAGCAAAAATCTAATATGTCGTTCTCATTAATCTAAAAGTCTTAAATACCAAATTTGAAAAGTTTTGGAATATATCTTAATATATTTTTCACGAAAATCTGTTCAGAGCTTCAAGTAAAGTATCACTTTCGGTTTATCAATTTTAGCAAAATTCTAATATGTCGTTCTCAATCTAAAAGTCTTAAATACCAAATTTGAAAAGTTTTGGAATATATCTTAATATATTTTTCACGAAAATCTTTTCAAAGCTTCAAGTAAAGTATTACTTCCGGTTTACCAATTTTAGCAAAAATCTAATATGTCGTTCTCATTAATCTAAATGTCTTAAATACCAAATTTGAAAAGTTTTGAGATATATCTTAATATATATTTTACGAAAATCTATTCAGAGCTTCAAGTAAAGTATCACTTCCGGTTTATCAATTTTAGCAAAAATCTAATATGTCGTTCTCATTAATCTAAAAGTCTTAAATACCAAATTTGAAAAGTCTTGGAATATATCTTAATATATTTTTCACGAAAATCTGTTCAAAACTTCAAGTAAAGTATTACTTCCGGTTTATCAATTTTAGCAAAAATCTAATATGTCGTTCTCATTAATCTAAATGTCTTAAATACCAAATTTGAAAAGTTTTGAAATATATCTTAATATATATTTTACGAAAATCTGTTCAAAGCTTCAAGTAAAGTATCACTTCCGGTTTATCAACTTTAGCAAAAATCTAATATGTCGTTCTCATTAATCTAATAGTCTTAAATACCAAATTTGAAAAGTTTTGGAATATATCTTAATATATTTTTCACGAAAATCTGTTCAGAGCTTCAAGTAAAGTATCACTTCCGGTTTATCAATTTTAGCAAAATTCTAATATGTCGTTCTCATTAATCTAAAAGTCTTATATACCAAATTTGAAAAGTTTTGGAATATATCTTAATATATTTTTCACGAAAATCTTTTCAAAGCTTCAAGTAAAGTATTACTTCCGGTTTACCAATTTTAGCAAAAATCTAATATTTCGTTCTCATTAATCTAAATGTCTTAAATACCAAATTTGAAAAGTTTTGAAATATATCTTAATATATATTTTACGAAAATCTATTCAGAGCTTCAAGTAAAGTATCACTTCCGGTTTATCAATTTTAGCAAAAATCTAATATGTCGTTCTCATTAATCTAAAAGTCTTAAATACCAAATTTGAAAAGTTTTGGAATATATCTTAATATATTTTTCACGAAAATCTGTTCAAAGCTTCAAGTAAAGTATTACTTCCGGTTTATCAATTTTAGCAAAAATCTAATGTCGTTCTCATTAATCTAAATGTCTTAAATACCAAATTTGAAAAGTTTTGAAATATATCTTAATATATATTTTACGAAAATCTGTTCAAAGCTTCAAGTAAAGTATCACTTCCGGTTTATCAATTTTAGCAAAAATCTAATATGTCGTTCTCATTAATCTAAAAGTCTTAAATACCAAATTTGAAAAGTTTTGGAATATATCTTAATATATTTTTCACGAAAATCTGTTCAGAGCTTCAAGTAAAGTATCACTTCCGGTTTATCAATTGTAACCAAAATCTAATATGTTATTCCCCTTGGTATAAAATTCTTAAATACTAAAATGTAGGCATGTAGTAAAACCGTTATGGGTTATATTCGTTCAATAATCACATCTGCCTTAACTACCAGTATAAAATACATCTTATTGGGCCGAATTCAGCACTCTTCACTAGTGTAGTGACCCTCTCTATCTCTAGTAACTATGGAAACAACTTGCATCTTTTTCTTATTAATGCATCGATGCATATTAATTAATTTTGAAAGTGAGTGCCTACTCCTGTTTGTATTACTCTATGATCACCGAGATATGTTACGGACCTAACACTATGTTTCACAAAAAATAATACAGTAAGAAGAAAAGTTTATTAGAATGAAATAGTTACATATTCTCCTCTCTGTCTAAAAATTCAATATTTGAAAGTGAGTGTTCACTCCTGTCTTTATTATTCTATGTCGTGATGTCTCCTTGCTATATACCTTTCTCCGTCACACAAAAATCAATATG
Source organism: Harpalus rubripes (assembly GCA_963082715.1). Taxonomy (NCBI): domain Eukaryota; kingdom Metazoa; phylum Arthropoda; class Insecta; order Coleoptera; family Carabidae; genus Harpalus; species Harpalus rubripes. The sequence goes on along the minus strand of OY720457.1, from coordinate 40,272,098 downwards.
CACGCGCGCCGTCTAGTATTTAACGTGAGGAACATTTAACATAATGACATAAAACTTGAAGATTTAAATTTTTTGATGTTTTATGATGGAACAATGAATGGCTCCCGTAAATTGTACATACTGGGGAATAACTTTTAATAAAATAAAACAACCAAAGTCTGGCTAAGGTGACTTCATTTTTTACATCCCGTCAACTAAATCAATGTGTAAAGGTGACATATTTTTAACCAAAAATACCTCCCGCTAATTGCAAATGGCGATTAATCAACACCACCTCCCGTCAATTGAAAATGAGAATAGAGTACAAGTACCTCTCGCCATAGATCAACAGTATCTCCCGTCAATTGAAAATGGGAATAGAGCACCAGTACATCCCGCAAGCTAATCTAAGTGATGTTTTATGGTGAAACAATGGCTCCCGTAAATTAAACATTTTGGAAGGGAATACTTTTAAATAAAATAAAACAACTAATCAAAGTCTGGTTAAGATGACGCCCCACATATTTGTTAAAATACCTCCTGGTACGTAAATCAATGTGGAAAGGTGATTTTTTTAACAACAATACCTCCCGCTAATTACAAATGATCAACGCCATAGATCAACAGTACCTCCCGTCAATTGAAAATGAAAATAGAGCCCCAGTACTTCCCGCAAACTAATCTAAGTGAAGTTTTATGACGAAACAATGGCTCTCGGAAATTATAGGTTTGTTCCAACATATATTTCTAGTATTTAACGTGAGGAACATTTGACATAAAACATAAGAATTAAATTTTTTGATGATGAAACAATGGCCCCCGTAAATTATACATGTTGGGAGAATACTTTTAAATAAAATAAAATAACCAAAGTCTGGCTAAGGTGACTTCATATTTTTTACCTCCCGTCAACTAAATCAAGGTGTAAAGGTGACATATTTTTAATCAACAATACCTCTCGCTAATTACACATGGGGATAGATTGACAGCACCTCCCGTCAATTGAAAATAGAGCCCCAATACTTCCCGCAAACTAATCTAAGTGATGTTTTATGACGAAACAATGGCTCCCGGAAATTATAGGTTTGTTCCAACATATATATCTAATATTTAACGTGAGGAACATTTGACATAAAACATGAGATTTAAATTTTTTGATGATGAAACAATGGCCCCCGTAAATTATACATGTTGGAGGAATACTTTTAAATAAAATAAAACAACCAAAGTCTGGCCATGGTGACTTCATATTTTTTACCTCCCGTCAACTAAATCAAGGTGTAAAGGTTACATATTTTTAATCAACAATACCTCCCGCTAATTACAAATCGGGATAGCTTGACAGCACCTCCCGTCAATTGAAAATTGAGCCCCAGTACTTCCCGCAAACTAATCTAAGTATGATGTTTTATGACGAAACAATTTCTCCCGGAAATTATAGGATTGTTCCAACATACATATATGTTGGAAGGGAATACTTTTAAATAAATTAAAACAACCAATCAAACTCTGGCTAAGATGACACTTCATATTTTTTACAATACCTCCCGCCAGCTAATCAATGTGTACAAGTGACATATTTTAATCAACAATATCTCTTGCTAATTACAAATGGAGCTAGAGCAACAGTATCTCCCGTCAATTGAAAATGATACGACAACGTACCTCCCGCCAACTACATTCACAATCAAATTTGACAGTACAATTTCATGTTGGCTTAAAATTGTAAGCTAAGCAAAGGCATTTCAAGGTAGCAATTTACAGTAGTGATTTTGACCAGGCGGATTGCACATGCTATTCGCTGAGACGAGAGAAAGTGAGATCTACATATAATCGTTAACGAATTTTGCCTATTGCTTCTTATTCCTTGTCATCTTCCTAGCGTCTTGAACCGTCGTGTTTTTCTTCTCCAAGATCTTCAGTATTACGCTATCCCAGTTGTCTTAAGGTCTTCCTTCGTTTCTTTTTTTCTACTACGTTTGTCACCCATAACTAATAAGTTATAATTATTGTATTTGTGAATTGAACATTTTATTTACAGAAAACTGATACATCTTTCACAGCTTTAGAAAGATATTCAAAATTGGTGGTTCTAGAATACAACCAATTTAATATAAATGGGGGGTAAAGCTGTTCGCGTCCGTGGTAGAATACCACACGTGCCCCCCGGTTAACACGAAATGAACAGCAAACGTCCGCCGCCAAACAATGCGACAGAACCGTGGTAGAATACCACATGTGCTCTCCGGTTAACACGAAATAAACAGTTAACGTCCGCCGCCAAACAATGCGAAAGAAATTCGATTTAAGCTAATTACAAGATACATCGAATCGAATTTAAAGTTTTCGTCGCTGATATCTTCGTAATATGAACAATTATTTTAAAGATATAACACTAACAGACGCAGTATTTAATTCGAATTCGAATATTGTCGAATAATCAACGGAGCAACATTTTTCTTTGCAAGATCTGCACAATGCACATGAAATCAAATTTGACTTGGCGATATTTGTTCCACGGATTCGCATAGATGCTGCTCCATCTACAGAGACAATACAGCGGCATAAACAGTGGTTTTCTCAGCTGAAATCATATGGAAAATGTAAGTTAAACATCAAATTTGTTATATATTTTTAACTGTTAAAAACTTTTGCGTTATTTATAATGATTTTTAAAAATGTACCAACGATAATAATTATGTAATGAACGAGCAAAATGAAAGCTGTAAGTAACTCATTTCTTTTACTATTTCAGATTGCATGCAAGACCATGAGGGCTTCGGAAACATGAAAGTGGCAGCAGAAAAGGACAGAGCACCATTAGGAGAAACAGGAGACAACTGAGTTGCTGCATTTGGAGCCACATGCCCCAAAATTCAACATGACTTCGGAAACGTGGAAATGGTAGTAGAAAAGGGCAGAGCACCTTTAAGAGAAACAGAAGACAACGGAGTTCCTGCATTGGGGCGCCACAACCCATAAATTCACGCGTGCTGTATGATGTATAAGGTAAGAATCTTACTAGATTTCATATTATTTGCTTTACAATTATGTAGCTTTACGGCAATAACTGATATGTCCCATTTAGAATATCTGCAAATTTTTATCATTTTTGAAATTGTTTAAAGAATATTATAAACTAATCATTATTATTTAATAGGTGGACTCTTTGGTTGGTCTAAGACTTTAAGGACCTTGGAGAATTTCCATGCAGCGTTCGAGCTTTGGATTTCAACACTGCAGATCTTCTAAGGCAGCTTTTCTAAAGGATTGCTGAGCTCCAGATAAATCTTCTGTAGCGTAGACGACCATCGATAGATGAACTGGTAAGAAACATTGATTTTTTTATTAAAATATTTGGTCTCATGTTCAATCATGAGAACTTATAGTCAAAGGAATATGACTATAATATATGTCTAAATATTATCTTGTATTGAAATTCAATTTTGAGCACTACATTGAAAGGATTATAACTTTCATGGATGTCTGTATAATATTGAAACAATTTAAAATTAAAATATCGACTATTTATCAATAAAATCAATATCTAGGAACATATGAATAACTTATATCTTTCAGGAATCGGACATCAAGAAGACTAGATTAATATAGTAGATTTTAAGTTGGTTTTAAGTTCTTTTAAATGTATTTTCAGGTCTTAATTAAACTTTGGCTCATCGCGCCGTTGAGCAAACACGCGTTTTCTTTAAAAATGAAAATAAATTGATTAATTTGAAGTGCATTCCTTGGCGATTCATCATAAAATCGTGCGTCTACGTTTGCCACCGTGGTACGCGTACTGCGCGGGTTATCCAGACGATACCTAGGGAGAGTGTATGTGAAAAGAAAAATATATGTATCGGGGCATGAATGATGCGAATGTGTGAAAGAATCAGTGAGAGGGTCAGGAAGGTGGGAGAGATTCGAAACTTGATGTGGGTTCGGGTTTCCTTATTTAACATCACGGTTAGTGGGATGGGTAGGCAGGGTTCGTGCGCGATTTTCCATAATTGAGTGGACTGATATGGTTAGCCATGCTATGTGAAACCAGTTGTTTATTCTGGGGGATCGCTTCGCACTTGTGCGAATGTTTCTAGGGACAGTTTAATTCTTTTGTGAAATTGCTTGCTGACCATCGTATTGGTTTACGCTCTAGATTGCTAGACTCGAATGAGAAAAGATTAAACAAACCTGAATGCTATCACAGGAAACTCTCTTATGGCGTCTATGTGCTCTCCTCATCCGGAGGCAACGTATGTAATCATCATTTAATGTTAATGGCAACGAATAATAATTAGAAATAGTAAGTTTTTGTTTGATTCAACTTTGTTTGAGCACACGGGTTGATCGCGTTCGGGATAGGTATCGCGGATAAGACCGGGCGATGTCTTCGGGAGTAGCTGTCTCAGGCATCCAAGCCGAGTAGATTACATGTAACTGTCTATCTTGTCCTTAGGGAGCTCGCGTTGATAGGCCGTACATGCAGTGCATCGTGTGGGGTCGGCTTAACCCCCTCGTAAACTACATGTGAGAACCACCCCGGCGTTCTCACTTTTTGTCTTAGCTCGTATATCTCTCTCTCAAACTTCGCGTTTAGCTTAGATATAAGATAGGCAAGGGTTGTTTTTGCTTTCTGAGAGAGAGAAAAAATTAACGTAACTTCACACTTAGATTTGCTATTCTTTGAACGAGATATTAACGTAAGATAGGCTTAGATTTGCGTTTTCTTTGAACGAGATATTAACGTAAGATAGGCTATTTTGCGCACTTCACCAACTTAATATGGGGGGTTCTACAATAGCTTAAGTTTGATTATAAAATATTGTACACGAAATTGTATTTATTTAATAAATGGTATATATGGGGAGCGTGGGTTTGGCATTTGAGGGCGGTAGCTCCCTATATATACAATTTATTAAATAAAGAGAATAGTTTTAAGGTAGTTCTAAGTTGGAAGAATTCCCTACCTGCCCTGTCACTGTCGTCGAGATTGCAGTGCCGATTGGTGACGCAGACCATGGCTTCCTCTTCACAAAGACTGTGTTTAAAATGTATGTACACAATAAAAACAATCTTTTAATTTATGCTCTGTTTAATTTAAACCTGTCACATTAGTAGTACAGTAGGTAGTTTTAGTAAAAATTGTATTTATTATTAAGCATTTAGACGCGGTCAGGGTAAAGTTAGATTTTAAGTATTTATTGTAAACGAAGCTTTGTATTAATAAATATATATATATTGATAAGTGGGCGGTTGGGTGGTAACATAAAAATAATAATTAATGCAAAGGTTCGTAAACTGTCTTAAACTGAATAAGAAATGTTGTACCTTTAACATTGGGAACAAGAAATCTTATTTAGGGACCCCAAGATTTAATTTGTTAAATAGTCTATAAGTATTATAAACGGAACTCTTTTTAATATATATTGGGTAGTAGATACCCTAAAAATATATAAGTAGAGTTTTGGATCAGTTATAAAACTAAAATATTTGTTACCAATTGAAATTATTACGGTTATATTATTTGTTATTAATTATTTTGCGTCTTTATTCTGTAAATAAAAGTTTTATCTTCAGATAAACTATTTACAGAATAAAGATACAAAATAATTAATAACAAATGAATATATCCATGATAATGGTAATTTTATTTGATAACAAATGTTTTAATTTTATATCTAAACCATATTTGACACTGTCATAAATTGTTATTATATTTGTTAACAAATTTAGTAACATTTTTTAACTGAATTATAACATCAAACGTAAAAGACATTTGTGTTTAAAAATTCTGTTCATAATTATTTCTTACTGTTTGTTATCAATTTTTTATCATGCCAAACAGGCTTTAGTTATAAAACTTTGTTACCAAATAAAATTAATCATATTGCATCTTTATTTTGTAATAAAAAAAGCTTTTATTGCAAAATTTTTAATTTTACATGTATTAATTGTTTATTTGTATTTTACATTGTTGTATTTCATGCAATTACCCTTAATGCACAATATTTTATTGAATAAAATATAATTTGTCTATTCCTTACACGTATGTAGTTTTTAAAACGGCCGCAAGGGTGCAGCAGTTGTCGATAAACGTTGCAATTCAATTAAAACTGCATATCTTTGCGCCTAAAATATAGGCAACCATTATTTCATATGGTAGCATCTATGCACGATTTTTTACTAAATTTGGTGCATAGATGCTACTTCTAGGTAGCATCTATGCACGATTTTTTAGAAAATTCGGTGCATAGATGCTACTTTTTTAAACGCAGAAAAAAGAAGTAGTCATGCACCATTTTTTCGAAAATTTGGTGCATTGATGCTTCTTTTTTAATGGATTAAAATTCCCAATAGGTATACGCTGTTTCCGACAGGTGCTGCCCCCTATATACGTATACGATCACGACTCTTAGAAACTATATACTTACGTGTGTTTGAGGGATGTATTATAAAAATTAAAACTAAAGATTAGAAACTAAGTAATTTTTAAATCAATTTTACAGTTTATTAGCAATATATAATTACAAATATATTTAAAATATACATTAACATTTTATTAGAATATTTAAATAATACAGCAGAATGTTTGTCACCATTACACATTGTAGATTTATTACCAAATAAAATATATATTATAAAAATATACAAGACTTTTTAAATAAATATGTACAAATTTTATTTGTATTACAGCAAAATGTTTGTCACTATCATACATTGTTATTAGATTTATTAACAAATTTAGTGACAATTATGAACAGATTTATAACACAAATGAAACAAGACATTTGTTTAAAATTTATGTTCACAATTATTTCTCACTGTTTGTTACCAAATTTGAAAACAATTTTTTAACGTGCCAAACAGGCTTTAGCTATAAAACTAAAATGTTTGTTACCAAATAAAATTACCATTATTTTGGTTGTAAATTTTATTAAAAATTTTGCATTATTTTCAAGTCAAAAAATGGTAATTTCATTTGGTAACCAACATTTTAGTTTTATAACTAAAGCTCTTTGGAACGATAAAAAATTGTTATCAAATTTGATAACAAACTTAGTAAGAAATAATTATGAACAGAAATTTTAAACACAAATGTCTTTTACGTTTAATTTGTGTAATAATTCTTTTCATAAATGTTACTAAATTTGTTAACAAATCGAACAACAATTCATGACAGTGTCAAACATGGTTTAGTTATAAAATTTAAACGTTTGTTACCAAATAAAATTACCATTATCATGGTTATATATATATTTGTTATTAGTTATTGTGTATCTTTATCCAGTAAATAAAGTTTATCTGAAGATAAAACTTTTATTTACAGAATAAAGATGTAAAATAATTAATAACAAATAATACAACCGTAATAATTTTAATTGGTAACAAACATTTTAGTTTTATTACTGATCCAAAACTCTAGTTATATATTTTTAGGGTATCTATTACCCAATATATATTAAATAGAGTTCCGTTTACAATATTTAACAAATTAAATCTTGGAGTCCCTAAATAAGATTTCTTGTTCCCATTGTTAAAGGCACAAGATTTCTTATTCAGTTTAAGACCGATTGCGAACCTTTACATAAATTATATTATATATTTTTTTTAGTGTTATTACCCAACCGCCCATTTACGAGAATATATAATATTTATGAATACAAAGCTTCGTTTACAATAGATACTTAAAATCTATCTTTACCCTGACCGCGTCTAAATGCTTAATAATAAATACAATTTTTACTAAAACTACCTACTGTACGACTAATGTGACGGGTTTAAATTAAACAGAACATAAATTAAAATATTGTTTTTTTGTGTACATACATTTTAAACACAGTCTTTATGAAGATGAGGCCATGGTCTGCGTCACCAATCGGCACTGCAATCTCGACGAAAGTGACAGGGCAGGTAGGGAATTCTTCCAACTTAGAACTACCTTAAAACTATTCTCTTTATTTAATAAATTGTATATATAGGGAGCTACCGCCCTCAAATGCCAAACCCACGCTCCCCATATATACCATTTATTAAATAAATACAATTTCGTGTACAATATTCTATAATCAAACTTAAGCTATTGTAGAACCCCCCCATATTAAGTTGGCGAAGTGCGCAAAATAGCCTATCTTACGTTAATATCTCGTTCAAAGAATAGCAAATCTAAGCCTATCTTACGTTAATATCTCGTTCAAAGAATAACAAATCTAAAAGTGTGAAGTTACGTTAATTTTTCTCTCTCTCTCTCAAAAAGCAAAAACAACCCCTGCTTATCTTATATCTAAGCTATCTTAAGTCTACGCAAGCTATCTTATATCTAGACTATGCTAAGCTAAACGCGAAGTTTGAGAGAGAGATATACGAGCTAAGAAAAAAAGTGAGAACGCCGGGGTGGTTCTCACATGTAGTTTACGAGGGGGTTAAGCCGACCCCACACGATGCACTGCATGTACGGCCTGCCAACGCGAGCTCCCTAAGGACAAGATAGACAGTTACATGTAATCTACTCGGCTTGGATGCCTGAGACAGCTACTCCCGAAGACATCGCCCGGTCTTATCCGCGATACCTATCCCGAACGCGATCAACCCGTGTGCTCAAACAAAGTTGAATCAAACAAAAACTTACTATTTCTAATTATTATTCGTTGCCATTAACATTAAATGATGATTACATACGTTGCCTCCGGATGAGGAGAGCACATAGACGCCATAAGAGAGTTTCCTGTGATAGCATTCAGGTTTGTTTAATCTTTTCTCATTCGAGTCTAGCAATCTAGAGCGTAAACCAATACGATGGTCAGCAAGCAATTTCACAAAAGAATTAAACTGTCCCTAGAAACATTCGCACAAGTGCGAAGCGATCCCCCAGAATAAACAACTGGTTTCACATAGCATGGCTAACCATATCAGTCCACTCAATTATGGAAAATCGCGCACGAACCCTGCCTACCCATCCCACTAACCGTGATGTTAAATAAGGAAACCCGAACCCACATCAAGTTTCGAATCTCTCCCACCTTCCTGACCCTCTCACTGATTCTCTCACCCATTCGCATCATTCATGCCCCGATACATATATTTTTCTTTTCACATACACTCTCCCTAGGTATCGTTAAATCTACTATATTAATCTAGTCTTCTTGATGTCCGATTCCTGAAAGATATAAGTTATTCATATGTTCCCAGATATTGATTTTATTGATAAATAGTCAATATTTTAATTTTAAATTGTTTCAATATTATACAGACATCCATGAAAGTTACAATCCTTTCAATGTAGTACTCAAAATTGAATTTGAATACAAGATAATATTTAGATATATATTATAGTCATATTCCTTTGACTATAAGTTCTCATGATTGAACATGAGACCAAATATTTTATAAAAAAAACAAAGTTTCTTACCAGTTCATCTATCGGTGGTCATCTACGCCGTAGATTTATCTGGACCTCAGCTATCCTTTAGAAGAGCTGCCTTAGAAGATCTGCAGTGTTGAAATCCAAAGCTCGAACGCTGCATCGAAATTCTCCAAATTCCTTGAAGTCTTAGACCAACCAAAGAGTCCACCTATTAAATAATAATGATTAGTTTGTGGTATTCTTTAAACAATTTCAAAAGTGATAAAAATTTGTAGATATTCTAAATGGAACATATCTGTTATAGCCGTAAAGCTACAGAATTGTAAAGCAAATAATATGAAATCTAGTAAGATTCTTACCTTATACATACAGACAGCATTCTTGAATTTATGGGTTGTGGCGCCCCAATGCAGGAACTCCGTTGTCTTCTGTTTCTCTTAAAGGTGCTCTGCCCTTTTCTGCTGCCATTTCCATGTTTCCGAAGTCATGTTGAATTTTGGGGCATGTTGCTCTAAATGCAGCAACTCAGTTGTCTCCTGATTCTCCTAAATGGTCTCATGGTCTTGCATGCAATCTGAAAAAGTAAGAGAAATGAGTTACTTCAGTCATGCTTTTACAGCTTTCATTTTGCTCGTTCATTACATAATTATTATCGTTGTTACATTTTTAAAAATCATTATAAATAACGCAAAAGTTTTTAACAATTAAAAATATATAACAAATTTGATGTTTAACTTACATTTTCCATATGATTTCAGCTGAGAAAACCACTGTTTATGCCGCTGTATTGTCTCTGTAGATGGAGCAGCATCTATGCGAATCCGTGGAACAAATATCGCCAAGTCAAATTTGATTTCATGTGCATTGTGCAGATCTTGCAAAGAAAAATGTTGCTCCGTTGATTATTCGACAATATTCGAATTCGAATTAAATACTGCGTCTGTTAGTGTTATATCTTTAAAATAATTGTTCATATTACGAAGATATCAGCGACGAAAACTTTAAATTCGATTCGATGTATCTTGTAATTAGCTTAAATCGAATTTCTTTCGCATTGTTTGGCGGCGGACGTTAACTGTTTATTTCGTGTTAACCGGAGAGCACATGTGGTATTCTACCACGGTTCTGTCGCATTGTTTGGCGGCGGACGTTTGCTGTTCATTTCGTGTTAACCGGGGGGCACGTGTGGTATTCTACCACGGACGCGAACAGCTTTACCCCCCATTTATATTAAATTGGTTGTATTCTAGAACCACCAATTTTGAATATCTTCCTAAAGCTGTGAAAGATGTATCAGTTTTCTGTAAATAAAATGTTCAATTCACAAATACAATAATTATAACTTATTAGTTATGGGTGATAAACGTAGTAGAAAAAAAGAAACGAAGGAAGACCTTAAGACAACTGGGATAGCGTAATACTGAAGATCTTGGAGAAGAAAAACACGACGGTTCAAGACGCTAGGAAGATGACAAGGAATAAGAAGCAATAGGCAAAATTCGTTAACGATTATATGTAGATCTCACTTTCTCTCGTCTCAGCGAATAGCATGTGCAATCCGCCTGGTCAAAATCACTACTGTAAATTGCTACCTTGAAATGCCTTTGCTTAGCTTACAATTTTAAGCCAACATGAAATTGTACTGTCAAATTTGATTGTGAATGTAGTTGGCGGGAGGTACGTTGTCGTATCATTTTCAATTGATGGGAGATACTGTTGCTCTAGCTCCATTTGTAATTAGCAAGAGATATTGTTGATTAAAATATGTCACTTGTACACATTGATTAGCTGGCGGGAGGTATTGTAAAAAATATGAAGTGTCATCTTAGCCAGAGTTTGATTGGTTGTTTTAATTTATTTAAAAGTATTCCCTTCCAACATATATGTATGTTGGAACAATCCTATAATTTCCGGGAGAAATTGTTTCGTCATAAAACATCATACTTAGATTAGTTTGCGGGAAGTACTGGGGCTCAATTTTCAATTGACGGGAGGTGCTGTTAAGCTATCCCCATTTGTAATTAGCGGGAGGTATCGTTGATTAAAAATATGTCACCCTTACACCTTGATTTAGTTGACGGGAGGTAAAAAATATGTAGTCACCTTAGCCAGACTTTGGTTGTTTTATTTTATTTAAAAGTATTCCCCCAACATGTATAATTTACGGGGGCCATTGTTTCATCATCAAAAAATTTAAATCTCATGTTTTATGTCAAATGTTCCTCACGTTAAATACTAGATATATATGTTGGAACAAACCTATAATTTCCGGGAGCCATTGTTTTGTCATAAAACATCACTTAGATTAGTTTGCGGGAAGTACTGGGGCTCTATTTTTAATTGACGGAAGGTGCTATTCCGCTATCCCCATTTGTAATTAGCGGGAGGTATTGTTGATTAAAAATATGTCACCTTTACACCTTGATTTAGTTGACGAGAGGTATTCCCTTCCAACATGTATAATTTACGGGGGCCATTGTTTCATCATCAAAAAATTTAAATCTCATGTTTTATGTCAAATGTTCCTCACGTTAAATACTAGATATATATGTTGGAACAAACCTATAATTTCCGGGAGCCATTGTTTCGTCATAAAACATCACTTAGATTAGTTTGCGGGAAGTACTGGGGCTCTATTTTTAATTGACGGAAGGTGCTGTTCCGCTATCCCCATTTGTAATTAGCGGGAGGTATTGTTGATTAAAAATATGTCACCTTTACACCTTGATTTAGTTGACGAGAGGTATTCCCTTCCAACATGTATAATTTACGGGAGCCATTGTTTCGTCATAAAACATCACTTAGATTAGTTTGCGGGAAGTACTGGGGCTCTAGTTTCATTTTCAATTGACGGGAAGTACTGTTGATCTATGGCGTTAATCTATCTTCATTTGTAATTAGCGGGAGGTATTGTTGTTAAAAAAATCACCTTTCCACATTGATTTACGTAGCAGGAAGTATTTTAACAAATATGTGGGGTGTCATCTTAACCAGACTTTGATTAGTTGTTTTATTTTATTTAAAAGTATTCCCTTCCAACATGTATAATTTACGGGAGCTATCGTTTCTTCATAAAACATCACTTAGATTAGCTTGCGGGATGTACTGGTGCTCGATTCCCATTTTCAATTGACGGGAGGTACTGTTGATCTATGGCGAGAGGTACTGGTACTCTATTCTCATTTTCAATTGACGGGTGGTGCGGTTGATTAATCGCCATTTGCAATTAGCGGGAGGTATTTTTGGTTAAAAATGTCACCTTTACACATTGATTTAGTTGACGGGAGGTAAAAAAATGAAGTCACCTTAGCCAGACTTTGGTTGTTTTATTTTATTAAAAGTATTCCCCCAGTATGTATAATTTACGGGAGCCATTCATTGTTCCATCATAAAACATCAAAAAATTTAAATCTTCAAGTTTTATGTCATTATGCTAAATGTTCCTCACGTTAAATACTAGACGGCGCGCGTGCATATTGATTTTTGTGTGACGGAGAAAGGTATATAGCAAGACAGAGACATCACGACATAGAATAATAGACAGGAGTGAACACTCACTTTCAAATATTGAATTTTTAGACAGAGAGGAGAATATGTAACTATTTCATTCTAATAAACTTTTCTTCTTACTGTATTATTTTTTGTGAAACATAGTGTTAGGTCCGTAACATATCTCGGTGATCATAGAGTAATACAAACAGAAGTGGGCACTCACTTTCAAAATTAATTAATATGCATCGATGCATTAATAAGAAAAAGATGCAAGTTGTTTCCATAGTTACTAGAGATAGAGACGGTCACTACACTAGTGAAGAGTGCTGAATTCGGCCCTCAGACTAAATATAATTAGACGCCGCATATTACCATTTGTTGTGAAGCAGGAACTTAAGTGGGCGTGCCGAGCTAGCTAGCGGCGTTCATGAAATGCGGGTTGCATTTGCAATAGTTTGAAAGTGACAGCAGCTGTCATTTAATAGCGTTTTTGGTTTAAAAAAGAAAAATTACATTTACAATGATGGTATCAAATATTTACAATTTGATTATAAATAAATCATTTCTGAAGAAAATATAAAGATTGCACCATAATATAACAGAAATATAGTATTAGTATGTAGATAAAGTGTTATTTTTATTGTTTTGAAAAACGAAGCATTGAGCAACACAAAATTAATTTTTGAAAAAAAATACTTGAACATAGAAATTTAAGATTAATTGAAATACAAACGAAAGAGTTATGTGAATTAATAATTGGATAGATTAAATAATACACACTTATAGTTTTTATTGAATCGACAGAATAAATAATACAAGATTGATAGATTTCCACGCCTCTTTATCCTTATCATCAAATATTTTGCTGATATCAAAAAAGATGAATGGTTGCTATTAGATTTATTTGCTCTTGTCGATGGAGAACAGTCTATTTCACGAGGTGAACTACAATAGAATTCAATAATAAACATTTACACGTACCATTTTTTTTTTATTTATTTGTTAGGGTTTTAAAAATATTACCTTTGTTCTACTGCTGCAAAAACTTCGATATCGCAGGAAATATTTTCCGTAGAAATCCTAAACTACATATTAACATAGATTTTTTCTATATTAATTCAATAATGTCTTTCAGAGATTTACCTTTCTACTACATCCAAATCTATTGCTGGTTCAATAGTAGACTCGATTGCAGTCCTACATGTATAAACAATTTATTAAATTTCATTTTAATCAAAAATAATTGCAAGTTTACACACCTAGATGTTGAAGCAACAGGGAAAATATCGGTTGAAACTTTTGTCTCCTGGGTCTTCATTCTGAAAACATTTATTTTGTTTCATTTATTTTCGAATGTTAATTTCAATTTCAAGTACTTACTCATTCTGTATTTGTTTGCTTATTGAAGAAATATTTGGTAAATCGAAGATAGTTGGAACCGCATCTTTTTTTAGTCGATTACCAAGGAAACTAGACTCTTCAAAATGCCGAGAACAGACTAAAGAATATTTCGAGGGGACCCGTTTCAAAATAATGCCTTGTTGATGTATTATATTCAACCATTCGTCTTTTTTATCTGTATCCTTTGGCAACCTACACAATCTTTTGTAGTAATTAACAGATCTATATTTATATGAAAACTTACCGATGGAAGCTTCTATGGAGCTTTTTGACATTTGATAGTTCATCACAAATTAAACAATAATGAACCATGCTGAATCATTTACGGTTTAAATAAAATATAGCTACACAAAACGTAAACTTCACCGCACCTAACCTTACAAAATCACATTCGAACCTTATTTGCACGTAGAATAATAATAACAAACTAGGCAGGCAACACGCTGTACAAAACAAACACCGCATTCCCTCCTATCCTCACCTAACCACTCAACTGGGCAATGCGGCGTCTAATTATGTTTAGTCTGAGATTCGGCCCAATAAGATGTATTTTATACTGGTAGTTAAGGCAGATGTGATTGTTGAAGGAATATAACCCATAACGGTTTTACTACATGCCTACATTTTAGTATTTAAGAATTTTATACCAAGAAGAATAACATATTAGATTTTGGTTACAATTGATAAACCGGAAGTGATACTTTACTTGAAGCTCTGAACAGATTTTCGTAAAATATATATTAAGATATATTTCAAAACTTTTCAAATTTGGTATTTAAGACTTTTAGATTAATGAGAACAACATATTAGATTTTTGCTAAAATTGATAAACCGGAAGTGATACTTTACTTGAAGCTCTGAACAGATTTTCGTAAAATATATATTAAGATATATTTCAAAACTTTTCAAATTTGGTATTAAAGACATTTAGATTAATGAGAACGACATATTAGATTTTTGCTAAAATTGATAAACCGGAAGTAATACTTTACTTGAAGCTTTGAACAGATTTTCGTGAAAAATATATTAAGATATATTCCAAAACTTTTCAAATTTGGTATTTAAGACTTTTAGATTAATGAGAACAACATATTAGATTTTTGCTAAAATTGATAAACCGGAAGTGATACTTTACTTGAAGCTCTGAACAGATTTTCGTAAAATATATATTAAGATATATTTCAAAACTTTTCAAATTTGGTATTAAAGACATTTAGATTAATGAGAACGACATATTAGATTTTTGCTAAAATTGATAAACCGGAAGTAATACTTTACTTGAAGCTTTGAACAGATTTTCGTGAAAATTATATCGATATATTCCAAAACTTTTCAAATTTGGTATTTAAGACTTTTAGATTAATGAGAACGACATATTAGATTTTTGCTAAAATTGATAAACCGGAAGTGATACTTTACTTGAAGCTCTGAATAGATTTTCGTAAAATATATATTAAGATATATTTCAAAACTTCAAATTTGGTATTTAAGACATTTAGATTAATGAGAACGACATATTAGATTTTTGCTAAAATTGGTAACCCGGAAGTAATACTTTACTTGAAGCTTTGAAAAGATTTTCGTGAAAAATATATTAAGATATATTCCAAAACTTTTCAAATTTGGTATATAAGACTTTTAGATTAATGAGAACGACATATTAGAATTTTGCGAAAATTGATAAACCGGAAGTGATACTTTACTTGAAGCTCTGAACAGATTTTCGTGAAAAATATATTAAGATATATTCCAAAACTTTTCAAATTTGGTATTTAAGACTTTTAGATTAATGAGAACGACATATTAGATTTTTGCTAAAATTGATAAACCGGAAGTGATACTTTACTTAAAGCTCTGAACAGATATTCGTGAAAAATATATTAAGATATATTCCAAAACTTTTCAAATTTGGTATTTAAGACTTTTAGATTAATGAGAACGACATATTAGATTTTTGCTAAAATTGATAAACCGGAAGTGATACTTTACTTGAAGCTCTGAACAGATTTTCGTAAAATATATATTAAGATATATTTCAAAACTTTTCAAATTTGGTATTAAAGACATTTAGATTAATGAGAACGACATATTAGATTTTTGCTAAAATTGATAAACCGGAAGTAATACTTTACTTGAAGCTTTGAACAGATTTTCGTGAAAAATATATTAAGATATATTCCAAAACTTTTCAAATTTGGTATTTAAGACTTTTAGATTAATGAGAACGACATATTAGATTTTTGCTAAAATTGATAAACCGGAAGTGATACTTTACTTGAAGCTCTGAATAGATTTTCGTAAAATATATATTAAGATATATTTCAAAACTTCAAATTTGGTATTTAAGACATTTAGATTAATGAGAACGACATATTAGATTTTTGCTAAAATTGGTAATCCGGAAGTAATACTTTACTTGAAGCTTTGAAAAGATTTTCGTGAAAAATATATTAAGATATATTCCAAAACTTTTCAAATTTGGTATATAAGACTTTTAGATTAATGAGAACGACATATTAGAATTTTGCGAAAATTGATAAACCGGAAGTGATACTTTACTTGAAGCTCTGAACAGATTTTCGTGAAAAATATATTAAGATATATTCCAAAACTTTTCAAATTTGGTATTTAAGACTTTTAGATTAATGAGAACGACATATTAGATTTTTGCTAAAATTGATAAACCGGAAGTGTTACTTTACTTGAAGCTCTGAACAGATTTTCGTAATATATATATATATATATATATATTTCAAAACTTTTCAAATTTGGTATTTACGACATTTAGATTAATGAGAACGACGTATTAGAATTTTACTAAAATTGATAAACCGGAAGTAATACTTTACTTGAAGCTTTGAACAGATTTTCGTGAAAAATATATTAAGATATATTCCAATACTTTTCAACTTTGGTATATAAGACTTTTAGATTAATGAGAACGACATATTAGAATTTTGCTAAAATTGATACACAAGTGATACTTTACTTTTATATGAAGCCGAAGAACATATTAGTAGAGAAAATGAGCTAGACAAAAATTCATTGGTTCATAATAGAAAGTACTTAAAAATATGTGTACATTTAACTGCCTGTAACTTTTGGAACAGCCTATACAAAAACATCAGTGTTGATGTATATTATAGAAAATTTCATGTAGATTCCAAATCTTCAACGTACAAGTTGCTAGCTTTAATGGTTTAAAAGCTACAGACAAAAATAGAGAAAATGAGCTAAACGAAAATTTATTGTTCATAATAGAAAGTATTCAAAAATTACAGGTATTTTAATGACTGCAATAATTTTGACGTTTCGTTTGACAGCCCAACTGGCAGTTGCTGGCGCCATTTTCTTACTATTTGCAGCGATAGAAAGAGATAGCCGTTAAATTGAGGTCTATTCAAGGTCACTTGTTCGAAGAAAGAATACACAGCACTTTATATAGCAGTACTTTAGCAACATTTTGTAGTAGAAAGAGAAACATTCGGTGCTATTCTGTAACTTTATCATTATATGTTATTGATCGTTAAATTAATGACAATCGTTTATTTTTAATGATCAAGATATCGATTGTCTCAATTTTTGTATTCTATAACTACAATCATTTTCTTTGTCATTTATTTGACAATTTTACGCATTTTGCGCTCATGTGAACTTAGCAGTCATTTACCAATAAATATTTCAATTCTTTAATTATTCACTCAATGAATTGCAAAAAAAAGTTTTAACAATATAAAATCTACGTATCTAAAATTTTCCAAAAAAGAAGAATAGTACCTACCTAATTTAAGAAAAGTAATATAAAATATTTATTAGTTTTAAATAATTATATAGTCACATTGTTCTATTGAGCCCCTGAATACTATTATTTTTTATTGATTACAATTATTGCTTAAGACTACTCATTGCACAAATTAATCCTACAAAAGAATTATGTTGTATTTAACGAAGAATAATTATGATTTACTATCATATATATTTTATTAATTTAAAAACTTCGGTGGTATTTTGAAAGCTGTGTGATTTTATGTTTTTTTCCTTTTCTACCGATATTCCCCTGATTTTAGTAGACAAAAGTAAAAGAAATATCCTTCCAAACGCATATTTCTCTGGCATTGTTATATTGAAAACTATAACTGTAAAATGATTGATTACAACAAAGAATATTTTATTGATTACAAGAATGAATCCAACAAAGGAAATTTCATCAATATTTTAATAGCAATTTGCGAAGAAAAAAATACAATAAAATTGTGGTGGAAATTAAAAATGTATTGTTTCGAAGGGGCATCGCATGTCATTTCTACCATTTCGCAGATGAGGCTTGAGTGTTATGATTATATATTGGGCGAGTTCTTTGATTACTTAAAATATTTGTTTAAAATTTTCATAGCGTAAGGATAAAAGGCCACTTGCATTTCTTAGTGCCTTGTTGTGAATACATAACCTAAATCTATAAACAATATAAAAATGTAAATACTACGAATTATATTATATGATATAAAATGCTTACTTGTATAATCTTTCAAATATGTATACTGCTTTGAAAGTACAGGCGATATATAATTCTGATACTTTTATCTGATTTTGACATTTGTTATCGATCATTAATATGATAACGACAACATTTTAATGATCGATAAATGATAATGATTGAGTTACAGAATTGCCCCGATTATTTGACGTATGTCTCTTTAATTTATGTGATGTGACAGATATACGTAAATTGTGGCATTACTTTCTAACGAACTACAAATAGCAGTGACGTATGTCGTAGAGTTCCAGACATGTAATTATCTACTACACTGCCCTCTGGAGTAATGATTGTCCAGTACCGATGACATTTAAATCAAATTATTATTATATGGTTTACGTCAAGTCCATATTTTTGTTTGTTTTATGCAAGCACATAGTTGAAGAAGATAAAACTTTCAAAAAAGCAATATTTAAAACAAAAAAAAATCTAATAAATTACATTTATTTTTTACAGTTAAAATGTATCCATAAATATTCAGTTTTGCACGCCTATGGGCACGAAATGCAGTGAAGTTATCTGTAATATTATTATAAATGACCTTGAAAAGACATCTTTCGTGAATAATACTTTATATAGACAATGTAATACTTTACATGCATTTTTCTAGAAAAAAAATCGTTATGTAAGAAGCACTAAATTCATAATTAAATTCTCTAACGAATGAACAAATAAAAAATATATGTTCTCATTTAAAAATAAAAAGTTAGATTCCGTATTTTGTGAACCACTGGTCCAAAAAAATAATTTATCTTTTCTACAAATTTGTCTTGTGAAATAGAAATTGCTTACACATTAACCGTATTTGTAGCTCTTATAGTTCTCGAGATAGCATGGTGGCCCATTTAAAATGAACATCCTATATATTATGATATATTCCAAAACTTTTAAAATTTATTATTGAAGACCTTTATATGAAGCGGAATTAACATACTAGATTTTGGTCAAAATTGATAAACCGGAAGTGATATTTTGCTTGAAGCTCTGAACAGATTTTCGTGAAAAATATAATACAGTCGAACTTCGATAACTCGTATTTTGGATAACTAGAATCAAACTGATTACATTAATGAACTGTCTTGATGATATAACCAATACATGGAATATCGACGTTAAGCCTGAGACAACGTCTAATTGTTTTAAAAAAGACAGCTTTGTTCAGTATTCTGAGTGGGACGAAGAGGATGAAATTCCTTTGATTTTCATAAGTGAATGTATGAATGAAAAACGTGAGGAAGAAATTCAATTGCAATTGAAATATGAAGCTTGGAAAAATGTCAAAATTACACCAGAAGGTGTCACCTTAAATGATTTTATTTATGTGGATGATGATACTGTTACTTCGGAGTTTCTCACACATGAAGATATTGTGGAGCTCTACAAATCAAATCTGAGTCCGAATCTGTAGAGCTCGACAATACAGATGATAGCGGAAGTGATATTATGGAGGATGATTTGCAGCAACCACCTTCAAAACCAACGAACATACAACCGATTCCCTGTATAATGGTTTAAATAACATTGGAGCTTTTTTTTTATTGAAAATTAAAATAAAAAATACTCTCGTCAGTCACAAATACCTGGCTTTTTTACACTAAATAATGTTTATAACTTTGATCTGTATTCATATATCAATCTGTAAGTGATTTTTACTCGAATAAATGCATACATACATAAATAAATAATATTTATACATAATGCATTCTATTTAATAACCCAAAGTCTTGATATCTCGAAATTTTTTTGTGGCAAGTCATGGTTTGAGTTATCGAAGTTCGACTGTAATTCCAAAACTTTTCAAATTTGGAGAACGACATATTACATTTTTTCTAAAATTGATAAACCGGAAATTATTTTTTCGGTAATCAGCGGGTCAACGGAATATAATACTTTTTAAGAAAATACAGGCTGGTCGTGTTTTTGACGGTCTACTGAGATTTTCAAGGTACAATTTTTTGATTATTTCCTTCGTAATAATGTATCAGTTAGACGTAAACATTGAAAATTAGCAGAAATTTTTAGAAAAGTTTACCGTTAATTAGTTATACTCTACCAAAGTTAAAAAAAACTTGTAGGATTCCTAATCAAAATAAAAATTGGATAAAGTAAGACAGTTGGAATTTTTAAATTATTTTTCCCGTAAGGCAATATTTCTTTATTTCAAATGGCAGATTGAAAATTCAAGTGAAATTTAAAACAAGAAGAATGTAAAAATTTCTATAACAATTTCTTGTGACGCAAGCAATTTAAGGGGAAAAAAAGTCAAGACTTTTATTGCAACCGTGTCCAAAACTCAAAAATATTTACTTGAAGAGTGTCCTCCAAAACATTTGTTGGCTTTTATCATATAACGGTCCTAAAAAGTAGTCAATCAAATTGCCCAAAACTAAGCCTGATAGAGATTTACTGATGACCTCCCGCCAACTCAGTGTTTAAAACAACAATCACTTACATCCGGTTGATCGTTTGTAAACAAAATCTAGTAATATTTTTCCTCAAAAATCTGATAAGAGTTCCAAGTTAAAATCTGATATATTGTTTCAAATTGTATAAAGAGTTTTCAACACCAAATTTGAGAAATTTTGGATCATATTCAAATATATTTTTTCAAGAAAATCTATTAAGAGCTTCCAGTAAAGTACCACTTCTGAGTTATTAATTTTAGCCAAAATCTAATGACATATTTTTGTAATAGGTATAACGGAAAATCTTTTCTCGATGGCCAGAAATTCTGTAACTAATTCTTGCACATAAAAACGTCATTATTAATTGTCTTCGACTAAATATGAAGATGTCGAAATCCTGAAAGAAAAACGTATATTATTTCCTTGAAATGTATCTGAAATTTTTGACCTTTTTGACGCAGTTTTAAGTTCACCACAATTAGATAATTTATTATTAATTACTATTGTTTTTAGACATCCTACCTAACATTTTAGCTAAGAAATACACAAATACATACATATAAAACATAAATAAATAAACGATGATGTGGGGCTCTTGATAAAACTGAAAAGTAAACATACATACATAAAAATAAAATAGGTGAACCTAACGTGTGTGTACTCAACGACGGTGTTGAGTTTGTGTAAAGTGTGTACGTCCCTAGGGTCTTCCTGCGCCCCGGATGCTTCCACCACAAGAGCTACAGGTTCGCACCACGGCGAGTGTGGCAGACCAGGCCCTGAACTTGAGTGCTAGCGAAGCAATGCCGCCCCAAGCTAATCCCAGGGCTAAGCTGCCTCACACTCAAGCCCAGTTATGCTCTTTCACGCCCAACCTGCGTTGCAGCGAGAAAGAAAAGGGCACAACATGCAAATACCGCTAGTCGCCCAACCATACCCAGCGGCTGTGCACCTGAAAGGGAAAAGTTAGCTCAAGAGCCCCCGTTGAAACTGCTCACGCCCTAATCACAATATACATACATAATATACATGCATAAATACATAATATACATACATATATAAATATATAAGAAATCAACAATATATACGGACGAAATCGCGGCGACGAACGGATAATATTTCAAAAACTATGGTGAATACAAAAAACACATTTTGTTCATATGTTTATTATTTATTTTTACATAATACATAATATATGTCGGGTGTGTATGTGTATTTGCAAAATTAATACAAAAGCAAGTGTGTGTAACTACAATTTAAAAAGTTAAAACTGAATGTAGAAACTGCAAAATGCAAGTAAACTAATTATATTATTTAAAAATGTAAACTAAATTTTTAAAATACAAGTAAACTAATTGTATTCACTTAAAACTTCAAATTAATACTTTAAAATGCAAGTAAACTAATTGTAATTATTTAAAACTAAATTAAAAACTAAAACGAAAATAAACTAACTGTAAACTAGTACTTTCAAATTCAAATAAGCTAATTTAAATGTGTATCTGTTTCAATGCCTCTTGGGGTGAACTCTCCATGCCAGCGATGAGTGCCCGTGAGGCGAAGCCTTGTAGACGCCCGCACGGTATGAATATGCCATCACCCAGCAATGGGTAATATTCCGTGATGATATATTTATTTATTTATTTATTTCGAAAACTGGGAATCAGTACAGGGAGTTACTCACTCCGGCGGACTCTAGTTTGGGTAGAGCGACCTTCCCAGAGGCAACCCTGCCCTATCCCAGAGGAGAGCAGCAAAAGGACGACTAAGTTTGCCACAATGGGTCCCAGTCGCCCTTGGGAAATTGACTCTAATCTTTAAAAGGGGGCATATACTAGAAAGAGCTGCTTGGATAGAAAAGAGGAAAACTGAAAAAAAGCAAAAGCATGCAGGGGTGTAGGGCTGTTCTGTTCTTCATCTGATGTTTTCTTCACCTGAAATCGCGAAAAATCTAAGAAGATCTACAGCCGGTGCTGTAGATCATTCATACATGTAGTTTCGTTTCTATATGAAGTGTCTATTTTTTATTTATTTTTCTACCAAATTAATAAAATTATTGAATCAAAATTAAATACATTTTTTGTCAAGAATTTCATTAAAAATAATAAAAAACTAAGTGCCTATATTATACAATACTTCAAGTTTTGATTGCCTACTGAAACACATAACTATAAAAAATCAAATTTATTTAAATTTCAATTGAATTTCTTTCAATATTTTTGTTTACGTTAGGATATAAAATGATTAAAGAAAAGATACTCTATCGAATGGGCATAAAAAATAAATACCATCCCATTTAAAAAATATGTATATAACTTTGTGTTGTAACTTGAGAACCACTGGTTTAAAAAAATATATTTCCTTCTGTATTCTATGTCCCCCTTGAACTTTTACGAGATTTTCTTATAGTATTTTATTGTATCTTTAATAATATAGAAATTATTTGAGGTAGCTCGTTTAGCTGTTACACCCTGTCTGTGTGACGTATATGTTAATGGCATTAAAAACTCGAATATTTTAAAAAAATAATAATTTCAAATTTATTATATGGGTTTGAACCCGAGTATTTTACATTTCTAGCAATTTATTTAAACAACAAATCCCGTGTAGTATTAAATTAAATAATAATAGGGTAGACACTCCAAATAAAAACTTCGCTACCCTAGCCTTAAATAACGCGGAAGCCGACCCGAATCCGAAATGTATCTGCGAAACTTTAATTATATTTTACTCCAACTTTAATGTAAATTAATTTAATTTTAATGTAATAAGAGTAAAAAATTAATCGCGACTTTAATAACTAAAATAATTCTTAACTATTGGTGCCTTTTTGAGGTTGTAGATTGGCCTTAAAAATCTTAAAACCTTAGACAAAGTTTTAGACGAGGTCTGTTGTTGACCAAAGGCTTAAATCAGCCTTTACACTGCTTGGAAAATTCGCTGAAAACCTATAACGTAAACCGTACTTGTTTAAATATTAATTTAAACAAATTCAATTTTTTAGGGAAAAAACCTATCACTGAACGAACGGATATTTATTTAAGCTAACACAATAATTTAAAAAACTAAGTTTCGCAGATTTGTTTACGATATAGTAAAGATTTAAACGACGCCCGATGTTAATAACATAGATAGACATTCACAATGTGCCTCGGAAATGAAGTACAGAAGAAAATATGATTATTTGAATTAAATTCAACAACATAAACCATATTTTCAGGAGAAAAATGAATTTACTTTTGTGTTAAGCTGAAAAAATAGCAAAAAAGGGACAGTGAAGGGAAGGCACATATAACGACTTACATTGATAAACACAGCTCAGCTACCAGCAAGACGAATCACTTATCCCCATCACGGCTGCACGGCTCAGGTACTCCAGAACAGCTCCTTGAAACAGCAACACCCAATATGGATCGATCCTCCAAGAAACATTATTTCATTCACTGGAACTCTGGAACACAAAAATTTATTTTAAAATAAAAGTATTTCAATAATAAAACATGTTATCAAAAATAACTATTAAAGCAGTCAAACTATTATTTAAACTAACTATTGTTTCTAATGTGCAACAATGGTTAACAATATTTCACTATTCAAACAATTAAAATATTAACACACATCAGAATCTATTTTGATGTATTTATTTTTGTACAAGAACAAATTTCAAATTAAATTTTCTTTATAATCATTATGCGATTCATTAAACAAATTAATTTATCAGCAAAAATAACAATTAAAACAGTTTAACTATTGTTTAAGCTTACCATTGTTGCTAATATGCAACAAATTACAACAATATTTCACTATCAAAACAATACAAATGTAAACGATACTTTAAAAACCTAAAAAAATATTACAATTGTTTCGTTGACAATAAACAGAAGACCAGCTTGCCGGCAGTGGCGTGATTATTAGATAATTAATTCGTTACTAATAGGTTACGCTGTTAAATGGATAATTAAATACAAAAATAAAATATAATTTTATTTTTTTAAATAACTATCACCCATTTAAAAGATATAAAATACAAATACACTAATTCGGATCTTTGCGAAACCGGACAAGTTCGCGGGCTTTCAACAAAACAATGAACGAGCAAGTTAGACCGGTTTTTACGAAATAAAACGTGGAATATATGTAGAAAATCAATACTAAAGCAAATATATGTATTTAAACGTAAAATATAGACATTTTTATATGTTTCCCATATAAATTCCACCATTTTGTGAATAAAATAAAGGATTGAATGTTCAGAAAAATACCTCCAAATACGAATCCAAAACAAAATACATAAAAATATTATTAGAATTAATGGAAAAACTATATTTCTAGTAGTTTGAAGTATATTTAAATAAATAAATAACTAAAATTGACACAATAATTTCATCTTCAACCAAGTACTAAACTAAATATTTTTACAAATTAAACGATAGGTCCCCGTAAAAATTATTATCACAAATGTTGCACAAACACTTTATCTTGCTTTTCTCCATAAATTTTCACCAGTTTTCCAAGTTTTTCAGCATATAAAATGAATTTTCGTTGGAGCAAACCTAAAAACATGCAGGCACGAGGTTCATTTGCCAATGATATGAGCGGGGAGAGAACACGTTGTAGTTTTAGTTTTCCACTTTGTGGATAGATGTCTCGCCAAATTGGCTGCGTTCCACTATATTTTACGAGCATAGAATTCTTAAAAATAGTGTACTAATTTCTTATTTTAAGTATAGAGTGTATACTCTGAAATTGAGTACGTAGTTTGTAAAGTTTATGAAGAAAATGATCGATTTTAATATGTTTCAGCTGTCCTGAAATTCTTATTACAAGTTACGAGTATATATTTGTTTATATACAAGAATAATTTAAAATTTATGCGCTTCTGTAGATTTTACACGGGTGTAAGCTTCATACAATATATTATACAGGGTGATGCTTAGTAACTTCCCTTTTTTTTAAAGTGAATAAAATAAAAAGTATAGTTGATAGACAAAAATTATCTTTAAATAATGAAAGAATATAATTTCAAGTTTTAAATAATGCAGTTTTAAACAAAACATCTTGAAGATGGTGACCACTGTTTTCTATGCACTGATGCAACGGGTTTCTGAAGCTCCTCTCTACACATTACAATATTTGGGCTATTTCCTGCTGAATGAGATTCGTTAGCTAAAGTAAAGTTTTCGGGCGGTGTTTGTAAACTTCTGTCTTGAGATATTCCCATAAAAAATCAAACAGAGTTGTGAAGGCAATGTGCCCTTGACGGCTCATCTCGATTCGAGGTGCCATCCCGTGGGCAGCGCGCTTGCCCGATCCAATGCCATGTGATTTTTTATGGGGATATCTCAAGGCCGAGTTTTACAAACACCGTCCTACAATAATGCTTCAGCTGCAGAATCTTATACGGCAGGAAATAGCCTGAATGTTGGAACGTATGAGAGGAGCTTCAGAAATCGGTTTCATTAGTGAATAGAGAACAGTGGCCACCACCTTCAAGATGTTTTGTTTAAAACTGCATGATTTAAAACTTAAAACAATAGGTATGTTGTTTTACTATCCAAAAATAATTATTATTATTATTTTTACTAATATTATATACCGAGTGGCGCTCGAAATCCGTTACATAGGCATTTAACATGGGAAAACCGTTTTTCCTTGGGCGTTGCTCCTAAATTATTTTTAAAAAATACTCTTCAAATAAAAGTTGTAGAACATACAATTTTGCATTTGAATCAATAAGCAAAATTAATTTTGCATGCTTTGTAACAGCAGAAATTAGGCCGAAACTTTACTCAAAAGTAGTAATAGCCATAGAATTAATAAAAAGCTAAACAAACAAAAGTGTGTTTGTCATAAAATTATTTACATTTTATTATTAAATAAAATTATCACAAAGTAAAATTCTTAAGGAGAATAATTTATTTCTTCTATACTGTTCAAATACTCAATTTTTCTTGATAAAAAATCACAATATTTGACATTTTAATCATGACATTTGTTTGTATTTTTTGTTTTAATTTCATGGCTAGCACTATTAAAATGAAATTTTTAAAATTTTCATATTCTATTTCTGGATATTAAACATACGAAATGATTTTTGTTTACTGATTTACATGAAGAATTTTATATTCTACAACTTTTATTTGATGATTTTTTTCTAAAATAAATTGGGGAGCAACGCGCCAGGGAAAACGGTTTTCCCATGTTAAATGCATATGTAACGGATTTCAAGCGCCACCCGGTATAATATATTGTTAATTGTTAACATTTTTGAATTTTGCAAGGATTGTTTTTTGGCTTGGGCCACATTATGCGTTTTAGCTGGACCGGTAAAACTGCACCCAGTTAAACGGGATGGATCATAAAGCGATCACATTAATCCCGGTAAACAGGACGGCAGCAATGACAACACGATTCGGAGAGTTGGACCAAAATTCGATCAGTGTTGATCTCAAACAGTATAGGTACGTTTTTTGTTAAAAAACAAAACCGTACAATAGTGAACGCTCGCATTATATTCAATGTGTTGCAGCTGTTATTTACGCCCCCGTAAAACCTGAACATGATGCTGCGATAGTTTCCGGTAACTGGACCGCAACGCAACCGCTTCGGTGTGAACACATTCATTTAAAACAATGTTGTTGTCTTCCTAGTAAACCAGTCTCGTCAAACCGGGCAGACAACAATGTATTTTTTAAATGAATGTGTCCATACCGATGCGGTTGCGATCCGGCTACCGGATACTACCGCAGCACGTTGCGGTTTGACGGGACGGTCAATATGCGGCATGACAACTATAATAATTTTTAATTAAATATTCATTTATTTCAGACTTATTACTAGTAACTGTAACTTTGTAATTGATTTTTACGTTTATATGAAGAGATAAAATAATCGTTTCAAATGATTTAGATGCAGCATTTAAATCTCTATAACTTTTATTTAAAGTATTTTTGGATAAAATGATTAGGTAACGTTTGCGCAAACAAAAATTGATTTCCCATGTTAAACTCCTATGTTTCACTTTTCGATTTACACCCTGTACATTATGTACAGTAAAAAAATATATCAAAAAATTCTAAACATTAACTGCTTCATAAAAACAAAAAAAAGACAGTAACGTACATATATATGATTTATAACTGTACATAACCTAATCAAATCAAAGCGTCACGGAAATACCCGAAACCGTGATCGGCTTGGCCGACTAGTCGGCCTCTTTACAACCGACTAATCGACTAGTCGGCCAAAGTCATAATCGGCACATCTCTAAAAAATAGTAAAAACTTGTTGTGGGGACCCCAATTCGTGCTTATTTACTGAAAACTCACCATCGAATTTTTGGCACGGTTACATTACCTCTCTTGCCTACGGTATGACGGGAGGTAAAAAGATTAAGTTAATCCTCATTTTTGGAATAGCGATTTCTACTATAATTTTGACAGTTTTTTTCTTAAAATATTGTCTAATCTAATCCTAGAATCTACTTTTTTTGATAATACCATGAATATTAAATTTTAAATATAGGAATAGACATTCACAATGTGCCTCGGAAATGAAGTACAGAAGAAAATATGATTATTTGAATTAAATTCAACAACATAAACCATATTTTCAGGAGAAAAAAAATTTACTTTTGTGTTAAGCTGAAAAAAATAGCAAAAAAGGGACAGTGAAGGGAAGGCACATATAACGACTTACATTGATAAACACAGCTCAGCTACCAGCAAGACGAATCACTTGTCCCCATCACGGCTGCACGGCTCAGGTACTCCAGGACAGAAGAAGTTTAAACAAAACAGGGAACACATTGATAAAATGCATTAAATACCTAACTTCACATTTGCTTCACTGTTGTACGACAGCGAGAGAATTTGAACTAATTTGCAAACAGGGACAAGTTATTCGGCTCGAAAATTATCCTCTTTCGACCAATAAAATGATTTGTTTCTGTTAGATCAAAATTCTCTCGCTATCGTGAATGGATTACGAGTAGTTGTTTTACTAAAGGCAACTATGATTTGTATTTATTTTAATGCTGTTGCTAAGGTGATGCGCAAATTATTTATTCACTTATCACTCATGGGATTTTTGTACTATATTCATTATCTTAGTAATCAAATCTTGATCAGTATAAAACCTACTAACAACTTGGAAATCCTATAGGAAAACATTAAAAAAAACGATCGTGCAAAAGTATTAATCTATTAATGACAATGACACTCACCATCTATAGATGGGAAGCTTCATGGTTTTTTCTCCCCTATTATTCTTCAAATGTTTAGCATTGCAGAGTGTAGAAGAACCACTTCATTCGGATAATCGGATATCCATCATGTGAAACTGATCATCCGACATCCGACCAATTTCACATGCGTTTGGATTGGATTGAGAGGAATGCTGAAATAAAAGTACAATATAATCCTTAATACATTTGAGATCCAAATTGTAGTATGTAGTATAGTCATATTTTTGAAATATTGTTGAGTAACCCGTTTTACTCGTATTCATAACCATAAGGAAAAATTATATAATGTATTAAATCCTTCTTTATTATTTGTGTTACACATATTAGTATTTAAATAGTATATAATCATTAAATATGCAAAAAATAACTACTAAATATTATTGATTCTTTCTTGAAACTCTGTGTACTCGAATTCATAACCATTAAATATGGCAAAATATTTACAATGTAAACTATTTAATATTGCTTCATCTTTCATTTGGAATTACAAAATGCACAGAAATGAAACCCCATGAAAACATATATTAACTCTACTTACCTATGCATACGAGTATACGTCGACTTGCAACAAAATCTCATAAACTAATGGCTTGGCAATTAACTTGGAGCGACACGTAACAAGAACAACCAAGTTTAATTAGCAAGTGGTAGCTAGAAATAAAAATAAAATTATTTACAATAGATAGATAAGCAAATACTTACATTTTGCTTTTTTTAAAAAATGATACAGTGTATAACTCTTTGGTTTGCAATATGACATTTATAAACGCACAACCTATTTTCAAAAACGCTTCCAAATGTAAAACTTTAAAATAAAAATGCTTGAAATGCACCTGGCACTTACTTGTAAAATCCGGTGAAAATTTTTGAAAAAATTAATGTGGCGTCACGAATGAGTTTTCATTTATAATAATAAATTATTTATATACTCGTATATTTAAATAAAATAATTGGCCTATAAGTTGTAAAATTAAAAAATAATAAAATCTGCTAGGTGTACCTTATACACATATCAGCATTATAAGGTCCAGGTCCTAGAGGAGTCCTTGAAGAAATCCCCAAGCGTCAGGAAGTTATTTTTGAATGTAAGAACACTGTATACGTCCGGACATTTCAACATCTGTAATAGAAATGATTAAATTAATTTCTGTAGGTGTTTGATAATCACTGTAATTATTCTCCAAAAACGAATCAAAAAATAAAATAATGAAATATTATTGACTACTATGTATTGCATAATCTTATCTACTCAAGACGTTCCAAGACAGACGTTCAATATTATTGTGAAATAACTTTTTCCTGCAATAATTGTTGTCAATAATGGATAAAAATACAATAAAGTACTTGCATAAAATCGCCATTGTTATTTATAAATAATGATGTATTTTATTTATCTGGACTCAAAATTTATACATAAAAATGACTGCTATATTTTTCTAATTATTATAATTTCATAATTAATCGCACTGATCACGAACAATAACTTTTCTCATTATTGTTTGTTGATGACAAATGAATAAGGAATGAATGTAGCCCACACTGACCGCGGAGTACATGCGGTGTACTACGTTAGACAAAATAGTGCCAATATGAAATAATTTGTTTAAAATTATGTTTGACACGTTTTATTTATAAATTTTACAATATACCCAAATAATACAAGCCTTATTCTTTTGGCTTGAATATTATGCTGGTAAAGGGTAGAGATCTGAAGAAACTAGGGACCTGTAAATTTCATTTACCAGCTGAAAATTCTTATTGGCGAAAAAATTCATAGCGGGTGACGTCGGCGGCAGATTTGTGAACTAGAGGAATAAGGAAGCGTTGATAGCATACATTGAAACGTATGTAATTTTAAACAGGTTTAATTTATATTTGTTGTAAAAGAAAGTGAAATATATAGTGTATATTACATTTTCAGATTTAAATAATGATCAGTAAATGTCATAGACACTGCTCAGTGCCACAATGCAGTAATTACAAGTCAAAAAGTGTAAGTTTACATTATATCCCAAATCACAAAATATGATCATGAAATTTTCTTCCCACATAGTTTTGATGTCTCCATTCGGTTCAATTTTTTTTTGTTTTTTAAAACAGGATGGTAAAATTCTTCTAGTTTTATAGCCAAACTATACATTGTTTATCATTCTTTTTAACAAGTTTTCCCCTTACTTGTTCCAAAACGGTACAACTTAATTTTTCTATTTCTTCTGTTCTGTAATACACGAACCCATAATAATAATGATAACTTTTGTTGTAAAACAATAAATATAGTTTTTATTTTTACCACCTGTTTATGTGCAACAAAACTACAAAAATATGTTTGCATTTGTCTCCCAATCCTGCTCTACAACTAAATTTTGCTATCCAGTAATTTATATTCTCCTTTAATAAAATTTCAATTATATGAGGATCTCCACACAAATGACTGTTTTTTAAACAAGGTCCCAGTATTGTACCTGATCCATCAACTATTACTCCACAAAGCAATACATGTCCTACCTTAAAAATTGCCGCGCCTTCCTTTATAGGACGTGCAGAAGCAATGTATTCAAAAATTTCGCCTAACTTTATGTTAATTTTCTCCATATTAAATACTTTGCACTTTGAAATGCATATTGCCAGCAATAAGGAATTAGAGAACTCTCCTTATTCCTCCGCCATCTTGCTACCGTCCGGCCTGCTACCTATAGTTCAGTTTTTTCGCCAGGCGAAAAATTAGGGTACCTTTATAACCAGGGTATGGCCATGGGCCAAGATTGCCGCCATTGTCGGTAATTGATTTTCCTATTTATTTGTAATAAATGTGATATTATATTATAAAAGAATATTAAATTATCACACTGTGAATTTATAAAGGTAATAAAAATTCATTAATTTAAGAGATACACAATTATTAATAATATTTACATTTAGAGGTTATGTAGAATATATGACATGGGTTGTTATTATCACATCCAATTTAATATCTGTAGTTCTTATTTACATAATAATTGTATATTCTAAACTTACCTTTTAAAATTTAAATGATTGTGCTTAATATTGGTAATTTATAGTTGTTTTCAATATGTCAGTAATCGTGGTGGGAATCTTAACAAACTACACAAGTAAATAAAATAAAATATATTACTTACACTATAAATACGTATTAAAATGATAATTAAATGTGTGTTTCATTAAAATAAAACAAATATTCACGAAAATACATAATAATTGTCGCAAGAACAACACATATAACAGCTGTCCCGGTAATGGCGGACGAAACGTGAGCCACGCCATGGCCATACCCTGGTTATAAAGGTACCCTAGAAAAAATTCAAAGTGGGTGACGTCTGGCGGCAGATTTGTGAACTAGAGGAATAAGGAAACGTTGATAGCATACATTGAAACGTATGTAATTTTAAACAGCTTTAATTTATATTTGTTGTAAAAGAAAGTTAGATATATAGTGTATATTACATTTTCAGGTTTAAATAATGATCAGTAACTGCCATAGATACTGCTCAGTGCCACAATGGAGCAATTATAAGTCAAAAAGTGTAAGTTTACACTATATCCCAAGTAACAAAATATGATCTTGAAATTTTCTTCTCTTATAGTTTTGACGTCTCCAATCGGTTCTTATTTTTTTCTTTTTTAAAACAGCATGGTAAAATTCTTCTAATAATAATAATAGCCAAACTATATTGTTTATCATCCTTTTTAACAAGTTTTCCCCTTACTTTGTTCCAAATCTGTACAGTATAATTTTCTATTTCTGCAACTCTGTAATACACAAACCCATAAACAAATAAATTAATAGCATAATAATATTGATAACTTTTGTTGTAAAAAAATAAATATAGTTTTGATTTTTACTATCCTGTTTATACGCAACAAAATTGCAACAATATGTTTGCATTTGCCTCTCAATTCTGCTCTACAACTAAATTTGCTTTCCAGTAATTTATATTCTCATTTAATAAAACTTCAATCATATGAGGATCTCCACTCAAATGACTAGTTTTTAAACAAGATCCCAGTATTGTACCTGGTCCATAATCTTTTATTCCTCAAAGCAATACATGGCCAGCCTTTAAAACTGCTTCGTCTTCCTTTATAGGACGTGCAGAAGCAATGTATTCAGAAATATCACTTAACTTTATGTTAATTTTCTCCATATCAAATACTTTGCACTTTGAAATGCATATTGCCAGCAATAAGGAATGAGGGAACTCTCTTTATTCCTCCGCCATCTTGTTACCGTCCGGCCGGCCATCTATAGTTCAGTTTTTTCACCAATATAGGGATTGATAAAGTGAATTTATTTTGCAAAAAAAAAAATTGTTGCGCGTTTGGTAGTATACACATAATATTTGAAATGGGATTTTGGAATAGTTATTTCGGATATTTTTCCGTTTTTTTTTCTTTTTAGGTGGTACAGGGTATTTAAACGTCGGTATTTTAATTTGATTAATTTTAAAATTCGACCAGTTCAGTGTTACCAACCCTACGGATCTATCCGTAGATCTGCGGATTTTTAGTACAATTTCCGAATCTACGATTTTAACAATAAATCTACGGATTTTTAAATTTTTCTATTCTAGTTTGTTATCTCCACTAAAAACGAGTACTCTAATAGGAGTACTGCATACGAAAAGAATGTTCAGTAAGAATGAATCATGCTTTAACTGTTGCATTGGAAAGAAGATGATCGAAAATATGCAAACTAAAACACTTTATGATTATAAAAGGACGTACACATCATCAAGTGAAGAAATCGAAATATAAATGGATATCATTAAAATTGTTTTGTTATTAATATTAAAATTTTATTATCCGATAATTATAAGAATATATAAATGTTCTTGTTCTGTTCCATAAGACTGAATTATGTATATTTTCGTATATAAAATAAAGTTTTGATTGTTTATAAATGTTCGTTTAATTTTATTTCTGCTTCTATATTTCTAAAGAACGAATTCAAAAATATCATACGTTTCGGATTTTTTCTGTGGTTTTAAAAACCCGGCTACGGATTTCTACGGTTATTTTATGCGATTTCTATGGAATTTTATAGAAGAAAGGTTGGCAACACTGCACCAGTTTGAAATTTCAATCATGGTCATGTGCACTGCGCAGTCGCAGTATTTATCACTTGTTGATTCTAATCTAAACCTGTTAATGTTTATATTTTAAACTTTGTTTGCCTGTTAATTTCTACATTACTTTAATTGAAAATTAGTTCGTTATTGTTTATAATCCTTAGAATTTTATAAATTTTCAGAAATAGGTATATAATTATTTTACAAGATGGTTCGAAGGAAATCATCGTAAGGATATAGGTTATGTTATTGTTTGAAAATATTTGTATAATTTATTATTTTAGTCCCAATAAATCAGATGACAAACGGAAGAGAGTGAACCGTACAAATGTTAATGTAAGTAAATATGTGGTTTCATTTACAAACAAATTGAATTAAATTTATTCAATTGATTCACAGGTACATCTGAAAAACACTGGACAAGTTGTGGAAATGAGACAAACGTTATATAGAGAGATGAAACTCTTACAAAGCAAAACCAATTTATTAATAGCGAAACGTCCGTTTAGTAGATTAGTAAGAGAAATTATGATGGAGGTTGCTATAAACACAGATTTAAGGTAAGAGTTACTAAATTAAGAATATCAAACTTGTTATTCCATCTTATATAAACTTGTTTTATGTAGGATTCAGTATGATGCTTTACTAGCTCTTCAGGAAGCAGTAGAATTATATATAGTACAATTCTTTGAAGACTCTTACAATTGTACTATACATGCCAAAAGGAAGACATTGATGGTAAATGACATGCAGCTTGTCAGGCGAATTAGAGGAAGACAAGATGTTATAAATCATTAAATAAGTATTTATATTTTTTTATATATAACAGTTTAATTTTGTTGGTACATTTGTATTTAATAAATAAATAAAATAACATAAAAATACTCTGTAATATTTGGTTTAAATAGCAACTACAGTAGTTTTTTGCTATTATAAAAATATCTAAACACCACTTGATTTATGAATATAAAACCCAAACTCCTTCAATTTTCTATATAACGAAATATATTTTCCAGCAGAGGTTGTTCTCGGCACGATAAATTTCTCACAAAATGTGGTTCTACTACAAGCAGCTTTGCTTACATTTCCATAATTTAAAGTTCTTAGAAATGTGAGGACAAACTTATAACAATTATAGGATTCTTCATCGTAATACTTCGGCGACCAGCAGTTTTGTTTGCAGACTTGGAGAAGGACGTTATCCCAATGTTCGGCCCATGGTCCGGCAGCTTGGTCAAGAAGAAGACACTGGTCCCAGTCTGAACTACGATGGCGTTTTAAACCATTGCGATCGAATTCAACGATAGTTCCAGTTGATGCAGTAACACCAATATGTAGATCCATCGAGTTATAGTAGTCGCTATAATTTGTAACATGTAATTAGAGAAAAATTTAATATCCTTAATTGAAAATTATTATATGTTTCACTGATTTTTTGGAAGATTTCTAAAATTAAGTACAAGGTTTAGTTTATAAAAAATACTAAAACATATTTAAAGTAATGATTAAGTATAGTAGTAGTAAAAGTAGTTATCACGAACTATTTATTATACAGGTGATTCATCGATCTATTCTTTATAAATAACTCGATTATTTTAAATATGGATAAAAATTTAAAGCCAAGTTTATTTTAAATCAAAATATTTAAGAATCTGCAGTATAGATTTTTCTACAGATGTTCAATTTTTACGTAAAGTTATATAACTTTATATTTTCAAATGGAACACATTAAAATTTGAAAAATACATGAAATTTACTATCTAATAGTATAAAAATAATCATTACTGAGTTTACATGCAGTTTTGAAACCGTTTTTAGTTTTGAAAACGCCATGTATAGTGCCAAAACGGTTTTGAATGATCTCAAACCAAAACTAAAATTCATGGGTTTGACTTGAACACTAATTTCAAAACTACTCATGTAAACACTTAAAATTCAGTTTCGATACAGCGCATGTGTCCAAAGCATATTTCTGTCGCTTTGTGTTACTAACCTTCAAATAAACTGATAGTTGTGTAGTTTTAATGCGTAGTGCTAAAAAATAATTGGAATAATGGCAAAACGAAGTATTTGGGGTGAAGAGGATCTGTCACTTACATTAGCTAAATGCGCATGCGCCGAACCTGATTTCAAATCAATTTTTAAACTTGTTTTGAAAACAGCATGTAAACAGTTCTGCGTATTTTTGACTGAAAACTGAAACCATTTTCAAAACTGCATGTAAACGAAGTATATGTTATATTAATACTATTAAAAATACAATGGCGGACGTTTAAAATATTACATTTTATTATTATATACAGATGGTTTTGCAATACTATTTTTTGAATAGGGGACTACAGCGCAATTGATTTAAGAGAAGTTAGGAAAAAATATTGAAAGTATATGCTTAATAATGAATATAATTAAAGAAATAAAACGATATAATTGAAATACTTCGGAAATAAGTGGATTTTTGTTATAGCAGTTCGTCACTCATATGAATTCCATATATATTATTTTGATTGGCGACTCAAAGACGGCCTATAAATATATAACGAATACCCAGTTAGGGAAGGAGCTTACTACCAACGGAAGTAGAGAAATTCAAATAGCGGAGGCGTGGCTATCAGTCCAGTACTGCAATTCTCAAACAGTTTTTATTTGAACATAAATATTTTGCATTAAACTAAATAATTTAAATACATTTACAATTATAAACAATGTAGACTTGTACAGTAAATAATATTCATTTATTTTTTATAAATATATTTTAGAAATAGCATATATTTCAAGAACATTTAGGTCCACGTAGAAAATAGTTTGATAGAAAAACTTATATTCGTGACGTCACATCAATATTTTCAAATTTCGGAGGACTATAACTCACTTATTAATAACAGTCTTAGTTTTACTTATACGTTCAGAAGAAATTATATTTAAAAAATGGTGGAATCTCCTATTACACATAATATTAAATAACAGGTGTAATAATGAAATACTGGATAGAAATAGAAGTAATTTTTAATGTATTTATTTTCTTTAAATTTGAAAGGAGTAATGTAAAATGAAATGCAAAGCCTTATGTAATATTCAGATCATTCGCCATTGTATTTTTTAATTTTAGGATTATTTTTATACAATTAAATAGTAAATTTCATGTACTTTTCAAATTTGAATAAATATAGAGGGTCTTTCCTTTAAAATAACCAGTGCTTTTTTGGGCGAACACAAATGACGTTAGAGGAAAATGTTATATACAAAAAATGATCAAGAATAAGGGGCTAATTTATCAGTAATAACAAACCGAAAACTCAACCACTACCCTATGTAATATTTTAGCCCATTAAATGTATTTTTTTCTATTATTTCAACGATATACATATGTTATAGAGTTATATAACAATTATTTCGACAAAAATGTTATTAAAAATTCTCTATCTAATGGGCTAAAAAATTATAAAAGGTACCATTTAAAGAAATATAATTTTGTTCTACCGTTTGAGAACCACTGGTTGTATTTTCGGTTTATTATTACTGATAAATTAGGCCCTTGTACTTGATCATTTTTTGTATATAACATTTTTCACTAGTCATTAGTTCGTCCAAAACAGCGCTGGCTGTTTTAAAGGAAACATCCTGTATAGGTGTTCCATTAATATAATTTTGTTCTACCGTTTGAGAACCACTGGTTGTATTTTCGGTTTATTATTACTGATAAATTAGGCCCTTATACTCGATCATTTTTTGTATATAACATTTTTCACTAGTCATTAGTTCGTCCAAAACAGCGCTGGCTGTTTTAAAGGAAACACCCTGTATAAGTTTTCCATTTGAAAATATAAAGTTCATACCATTGCGTGAAAATTGAACACCCAGTAGATTTATAGATATTTTAATATCAAATAAACTTCGTTTGAATTTTTTTCCATAATATTTATAATAATGGAGTTATTAAAAAAGAACAGACCGATGAATCAGCCTGTACAACTCGAATTTTTAACATAACTACCGATAGAATATAAATAAAAACTTTGTAACTTCTCTTACACATAACTTACTTCAAAAAATCGCCAGAAGTAGGTTTAATTACTACAGCACACGGATATTGCGAGGCTCTTATAAATGGATATGGTACCCTAAAACAGAAATAAAGAAACATATTTTACTATTACGGATCTTACACCCCTATTATGTTCTGTTAACAGTTTTTCACATAATTTGTTCAATTTATATAATACATTTATATCCTACCTGAAAGGAAGTAATCCAAATTCTGTTTCCAGTAAATCCTGTCCACAGACCGGACAACATTCAGGCAGTGAAAAGCAGAAGACCTTAGGTCCACAATGTTGGAAGCAAAGTATTCCAGGATCCATCCTAATATTTAAACTAAACAATCACATATCACTAACTAAACACCCACTGCATCTTCCTTTGCTAACTAAGAATCTCTATGATCCAACAAGAGCAGATAACAGTTAGAGAGTTCCGCTTATTTGAACACACCATTGTATATATAACCTCACAAACCGTTTCGCAAAGAACGAATAACGGATTGAGACTAAATATTAGTAAATATTGTCGATTTTGTTAGCTGGCAATTGCTCCTATGAGAAGCAGAACAAAGTAGATTGTCCACGTGCCTCTGACGTCTGAGTAACGACTAGTTCACTCGTTCACTGGATCGCGGTATTATTATTATGAAAACGTTGCAGCAGGTGCGGATTCGAAGGAATTTGCCTGACATACTTTGGAGATTCCACCTACTTACATAGTACAATAAAGGAAAATGAAAAGAACTTGACC
The DNA here is from genome assembly GCA_963082715.1 of Harpalus rubripes. Lineage (NCBI taxonomy): Eukaryota > Metazoa > Arthropoda > Insecta > Coleoptera > Carabidae > Harpalus > Harpalus rubripes. The sequence continues at coordinate 40,232,806 of OY720457.1, read as the reverse complement.
TCACCGCCGAAATTTCGACCGGAAGCAAAGAATTCCACAGCGAGTGAAGTATTTTTTTGGAGCAATTATCAGCCGTCGATTTAATTATAATTATACTATTTTATTTCTTAATAATGAATATTTATAGCTTATTATCAACAAAAATTATAAAAATTTATAAGCCATAATTGAAGATATGGCCCGAACGCCCGAGTCCGTAAATAAATCTTTTCGGAAAGACGGGTTTTGACTTCGAATAAACTTAAAACATACTCTATAAATTATAATATTTAATTAAATGTGTTGATTCAAACCATCAAACATTCTGAGACCAAACATGGCTATATAACGGATTGTGGATTTTATAACAATAATAAAAGTAGTAAAATATTGAAAAATTAATAGTAACCTAAATAAGTGATATTTCTTAGTTAAAAAATAGTTATTTATATATCAAGGCCGCGAAATCACTCTTTAGCGTACCGAGAGAAAAATTGTCGCCGAGGTCGCTTGCAAGAGGCAAGACAATCTCGACGGCGCTAAAGGATTTCGCGGACAAGGTGTACACAATATTTTTGGTGCAACCGTAATAAAATTTTTTTATTAATTTTAAACAGTTTCATTGTAAATAGAAAGTTAGCTTTCAAGGGATTGACATTAGATAAACAAACCATGCAATTCTTAAGTGCCAAAGTGATTATTTACCTAATTTCGCGGCCGTTACCATAACAACAGTCGCGAAATAGTTATTTATGTAACAAGTGAGTAAAGTGTAGCTTTTTTACGAGAAGGAAAATTTACAAAACCCGTGAGTAAAAAAGTACTTTGATCACGAGTTGCATACAATTTTTTTTTGTACATCTACAATAAAAGCGTTAAAAAGTTTATAGGAATATAATTTTAAATCTCGAATTAAATACGTTTCTTTCGAAATTTATAGAAAGCGTATCAATTTAAACTCTACCATTTGATATTTTTATAAAGTAAAGAACAAGGTTATTGGTAAAGATAACTCATAATGTTGATAACGAGTTCAAAGAACAAAAAAAATGTCACGCAATGAACATTTTTCACGTTTTCCTTTTTACTTCCTTGTACATAGTAAAGGAAGTAATGTAATCGCGAAATATTTCGGTTTTCAGATTTCAACGGAAATATCCATTTTGACCATCCCTGAATCCATTTTGACTAATTTCGTCGGGACTCTGTACGTACGTATCTCGCATAACTTAAAAACGGTAAACCGTAAACCGGACTGCTATAACATCTAGTTGTGCACCTCCCTTTTTCGTCATTACATAATTTCCAGAAATGGTACTTTATTTGAAGCCTGTAATAGATTTTAATGAAAAACTATTTTAATATATAATCCAAAACTTTTCAAATTTGGTATATAAGACTTTTATGTCAATTGGAATAACATAGTAGATTTTGGTTAAAACAGGCTAACCGGAAGTGACATATTACCTGAAGTTGTTAACAGTTTTTCTTGAATAAAATGGTTTCATTTTGATTTTAGAAATAAATGCTTCAAATAATTAGAGAATTAAATTCTGCGTCTAACACATCAAGTATTATTAAATTAGCCCTTTGTATAAGCGAGATATGTAAATTTAAAACGTAGATATTTTTTGGTTTTTGTAATCAAGCTTGCTATGGATTAGAACAAAAATACCAAAAAAATAAAAAAATAGATGTTAATGTCAAATTACGTCAAATACGTGCAATTTTATAATTGGGTCTATACTTCATATTGGTCTTGCGTACAAGGAAGTCGTGTGGTGTCCACATCAGATTTTTTTAATTGCATTAAATAAAAGGAATATTCATAAAACATTTACTCTTTATTTCTTATCTATTCCTCGGGTAAATTGTCTTAAATCCTCCTCTGTCCTACTGTAGATATACAATTCTAGCGGGGTAGGGGAACTAGCCGCATTCGCGGTCATCCAACTCACCTATGTTGGGCACCTGTACCGTGCCAACCCAATGTTGTTTACTGGTTACCATGCCAACCTACCCCCATGTGTCAACTTTTCTGTTTCCGCCTTGCCATGGGGGGTCATATCAGAAACTCTTCGTACCGGGTTGTGAGCAACACAAGAAAATAGAATTTTCAAGTGAGTGGCCGTGAGATATTATTTGCACAGTAATAAAGAGTGGTTACACTATTGATTAGTACATCTTAATTATTTAATGTTTTGATGTATAAATTTTGCACACAAAGTATAGTTTGTTCAAATAGATTAGAGCTCATACAAATATAGCACAAATATAATAAACTTTGATCAGTTACACACTATTTTTAATTTTTTTAATTGATTTAATAAAATCATTTTTATATTCATTTATTTATGACTTTTATTTCCTTAATAAAATATTCAAATGCTTCCAATCCAAATGTTTGTGTTGTGAATGATTAACTACTTTCACATGAAGTAACCTAACAGAGGACTTTTTATATTTTATTACTTTACATTTTATTTTTTGAAATACTTTGATCTTCAAGACATGTTCCACTAAACTAGCCTAATTTACAATTTAACCTAACCGTAGAACCGAAACGAAACGATGAAATGAATTTAATATGCTGAGCAAATAGCCAATTATTTTTGCATTTATACTATTATTATCAATTTAAGGAAACGTACAATTTAACATATGGCGCAACATTATATTATTTTCTTAGAAAATATAACAATAAGAATAAATAAGTGCGAAAACAATAAGTGAAACATATTTTCTCGAAAAATGGCTAAGTTTTGTTTTGTTTATTTTACAATACAATATTTCATAGTTTAAACCTTTAAACATTTGAATGTGCATGTTCTTAATTACCAAAATGTGTGTGTCTTCCCATATTAAATTTTCACCAACAGATGAATCTTCTTTGAGTCGTCTTAATAAGTGTTCTACTTTTTGTTCATTAACAATTGTGCATTTACACAACAATACGTTCTAAATTTTGATGTTTCCATTGTTCAAAAGTCCCAAGACCTGTATGATTTGAATTTCAGAGGATGTCCGATCTACTTTAGCTTGCGAAAGTCGCAATTAAATCATTTTCATATGTCCAACAAGATAAAATCTAATTTTATTTTAATATCTTCGGTAAGATTACAATCTTCTGGCCTCGAAAATTCCTTTTGTTATGAAAGAGATTGTTTTGAGTTTCACCGTATGTGATGCTATTTTTCAATATAAAGGTCGATCAAGTAATTATAGATCTAAATCTAGCTAAATGAAAAGTGAAAAGAAAACGAAAATAGGATTATGATTTACCTTGACGTTTCAGAAGATATGATTATTAACATTTTGTTTTTTCGTAAATAAATATTGTTCTATTTCGTTGTATAATTTAACCTTTAAATATTTCGTGGAAGTGAGGCAATACTAATACATAGTCCATTTTGCACGCAGCTATTATTTTGATTTGTGTTTACGTGGAGTTATATATTCATTTTATTTATGTATTATGTATTTGTTTATATCTATATTGCATTATTCATATATTCAATTGTATAATATTTATTTTAAAACCTACTCTCGTTATAATAGTAGGTACAGGTTTTCTAATTTATTTATTGTTAATTTTTCTTTATTGTTACAATACAAAACAAACAGCAAAGTTGTTGTGTATATCTATAATTGATCTCTGGTATGCTGCAGTTTTCTTCCTGTAATTCGTTTAATTATAATAATATCGTTAATTGAAGTTACCTACTCATTTCAGTTTTAAATGCGCTTCCTAGTTCATTATATTTTTGTAATCGTATTACTTTTGAAATTAACGATTTCAAATTCAAATTAATACTAAAGCTCATATAAGGATAAAATTCAAAACCATTGTAATTAAATCAATTGCTCGATTGTCATTGTCGCTGTTACATGAATTTTTTCAGATATCAATAAATGATGATTTTTACTATGTTTGTACGGTCTGAGCTGCTGTAGAAAATGTTTTATAAGAGATGAATATATAAATACATAAATCCCTTTACTAAGGGCTAGTCTTACAAAATTTAACTTCCACATAATCAAATAAATAAACAATATGAAATAGGATTATTGACAGTAATGATAAATTTATCATTTGACAAACCATTTCGTTTGAGTTTTGTTTATTTAACTAGCAGTTAAAATTTTAATCATACCTTATAAGAACCTAAATAAACTTCTTTTCACAGCCGATCATTTAATTCATTCGGCTATGAAAATCACTCATTTTATAAAGTATGTATAATAGTTATTTATGCAACAAGTATGTAAAGTAGTACTTTTTTGGTCGAGTGCGATGTTTTTGTAAATTATAGCACGAGACAAAAAACACTATTTTACACACGACTGTAAAGGCATCTTCAATTACTGTTAGTTTCTCATAATACTGTACAAAATGTAACTTAAACATGCGAAAGAAACTCAGAGACAATTAAATTAGTCTTCTAGCATTGTACAAATTGTACATTTAATATTAATATTAAAAATTAGGTTCGTTACGTTAGAACTCATTATGTCAAAAATATGATAATGTTCTTAAGAATTAGATTAGTTCTCAATTTGTTAATAAAACTTATTACCATTGTTTCATTTATATAGTATACATTAATATTTCTTAAAAAAATATTTTCATTATTATTTACTGCCTAATTATCTCCTTGAAAGATTAACCGATTGAGTATGTTGTCTAGCAACGTCTATTTACTATTCTCGCACTAGTGCTTGAAAAGTGACTCTTTACACACTGTAAAGACTTTACGCACGGTTAGGAAAACAATATTTTAGTAAGTAATTTAATTGACACCTTTACCATACTAGTTTTGGTTCCGAAATAGATATTTGTGTAACAAGGAAAAATATACTTTTCCTACATGTTGCACACAAAAAAAATTCTACTGCCATTTGGAATAGTATATTGTTCAACAAAAAATGATAGTCTACTTTTCCGTACTGAGTGTGGAAAAAGGACTTTTCATAATTCATGTGAATATTGCAATAAAGAACTTTTCCAAAAATAGTTCAAAAGTATGTTTTTCTATTTTCTGGGTTAGGATTAGGATTAACAATGTATGCACCCCTATGCAAATTCCACTTCAGTAACTATCTTGCCTACTTTTCTATTTTAATACATCCGCAAAGTCATTTTGAAGCGTTGCTTACCTTGTCGAATAAAACTGCACTCCATACGTTATTTACTGCTTCAGGTTTACATACGTAGCGTTTTCTATTTTTTCCTCATACTTTGAAACAGCCCTTTTTTTCTATATTATCGCAACTACATTTTTTATATTATTTTCTTCTTCTCTGATGATGATATATTGGTGTCTAGCTGTAGAGTTGAACATGCCCGATGCGGCCCAGCGGTAGCCAGATGCTGGTGGCCCTCGGCGCCACCTGGGTCATCGTGAACACCGCCCTTGCCGGCTTCGCCTGTCTCAGCAACCCCTGCATTCATGGAGTCTGCATCGACGATGTTAACAGGTACCTTCAAAATAAAAATTATCGTATTCAAGCCGCATTCACAGCCGAAATTCGGCTGAATTTGTAACACTGAAATTTGAAGAAATTAATTTGACCGTTCACAGCTCGAAATTTGTGCCGTAATGCCATCTAGCTAAAAAATAAACGTTTCTGAAAATTAATTATTTGTTTGTCAATGCGGTCAATGCATTCATTAACTCGTTAAAAATTATTAAAAACCATGCCAATAAAATAGCAATCCTTCCCTTGCAATTTCTACCAGTTATTAGATTGTCATATAAAATTAAAATTGTTAAGTTATTTTTTGGTTATAATTATACATAAGCATAGACAGTTCTATTTTAAATACATGTAACAAATACATTATTTAGACCTATGCACTACTTTTTTTTAGATAATAATACAACAAACATCAAATTAAAAACATTGAAATAACCACAACAACATTAGTTATGACTTTATAAGAAAAGTGTTCTACGGTAAAAACATAAAATATAGATGTTGACATATTTTCCATCAATAATATAATTTCTAAAAAATAAATACTGTCTTCCTGAATCTAAATGTGTATTATTTATTTCCTAATACCTACTCAACATTTTACTATTTCACCAAAACAAAAGTAACAAAAGTTGTTGTCTTTAAAAGAATTGCTCGTAAATTATAATAAAGAAATTATTTATCTTAATTTTCATTATCAAGTTCCATCTTCTGTTTTGTACTTTACTGAAAAAGGCAGATTTAAACATATAATAAAGAAAATAAATCAAAAACAAAGTAAAACAATGAAATTCATTTAAATTACCCAAACGTCAACAAAACGAGTTCATTCAAATTAAATATATTTTACACAATTAATAGAACGCACCCTAAATTAGTTACAAAAGTTTAAAGCTTGCAAACTTTTCTATAAATTATAATTCGTGTACACCAAATTTCAGCGCTGTGAATGCAAGTACACGTTGCCATAAGACAAACTCCACGAATTTCACTAAATTTCGGGCTGTGAATGCGGCTTCATTCTGCAATTTTAAGCAGTGTTTTCTCTATAACAGGAAATTGCATAAGAATGAAGCAGAATTAATTACATATGCAAAATATTGATTAATATATCAAAATGATATATTTATGTTATTGTTATGATTTGAAATACTATTTTAAATCGTGGTTATTATTAATACATACTATTATTTATTATTATTAAATATTCAAAAATATCATCATATTTTAATATTAGAATAATTTCCTTAATTAAATTCATAGAATAGGTCATCCCAAAACAACGTTATTTGTTATTGATTTTTTTTTGCTGAATTGGAATCTAACTTTTACAGCGAGTGTTACATTATAAAACATTCAAAATATGTAGTTATTTGGGCAACAAGGAATATCTAGTTTTCGTACAGCACGTGCAGCACGCACACAAGATTTTTTCTAAAATAGTTTGGAATAACTATAAAAATGTTAGTGTTAATATTTACAATAAATAAAGCTATTTATTACAACAAAAAATAATACTTTTCCGTAATGAAATATTTTTTTTCGCTGTGCGCGGAAATGCGTAAACAGAAAAATAGAATAGATAATTAAAATATGCCCATTTTGAATACAAATATTTATTTTTTATAAAAAATTGAAACTAATTTACCTTGTTCATTTGAGTAGTGAGTAATGTAAAATGTGCTCTATTGCATTTGCTCTAAAAACTAAATATATTGAAAAGAACCTATCTAAATTATGAACGTGAAGCAGAACAGTATTAAAATAATGAACTATTCACTCATGAAATTAATAATAAGACTTCTTATAATCTATAATGATTAAATATTTAAATATTATTATATATTATTAATTTGCCAACTAAAATAAAGTTGGATACCTTGGAATTAATGCACAGAAATTTACGTAGTTCAATTGTTATTAAACTTTAAACAATTACCAAACCAAACATGTTATATAGGTACAGCTGAAAATACTTAAGCATTTCAGTATTTACTACATTAATTTATGGAATCATATAGGTAAACTTTATGTCAATTTTTTGCCATGTATCTAACAAAGTTTGGTAATATTTTTATTTATAATTTTAAATTGTATGCGCGCGAAGTTTATCTACGCTAACTTCATGATGAAGATTTGAACGTTAGGAAACAGAACGAAAGAAGAAAACAACAGGGCGATAAGAACTTTAGAATGCGACATAAATAGCCGTGACAAAACAATTAAAAATGGTAGCTTTGCTTTTAAAATTCTTAAAATTACAGAAAAGCTGAGGGGGGGGGTGGCAAGTGCCACCTCTTGCCTCCGCCCCCATGGTTACTTGTATAATAAAGTCCAAAGGTAAGGTCTCCTGAATTACACAAATATAATAAAATATATTGCACTATTTCAATATTATATCATCTAAAATATATTTCCTCGATACTCATGTACAATTTACAAAATAAAATTCAATATTGGTAAATATTCGGACAGAAATATCGGTATGGTAATTCTTGCAAATTATAGTTAACCTTGTATTTTCCTATGTATTTGTTTAACAAATATTTATAATTATCGCAGAAACGATAAAAGATATTAGTAATTTACGAAAAAATAATGATGATACTTTAAAATTTGAAGGACAGATGCTTTAATATTCATAATTAATATTTAAATTTTAGAAATTTTTAACATAAAAACACGAAATATTGAAACATATTAAATGTTTATTTTTAAATATTATGTATGTTTCTAAATGTGAAAATCATGCAACAAATATTTAATTAATAAATAAAAAATCTGGTGTGGCCAATACTAACTCCCCCACGTACCGCCCGAGTCACAAAAAAAATTAGGCTAATTCTTATTTTTGGATTAGTGAATTTTACTCTAATTTGGGCAGTTTATTTCTTAAAATATAGTCTAATCTAATCCAAGTATCTATCTTTTTTGATAATAAAATCAAGATTAAATTTTAAATACCCGGCCTTTCCTATTATTCTGTTTACTTTCTTCTTTTTAAAACGCAAGTATTATTAATTTGGAATGATTTGATCTTTGACAGTGACATTTATCTGACAGTTACATACATTTGAATAACTGCGCAACTAAGGAGTTTTGTTTGTTTAAAGCGAAGGCTCCGGGATATAAATTATAGATACTTTTATAAATTTATCCATAAAATATATAGAAAAAGTATTAATGTAAAATCTGTAGAAAATTTAATAATCTTTAATTTTTATAATAACATTAATGTCGAAAAAATAACATTTAAGAATATTTTTCGAAGAAAAACTATTTTGAGCTTCTAGTAAAGTGCCATTTCCGGTTATCCGATTTACACCAACATCTAATGAGCTCTTTCCATTACAGAGAAAGTTCGAAATACAAGGTTTCAAAATTTTCTGAATGATAGTATTTGAGTTACAGTGGAGGATCCATATATACACACAGCCATCATCGTGAAAATGTGAAAATTGGATTCTAGGGACCTTAAAACGTGCTCATTTACCAAAATCTCGATATGCGATTTTTAGCAGGACCCCTATACCTCCCTTACCAAGGGCAGCGATAGGTAAAAAGGAAATTGAAATTGATAAAAACAGCATAAAAATGAAATACTGAAAACTCACAATAATTATTTATTAGAAAATAAAAAAATTTAGATGTAAACTCATATTTATTTATTGCATATATCGAGAAATCACTAGGTTAAAAAGTAAAAGTTCAAATATGACATTTCCTGAAATTTTACTCTGGAAAAAAATAAAGAAAATAATAATAGCTATAAATTATATTTGCCGCAGGAAATCCAATAAAATCATTTAAAAATTTATAGACACCTCAATTCATAAAATAAATAAAGATATTGATCTATGAATAAAACACCGTTTGAAACTAAAGATTTCAAGATAAAATGCATTAGGCAGTTGATTGGTTATTGTTTATTCTTAAAGATTTATCTACATTTTTTTATGGAAAACAGAGATATATAGTCATAACATGTAGGCGAAATTAATGTTTCAAGTTTCATACGAATATACAACTTGATATGAATATGAGCTTACGTCATCAGCAATATTTTTAAACACGTCAGTCCATTTTCTATTTTAAACATACAACTCATTCTTTTTTACTAGGAAAACTAATCGATTTAGTTAGAATTGACGCAAAGGTAAATAGAATTACCTACATCGGACAAACAAATTGGAATAAAACGACGGAAGTACGAGGGAACTCTTCTTAATTGTTTTATCTACAATGTTGTTGAATGCATCACGATGAACAGTTAAAAAGAAATACAAGCTTCACTCACGAAATTTGCTACTTAGTTGCCAGAGTTGTATTCAGAAAATAAATATGTATTTCCATTGTTCAATTTGGGTTAATTATTGTAATCAACCAAACCGCTTACAAGCACAGTTATACAAATCAAAGAAGTCGTAAATAAGCTATTCACACACACCATTCACGAGATGAAACAGAAAATATTTAATGCTTTTATCTAGAAATAGTACTCGTATATCAACAAAAGAAGTTGTAATTACAAAAATCAATCGAAAATTACTGCTGTCTAAACTTTTTTATCTTGGGAGGTTTAGTTGTAAAATATGTGATAATTTTTTTTAAATAATTATTAATTTTATTTTGGAATCATAATAGTTATTTATGTATTAAGGGCATAATCAAAAGATTGTAGCACGGGAGAATGTTTAAAGCTCGACGCGTAGCGGAGAGCTTTAATTTTCCCTAGTGATATAATCTTGATTATGCCCGTGGTACATACAACGTTTTATTTTATTTTGGTTCTCGAAATTCAAGGATTCAATGAGTATTTATTCGGTATCGTTGTGCTGGAGTCGTGAATTTTAAGTATGCTGTGGTTTCCATCTATATTGTTTGTTTATAACAAATTTTAATTTAGTGTCAAATGAAAATGGAAGATATCGATTATTCAAAAGAAATATCGAATGAATTTGACGCTGCGCAGAGCAAGTTGGTTCCAGAGAAGTGAAAAGACGTATAAGAGAAAGGATACGAATAATTTTACGAGCAGCGGTGTTAAAAAAATGTGTTTTAACGAATTTATGATGTTGTCTGACATTTATCCAAAAACGACGATTTTGACGTTTGAATAGTTGTTGCTTGGCAACTTTATAAGCTCTCGGGCGATAAAAGCCAAATTGCGCCCGTTTTTGAGAGCGGATAAACAAGTTTATGATTCCAAAATAAAATAAATAACTATTATGTATTAAGGGCATAATCAAAAGATTGTAGCACGGGGAATGGTTAAAGCTCGACGCATAGCGGAAATCTTTAATTTTCCCGAGTGCTATAATCTTGATTATGCCCGTGGTACACACAAGGTTTTATTTTATTTTGGTTCTCGATATTCAAAGATTCAGCAGGTATATATTTGGTATTGTTGTGCTAGTGTTGGGAATTTTAAGTATTCTGTGATTTCGAACTAATTGTTTGTTTATAACCAATTTTAATTTAGTGTCAAATGAATATTAAAGAGCGATTATTCAAAAAAAATATTGGATGAATTAGAGGCTGAGTTGGTTCCACCCAAATCAAAATATACGAGAAAGAATACGAAAAGTTTTGCAAGTAGTGGTGTTCAAAAAATGTGATTTATCGAATTTATTGTGTTGTCTGACATTTATTCATAAACCACGACTTTAATATTTGAACAGCTGTTGCTTATCAACTTTATAGGTCCTCGGGTGATAAAAACCAAATTGCGCCCGCTTTTGAAGGCGAATAAACAAAGCGATTCCAAAATAAAATAAATAAAATTAATACTGACATAAGAATATTTTAAGCAAAAATATTTATCTATATTTTAGTAAAATTAATCATAAACAATGATAAAATATATGACACAGTCAATTTGGTATAAAGCATCGCGACGCAAGAACAGTACTTTCGTACCAAAACAAGATGTATATAAACTATTTTAATTTTTTAAGTCATCTTTATTCTTTATCATCATTATTATTATCCACCGTCCTTGAGATCTGTAAACATTCTAAATTATCTTCTTCCTCTTTCTTTTCTTCCTCTCAATTATAATTTTCTGGGTACAAATCCTCTTTAAAATATGCTTAATTCAGTTAGCCTTCCTCGTTTTTATTTCTCTCATAATTCTTCTTCTTCAATCCTTCACATTCCTGATTCTCTCTTTCCACCCAATTTTCGCCATATTTTTTCTCCTTCTCCAAAAGCATTTGAATTATAAAACCAATTAAATTACTTATTCATTTATTTTTATATAAAATTAAATTTGGGATTTTGTTTTGAATTATTTTAGTAAAAGTTTCGAATGTTTTATCTAGGACAAATATAAACTTTCATTTTTAGTTTTAGTGTAACGTTTTTGTCAATGTAAAAAAAGAATATAAAAATATCGTTTTTATGTATCTCTTCCTATTTTTATCAACTTAAGCACCAACTTTGTAGTAAATTGAAACAAATTACTGTAGACATAAGCCATCAACTCCGCTATCTTTTTTGACATTTGTTTACAAACTTGTATCTATGTCACTCATCAAAAATTCTTTTATACATAAAACCCTTTATTTACAGTATAAATTTCCAGCAACGGCCCTGCACCACTATCTGACAGTGAGATTAGCTCGTAATCTATGCGATGTGCCTTGTACACCTTGGTACGAAAGTAGGTTCCCGTTGCCTCGGCCAGAATTTCCTAAATACTTCACATCTCTGAGGGAGCGATGGATCGAAAACTCGTGGAAAGCCCTCGGCCCTCGTTCTCATTTTCAGTGCATTTCCGCATGATAATCTGACACCAGGCAAAACTGGCACACCAAATAAAAGAACAAGTGGAATTTTCTTGCTTTTTAATTTTCGTTTTTTTCTAAGACATGCTCTGTTTAAATACAGACTTATGGAACGCCGTTTGACTTTTTATTCAACATGATATTCATATTTCTAATTGTTAATAGGACGTCGAACCATATTTTTAAATATTTATATTTTAATATGTTTCTTATATTTTTCACGTTTAAAATATATCACAAACATATTTTTAAATAAATAAAAATATCATTGGGATCCATTTAATTTATTTAAAATGTTCTCAAGCATATTTGTAAAACAAATATAAACCCGCGAACAATTAAAAATAAGGTTGAATTTCCAATATATATTTTAAAATATGGTTAGTGTGCTCGTGATTTATCTTTTTAAAAACATATTTTTGATTCACAATGCAAACTCAGTTTTATTTGAATTAAAAATTTGTTTGTGATATTTTTAATTCTCTGTCTCTCTCGTACTCATAGCGTTATATGGGAGAAATAGAAAGAGACAGAGAATTAAAAATATGTATCAGTAAGTTTGTAACCATATTTCTAATTCGAAACATATTTGAAATTCAAACATATTTTTAAATGAGCATTTAAAATTATGTTTCGAGTTCTAAAATGTATTTAAAAATATGCTTTATTTAATTTTTAAACGATTTAAATACAGTTTGCTCTTTGAAAATATGTTATAAAAATTTTAAACCATTTTTAATATGCATAGCACTGTATAACACATTTAATTTTTAATTTTTGTAAAAGGAAGTTACTTAAAAATATGTTTTTGATATCTATTGCTTCTCGAATCGCAAACATATTTACAATGGTTCAGAATAAATTTAAACATATTTTTAAATAATTATTTGAAAATATGGTTGAATTTATTTTATATCATTGTAAATATGTTTGCGATTCGAGAAGCATTAGAAATCTTAAACATATTTTTAAGTCACTTCCTTTTACAAAAATTAAATATTAAATGTTTTATACAGTGCTATGCATATTAAAAATGGTTTAAAATTTTTATAACATATTTTCAAAGAGCAAACTGCATTTAAATCGTTTAAAAATTAAATAAAACATATTTTTAAATACATTTTAGAACTCGAAACATAATTTTAAATGCTCATTTAAAAATATGTTTGAATTTCAAATATGTTTCGAATTAGAAATATGGTTACAAACTTACTGATACATATTTTTAATTCTCTGTCTCTTTCTATTTCTCCCATATAACGCTATGAGTACGAGAGAGACAGAGAATTAAAAATATCACAAACAAATTTTTAATTCAAATAAAACTGAGTTTGCATTGTGAATTAAAAATATGTTTTTAAAAAGATAAATCACGAGCACACTAAACATATTTTCAAATACATATTGGAAATTCAACCTTATTTTTAATTGTTTGCGGGTTTATATTTGATTTACAAATATGCTTGAGAACATTTTAAATAAATAAAATGAATCCCAATGATATTTTTATTTATTTAAAAATATGTTTGTAATATATTTTAAACGTGAAAAATATAAGAAACATATTAAAATATAAATATTTAAAAATATGGTTCGACGTCCTATTAACAATTAGAAATATGAATATCATGATGAATAAAAAGTCAAACGGCTTTCCATACAGACTTGTATTAGGTACGCGTTCGTATAAGGGTTATAAAAAAAAAACTGAATCATCGACCTCTAAACTTTTACATATTCAGCCTAGGTTTCTAAAAATTAATACATCAATTACTTATACAAAGTAAAAAAGTAACAATGTATATGTATTCTATTATTTATTTTATATGATTTCCAACTTGTCCATATTGTATTAACAAAAGTACTGTGTAAACGCGTGCCCGTGCGGACTAGCAAATAGTACTGCCACCATGCTGCCAGATTTAAAAGGCAGTATTGTCGGAAATTAATAATAAAATTATTAGATTTTAGTGATAATTACGGTAGATTTTGTAGTCTCCTGTGAAATAAATTTTTCATATATTTTGAACATACATACAATTGAAATTTATGTTCTCTCTTATGTTGAGTTTCGAGGTATATTTAAAAAAGTCGTTTTTTTAATTAGAGTGATATTTTAAGTCATACGATAAATTTACATCTTTATTACAATTTTATTTATTTATGTACCAATTTTAAAAAATAAAGTTTTATTTGGAAAATTTTCTGTTGCCTCTTTTTTAATCCCCACACGAAAATGTAAAAGTCGGCGCTTATGTTCCCAACCATCATCTTTTGGAATAGTTTCAAACCAATCGTGAATTACAGCATCAATTTGTTCTTCAGTATTCAGTCGATAACCTTCTATATACTATAGGAATTTATTTAAGCTCAAAATCCTAATCAGGTATCAGGTAAGAATGGCGGGTGTTCTAAAACTTTTTTTTTTCTCGCCATAAACTGAAGAAAATTCGCTCTAATTAATTTTATATTTTCACTAATAACAATGCGTTAAAAATTAATTTACTAAGTTCTAATTAAAAAATAAATAAATATATCATCACAGCGTATTACCCATTGCTGGGTGTGCCAATCTGCTTGATACACAGATTTCGGTAATGATGACATATTTGTAACGTGCGGGCGTTTACCAGGCGTCACCTCACGGGCACTCATTGCTGGCGTGGAGAGTGCACCACAGGGGTCAAGTTCTAATTAACTTTTGTAATTTTTTTTTTTATAACTAGTCAGTTCAAAAAAATTCTAACGCAGAGGAGGCTATGGACAAAGAAACGTACCGATGTCAATTTAATTTTTTAAAAATAAATGTCAATTTGATGCGAGATATTCGGGCATATTCTGTAACTCAGTGGTTAATTTTTAACAACTGGTTAAAAATTTTCACCAATCAAATATGTTGATATATAACAAAAAATTGGATTTTTTGTTGTCAAATCAAACTCTATAAGATAAATTTTTTAACTAGTTGTTAAAAATTAACCACTTTGTTACAGAATAGGCCTGGTGATTGGCAATACACTGTGTCCTTTATTATTATTTTCCTTAATATTACATTTCAAGTTAAATAATTGATCTTGTTAAATTTATTTTGACAACTTGGCTTTTGAACACGTTTCTCTGTTCATAGCCTACTCCGAGTTAGGATTTTTTTTAACACACTGTAGATATTTAAAATGGTTTTGTTTTCCACGGCCTACCAGAACATGATTTTCTTATTAATTTTAGAATGACCCGCCTCGTACTTTTAGCAGTAAGAACTTTCATGGAATGTAAAACTTACCTTAATTCAATGATTATATTTATATGAAGTAATAATAAATTAATTGCAATATTTGGTATCAATTGCACACTATAAATATTACATTTTATGTTTAAAGAAAGACTTGAATTCGCCATTTTTAAAAGAAATTGTTCTGCGTACAAACGAAGATATATTTCAGATAATACTACATAGGAAACGTTTTTAAAACCCAAATGTCAAAAAAATACTGTTTATCAAGTTTTAACAAGAGTACCCTTTTTGTATATTTTTGCATTGTACGTAATATAGGATGTGTCAGGACGAGCTTACGCTATCGTTATTTTAAAAACTATTCAATATTATTTTACGAAATTTGGTATCTAGCAGTTTTCCGACATGTCCATTTCAGCTAAAATATTTTTAAAACAGTAGCACTTCAAGTTTAACCGGAAATAGACCCTAACTTTCTTATTTCAAATGGAATACTAAATTTTTTATTTTACCATTGAATTCAGTGGAAAATTTTACATACGAAACAAAAATATTTTACTCATAATCAACCACTTCCGGCGTAATGAAACAAGAACGGCCACTTCTATATCATTTGATATCTCGATATAGCTTAATAATCGACAATTTTTGAAAAATGTAATTTGTACATCAACGTGAAGTTGAAGATGAAAAAGTTCAAAAACCCCAGGTTTTTTAAATGGAACATCCCATTTTTTATTGTTTAAATGAATTCTTCGTTGAGAAATAGGGGTTGTTTGCGTAGCATATTGAAAATTGACAAATTTTTAGTAAAATGGAAAATATTTAAATTGCATTTATTTACATTAGTAATTAAATTTAATTTAAGTGGGCCATCGTAGAAAAAGAAGAAAATTATGTTTAGTACCTATTTATTATTTTTGATATTAATGAATTTTTATGAATTACTATCATATTAGATGCAAAATACGAAGTAAACAGATATACAAAATATAACATAAAGCTAAAACAAAATGTTCATAACCAACTAAGCTAGAGTTTTGAACAATATTAACAAATGCAATTTATATATTTTCAATTTTACTAAAAATGTATCAACTTTCAACATAGGACATGCTACACAAACTACCCCTATTTCTATCTATCTAATTAATTATTTAATAAAAATATTTGAGTTCCAGTTAATGTTCGAATTCGAAATGCGAATTTGAAAATAATTGATGTTCGCCCATCTCTACTTTTTATACTTATTCTTGACAAATATTAGCACAGCATTATCAAATTTTTTAAAAATAATTATAATTCGAGCAAATATAAGTTAAGGGTAGGTCATTTATTATTAAATGTGTATTAAAACTACCTATCAAGACTTTGGCCTGTATTACGAGCACACTTTTATAAAAAAAGCGCTTTTATATTATATTCTTATGAGTGTGCTCCACATTGTACATTTTTTTCTAAATTTAAAAACATGAATTTTTCTCCAAGTGTACACGGACGCATATCGCTCTACAGGATGTCCAAATTAGTTGGATTAGCATGGAGATCTAAATCTCGGAAACTAAAGAGCTATGACGTCGGTGAAATGGGCTATATTGTACAGTTTTAAGTGCTGACTGAGATTTCATTGGAAAATTTAAAATTTCGAAAAGTTGGAAATATATATTTTGAATTATATATCTAATAATATTAAATAACAGGTGTAATAATGAATTATCGGATTGAAATAGATGAAATTTTTAATTAATTAATTTCTTTAGATTTGGAAGGTGTAATATTAAAATAAAGGAATGCAAAGCCTACTGTATTTAATAAAAATGTAATATTTAAATCATTGGCCATTGTATTTTTTATTAATATAACATATGATTGTTTTATACTATTAGCTAGCAAATTTCATGTATTTTTCTAATTTGAATAAATATATAGGCTATTCCATTTGATAATACAAACTTACATACCATTGCGCAAAAATAGAACAGCCTATAGAAAAACTTATTCTCCAGATATAAAATAAAATAAACTTTGTATAATAAAAATCGAGTAAAAAAATACAGACCGATTGACCACCCTGTATATTATTATTAGAAATACGATTAAATTTCTTGTTCACTATTTTATAAAGAATATTTTGAAGTACTCTGTACACTCAATCTGTACTCTTAAAACTTAGCAAAGAAAGCAAAATAACAAAATAAAATTGTGAGTGACATGCGCACACAAATTAGCTGATGCTGGCGCCGTTTTCTAACTTGGATATGCTAGAAACAGAAATGAACTTTATTTTTAAAAAAGGAAAGAATGGTTATTATATTTGTAACAGGTATTGCTGAGAAAGCGGCGAGGGGATTAGATAGCCACAGAATAGTTATTTGTATATCAAGGCCGCGAAATCACTCTTTAGCGTACTGAGAGAAAAATTGTCGTCGAGGCCGCTTGCGGCCGAGGCAAGACAATCTCGAGGGCGCTAAAGGATTTCGCGGACAAGGTGTACACAATATTTTTTGTGCAACCGTAAAAAATATGTAATTACAAATTTTATTAATTTTAAACAGTTTCAATGTAAATAGAAAGTTAACTTTCAAGGTGGCTATGGGATTAACATTTGATAAACAAAACCATGCAATTCTCAAGTGTCAAAGTGGTTGTTTACATAATTTCGCGGCCGCTACCATGATAACGTCCGCGAAATGAATTTCGCGGCCGTTACCATAACAACGGTCACGAAATTTAATTACGCGGGCTGCATTGCGGCTGCGAAATGCTTATTTCGCGTCCGGTTGCACAAAAAATATATTTTAGAATGTATTCTAATTATATTTTTTTTGCTTGTCATTTCATATGGACTTTGATAAAAATTTGGGTAAATGAACCACGATTTACTAGAACAAAACTAATCTAACTAACTAGGAAACTAATTTACATATGAGTACAAAATGAGGTATATTAATATTTATTTTTTGATCTTGCAGTACATATTCCTGTTATTGCATCGACGGTTACACTGGAATCCAATGTCAGACGAACTGGGACGAATGCTGGTCATCTCCTTGCAAGAACGGTGGCATCTGCATTGACGGAATCGCGGCGTTTAACTGCTCTTGTCCAGATGGATTTGTTGGTAAGATATTTTATGTATTAGCATGTAGGTTTATGACGTGAGCATTAACGTTTTATGGCTATGTAATTGAATAAAATATGACAGTACGTGGTCACGATTGAATGGTTGTCGATATTATCGCTTGACACGGAACTTTGGTGACCTTTTCAAAAATGCACACAGCAATGTTTACATTCTTATTGATTTACTCATTTCAGCAATTTATGGCCCAAAGTGTAGGGAAGAGTTGAGTGACATGGAAATTACTTAATTGACTTTAAAACTGCATTGTATTATTCTATTTTTATCCTATCTTTCTTCAATGAAATATCTCATAAATCTTGAAAGTTAAAATTAAAACAACTTCTGTAAGTTACTAACTTCTTGGCTAAATGAAATAGAAATGAGCGTGACTAAGTATTAAATTTTTACTTTAGCTTATTGTAATTTTAAATTATTCTATAATGTCCTAACGAATCCCGAAGCTGTTGTTATTTGGAACATTTTTTGAAAAAAATTGCTATGGATTAATTATTTTGGATAATTAATAGGTAAGGATCGTGCTAAAAATTGCAGATGTGAGATTTTTGTGAACATACACGTTTTAAGGTCCCAAGAACACAATCGTAATATTTTTTTCCAACAACCGTGCGTGAAAAGTACTTTTCACGCACTCATTACAGTGTGTAAAGTGCCAAGTAAATAAGCGTTACTAGGCAACATTAAAATTCGGTTAATTTACCTGTCAAGTATATAATTAGGTAGTAAATAATAATGAAAGTAATAAAATTTATTAAGAAATATTAATATACACTGTAAATGAAACAAATCTAATATTTTTTTAACAGATTGAGTACTAATCTAATTTTTAAGAATATTAACATTTTTTTGACATGTATTCTAACCTAACCTAATTTTTAATATTAATATTAAATGTACAATTTGTACATTATAAAAGACTAATCATCGTCTGTCTGAGATTCTTCCAAATGTTTAAGTTACATTTTGTACGGTGTTATGAAAAAGAGTACTAACAGTATTTGAAGCTGCTGGATGCCTGTACACTCAGTATTATGAGAAATATCAATTCCATTTCGGTTGTAGGAAAAATGTTGTATGCAACACGTGTGTAAAATAGTGTTTTTTGTGTCGTGCTGCAATTTCCGCATTTAGCTGCGCCTCATGCGTAAAACATCATCGCACTCGACCAAAAAAGTATTACTTTACACACTTGTTGCATAAATAACTATTACATGTGGGTGTGACTGTTTATGTGTGAAGTGAAGCTTTCCATTGAAATGCGAAAATATCAATGATTATCAAATTTTGACAACAATCGAAATCAAAAGTGGTATTTAATTGCCTTTCCTAAAGAGTTTTTCTTAAAGAAACACATTTAAACATAATTTTTTAGTTTATATTTCTTCATGATAATGGATTATATTGATATTCATTACTGACAAATAATTGCCATTAAATTAAGATACATATAAATGGGAAATTTACCTAACGGAATTCCATTAATGGTAGAAGTTAATGTGAACTTAAAATTATTATTTTTTACTTATTTAAATTATTCTCTCCTGTTACTTTTGTGGAATTAATCGATTTGTCAAATTTGCGGCTCATATGTAGGTATTCATTCCAATTTTTCTAATATACTTTTTGAGAACGAGGTTAGTGTTTTTGAATGATAAAAAAATTATTCTTTATTGTATTCAACATTACGTTATTATAATTGATAATGGAGGTGTCAATATTTCATTGATATTTTGTAACATTTCATGTATACACATTACACATACAAACTTCCATACCTTACCCGGGATTCAAACCCAAAACTGCTGGCACGTGAAGCTAGTATGCTACCACTTCACCTCGACCGGTCGTATTTTTGAATGATTAAAAATGGATTTTTTAAGTATGAAATATATACATAAATACAGTGACGTTGTATAATAATAGTAAAGTAGGTACCTATAGTGTTCACTATAGTATTATTCACGAAAGAGGACTATTCAAGGTCATTTATGAACCGTCTGATATAATATTACTTGCAAATAACTTCACAGCATTTCGTATCTATAGGCGATGTGCACATTTTGAGCATCAACGCCTCTAACGGTTACATTGGCATTTTTGGTTACCGAATCAATTTTGACATTTCGAGAAAGTGATACAATTTACAATTTTATTTTGAGTTGTTGCTATTCTGTATGAATATTATACATCATAGTATATTGAAATGAATAAAGAAAATAATTAAAATGCTATATATATATATATATATATATATATATATATATATATATATATATATATATATATATATATATATATATATATATAATGTGACAATCAAAAAAATCAAAATACCAGCGAAGGTACTGTGGCAGAAAATATAATTTTTCTGTGATGTCTGTAACCATTTTATCATATTTAAATTTATATTATAATTTATAATATTAGTTGAATGTTATAAGATGCACAATACATGGAAATTGAGATTAAAAAGTTGGAAAACTTGAACGATTGGAAAGAAGAATATTTCTACATATCACGTTATCAGTGTATGATGTTAACATCTTTTTTTTATATTCGCAATAAATGAAGAAGATTCTTCATTGAAAAGAAAATACACGAAAAATACGAACCATGTGAATTTCTACCTTTAACATTAACATTACATGTACAAAATTAATAATAAATAGACGAATTATGTCAAAAATAGACTTCTATTTCATACAACTGCAAGTATTATACAATTTTACGACAATTTTCTGCTTCTTGTATTATATCTTGTTCAAATAGTAACGTAACACATTTTTATATAATTCATTATTGCAATCAGACGACTATTGTTGGAATTTTATTCATACGATAAGTATCTTTTACAATGAGAAAATATGTATACCTAAAAGAATTTGTCATGTTAGTAGAAGAAAAAGTTATTTTCTTAAACATCTGTTCCTCATATAATCTTCTAGGAAATTTATAAAATTTGATACTTCAATCGGCAATTTTGTGAGAATTATTACATCCCCCAATGCATCACATAATATTTGACATCCTATCATTCGCATTTATTGCAAATATTTTATACAATAGAGATTGCAAAATTATTCTGATATAAAACATAACCTTGCTAAGTTTCAATGAATAACCATTTTCGTCATTTTTGTCCGCTGTCGGCGCTGACTACTTTTGTGCACACCGCCTATAGGCGTGCAACGTGAAATATTTATGGATACATTCTAACTGAATTTTTTTTTTGATTCTTTATAAATAATACTTTTCTTAAAATTTTTATCTTCTTTGCCTGTTTTTGCATAAAACAAAAATATAGACATGACGTAAACCATAAATGATAATTTGATTTAAATGCCAACGTCACTGGATAAACATTAGTACAGATGGCAGTGTAGTAGATAATTACAGGTCTGTAACTCTACGATAAACGTCACTGTTATTTTTAGTGTGTTAGAAAGTAAATACACCATTTACTTGCATCTGTCACAGCACATAAATTAAATAGTCGCTTTATTTTTGTCTAATACAATAATACAAGATTAGAGTCCTAGGAGAGTTACTTTCAAAGTCCGTTTGTGTGCAACCCGAAATACAATTTACAACAGCGTCTAACTTCCTCTCTTAAAAAAATTGAATATTTAATTCACAATTAAATATGGTATGTTGTCATTAGTATTTTGGGTTGTAAACAAACGGACTTTCAAAATAACTCTTCGGTGACTAACCCTGCATAGGGAGAGAAAAAATATTTCTCAGTGTAGGTATAAGTCTCGTTATAAATAATTTTCGTTATTTTACAAATCAGAAAATCTAATTTAACTCTTTAACGGTTCATCCTAGGTAAAAAATCTGATGTGGACACCACACGACTTCCTTGTACGCAAGACTAATATGAAGTATAGACTCAATTATAAAATTGCACGTATTTGACGTAATTTGACATTAACATCTATTTTTTATTTTTTTGTTATTTTTTGTCCTAATCCATAGCAAGCTTCATTACAAAAACCAAAAAGTATATGTTTTAAATTTACATATCTCGCTTATATAAAGGGCTAATTTAATAATACTTGATGTGCTAGAACGCAGAATTTCATTCTCTAAAACTCTTATTTGAAGCATTTATTCCTAAAATCAAAATTAAACCATTTTATTCAAGAAAAACTGTTAACAACTTCAGGTAATATATCACTTCCGGTTAGCCTGTTTTAACCAAAATTGCTATGTTATTCCAATTGACATAAAAGTCTTATATACCAAATTTGAAAAATTTTGGATTATATTTTAATATAATTTTTCATTAAAATCTATTATAGGCTTCAAATAAAGTGCCATTTCTGGAAATTATGTAACGACCAAAAAGGGAGGTGCACAACTAGATGTTATAGAAGTCCTAAATACAAAATTTCAACTTTCTACGGCTTACCGTTTTTGAGTTATGCGAGATACGTACGTACGTACGTACAGACGGCACGACGAAATTAGTCAGAATGGATTCAGGGATGGTCAAAATGGATATTTCCGTTGAAATCTGAAAACCGAATTTTTTCGCGAATACAATACTTCCTTTACTTTGTACAAGGAAGTAGAAATATAAGAATCTTGTTTTGTATAAAATTTCGATACGGATCACCGTTTCCAAAAAAAAATGTCAAAAACCAAAATATATCGCCTATTTCAAAATTGGCGAGGGGCTGTTGCATCAGTGTATTTTTCTGTACAGGATTCCGTATAAAAGTTTTTGTTGCAATTTTTTTTTTATGTTTTTATGTTTATATTTTTCAGTGGATTTCCTGAACAACAATTACTTCTTCAGTATTTGATATGACAATGTTTTTAATTGATATAATCGCCAACGAATTTAACCTTTCTTCTTTCTTAGTATAACGTAAAAAAATATAAATAAGATTTAATTAATATAAGTTTGCTGCAACTGGAATTGTCAGCATTATGATTAAAGCTACACACTGGACGAGTCAATAAACTTATAATTTGATTTTTAATTTATTATGCAAAAAAATAGTCTCAAAAAATGTCGCCCTAAAATCAATTTCGCCCCAGGCTGTCGGCTGGCTTGCCTGAAGCTTGGGCTGCCTTGTTGACTAATCTTTCTAATACAAAATGTTGCTATGCTATTGCTATAAAGTGCTGAGTATTATCTTTTCGAACAAATGACCTTGAATAGTCATCATGGATATACATGTATATCATGGTCATGTAAGAAATATCTTAATTTTAAAAATTAATTCCAGAAACAAAAATTGATGTTTAGTTTACTTATCATCACCATTGTTCAAATTATCCGTACCTTGCTTTCAAACAGACGCTTCTGTGTAGAATTGGGTGGTAATCGCAGTAGATGGAAATTGCAGAAAAATGGGTTGCCGCAAGGTAGTGTTTTAGCCCCAATTCTTTTCAACATCTACACAAATGACCAACCAACAGATCCACAAACAAGAAGATTTCTATATGCAGATGACTTGACTGTAGCTAACCAACACAAAGATTTTTCAGTCATTGAAAACAACCTGTCATCATATTTATCTACCTTGTCCGGTTATTATAAAGAAAACGGTCTGAAAGCAAATGCTGGAAAAACAGTAACTAGTCTCTTTCACCTTAACAATAAGGAGGCCAACAGGGTGTTGAACATCATATGGAATGGCAAACATCTCAATTTCAGTAAAACACCTACTTACCTGGGGGTGATTCTTGATCGGACGCTGTCTTATAAATTCCACGTTGAAAGGATGAAAGGTAAGGTCTCCGCCAGGAATAATCTTTTGGGGAAACTTGTGCGATCTACATGGGGAGCTGACCCACATACTTTAAGAACTTCAGCTCTTGCTATATGCTATTCAGCTGCTGAATATGCAGCTCCGGTATGGGAACGTTCTTGTCACTCCAGAAAACTTGATCCAGTACTAAACCAGTCATGCCGGCTGATTACTGGTTGTTTAAAGCCAACGCGGATATCGCACTTACACCTTTTAAGTGGAATAGCTCCTCCACACGTTAGAAGACAGGTTTCCAGCATGAAGGAAAGGCAACGAGCAAATTCCGACCCTCGTCACCCATTGTTTGGTCAAACAACTGTAAGGTCCAGATTAAAGTCCAGAAGGAGTTTCCTTTCAACAGTCCAGCCGCTTACAGGTTTAATATCCGCCAAAAGATTAGAACTATGGCGGGCTATTGAAACTCCAAACACTTTACCTGGAATAGAGCCAAGTGAAAAGTTTCCATCTGGGGCAGATCTAAAGTGGCCAGTCTGGAAAAGCCTCAACCGCCTACGAACACAGGTCGGAAGATGCAAGACGAATATGAAGAAATGGGGTTATATTGATGGTCCAACGAGTTGTGAGTGCGGTGAAGACCAAACAATGAACCATCTCCTCATTTGCCCAAACCTTCCAAGTAGATGCACCTTCAAAGACCTTGCAGAAGGGAATTCTATTGCAGTTGATTGTGCCCGTCACTGGTTGCTTTCTATTTAATTTCTTATTATGGTCCCTTCAGTATTTTACATTTTGTAACTTTTAGTGTTTTTTTGTTTCTTATTTATAGTTATATTTTATAATTTATATGTATGCTAAGTTGGATACGAGTAATAATAAATCATCATTGTAGGCATTACGGCCCTTATAGAGCTCTAGCCGACTCCACAATCTTCCTCCATTGGACTCTGTTTTTGGCTTTTTCTTTCCAGTTTGTTACCTTCAGCTATTTTAGAACATTTAGCATTGAATCTAGCCATCTAAGTTTGGGTCGTCCTCGTGGCCTCGTTCCCTGCGGCTTGGCGTTAAATATTTTATAAGTTGGTATGTCTTCCCTCATACGAATGAGATGTCCTAACCAGCGGATCTGGTTTCCTTTTATTATTCCAGTTAGATTTGGTTCGTTGTATATTTCTTCCAGTTCATCGTTTCTTCTAATTCGCCAAACATTTAATTCTTCTTCGATTGGACCATATATTTTCCTCAATATTTTTCTTTCAAATGTGTTCAAAAAAAATTCTTGCTTTTTGGTTAAGGTCCAGGTTTCGCTGCCATATAAAACTACAGGTTTAATTATAGTTTTATAAATACAAATTTTTGTCTTCCATGAAAGTTCTTTAGACCTCAGAATAGCTTTAAGCGCTGCGAAACACTTTGTGGCATTCGAGATACGGGCTTTAAGTTCTTCTGTCAAATCATTATCGCTGCTAATAATTGAGCCTAAATATTTAAATTGTCTAACAACTTCAATTCTGTGTCCATTTATATTGACGTATGGACCTATTCGTTGATCCTCCCTAGATAACACGGAATATTTTGTTTTCGTCTCATTTAAAGTTAAGCCTACCGCTCTGCATCCTCTTTCCAAATGTTCTAAAATCTCTTCAATTCCAGGTTTACCTGGCAATTATGGCCAGGTAAACCTGCAAATGCAAATATTTGATGTCTGCCATTTAATATTACTCCTGAGACATTTTTTGGTATTTCCCTTATAGCCTTCTCTAGCACAAAATTAAACATAAGCGGTGATAGACAGTCCCCTTGGCGAACTCCGCTCTTTAGTTCAAATGGGTCCGTAATTGTACCTTCAATTTTTACTCTAGCGATCGTGTGAGATAGAGTCATGTTTATTAGCTTTATATATTTATGAGGTATACCAAATTCCTCCAGTATAGAGTATAGCTTATCTCTATTTACACTGTCAAATGCTTGCTTGAAGTCTACATATAGTATATGTAGATTTTGATTATATTCTAATGATTTCTCTGCAAGTTGTCGAATACTAAATATTTGATCAATAGTACTGCAGTTTTTCCTAAAACCAGTTTGATACGAACCAATTATTTCTTCTGCAAACACTTTTAATCTATCATATATAATACCACTAAGCATTTTGTATCCTGTATTTAAAAGCGAGATACCTCTATAATTGTTACAATCCAATTTGTTACCCTTTTTGTGTATTGGTACTAGTATGCTTGTGTTCCACTCTTGGGGCATTTTTTCTCTTTCCCATATTTCTTGTATTAATTTATATAATGTTGTATAGAGTATTTCACTGCCATTCTTGTACAGTTCTGCCGGAATTTAGTTTACTTAAGATATTTTAATTTAAAAGTGCTCGCATTCAACCAGGCTAGCGTTAGCATAGCAAAAATGTAGCGCTGGATACATACTGAACGGTATTTATTTATTTTAACGCACAAACGCACTTTAAAATAAGATGAATGCAGATTATTATTGTATCTGTTTGTATTGAAAGCACAAATACTTCATTTTTAAATGGATCAATTATTATTACTTGAACTGTTAGCTAAGTATTATAGCGACATTTTTCTCACTAACTATTTCTTCCAGCGTAAGACTGAAGCGAACCGATCAATTACTTTGCTATTCTAGCGCTAGTCTCTAGTCTGGCTGAGCGCGAGCAATATTAGCGACATTATTAAGTACCTGCAATCATTTTTTATTTTAATGTTAAAATTACCTTAGAACTTCTGTTAAATTTATTAATTTATGTAACTGAGAGTGTATCTAGATTTTCAGTATAATCTAACATTACTGAAAAAATATTCTCAAATAATTTAATATTATTTCCCTAGGTGATGTGTGTGAAGTAAACTACGACGAATGCGAATCTAACCCTTGCCAAAACAACGGCACCTGCATTGACGCTGACAATGGCTACACTTGTTCCTGCCTTCCTGGTTACTCAGGCATCCACTGCGAATTGGACATCGCTGTATGCAACTCCACCAATGAGACCCGCTGTGATAATGGGGGACTCTGTGTAGATGGTCCGGGTATCACTTTCACGTGCGTCTGTACACCAGGTTTGCAACAAGTTCTTGAAGATGGTGGAAGGGAAGTTTAAATGATGTGTTGATTATAGGATGGGAAGGAATGTTATGCGAAGCTGCAGTAGATGAGTGTGCATCAAATCCGTGTCTAAATGGAGGGGTTTGTTTGGATTTACATGCTGATTATGCATGCGCTTGTCCATTTGGTAAGGAATATTTTTTTACTTAAAGAAGATTAGTACATATAAGTACCTTTCTTCAAAAAGATATTAAAGATTTAAATTTTCCACACAAAAAATTTAACAACCCAAGTTCTAATTAAATCGGAGTAAATTAAAAAACACTTACCTATAAAGAACCCAATGAATGCAAAGTAATCACAACTTATTAAACATGAGCTAATAACTGAATTAAAATATTTATGAACATATAAATTAACATTTTTAAGCAGGTTTTCAACACCAAAGTCTGTAAATTTAATCCATACAATAAAAATTAATCTTACAATGAAATAAATTTATGAAAAATATGTTTAATTTATTATATTTACATTAACATTAAAATAAAATTATTGTTAAAAATAAAATTGAAAGCTTCATATTATCCAATAATGCCCAAAAAACTCATTGGGCCAGGTTTTTTATTTAGAGATAACGGACGGTAAACATAAACTTCTATTGTAAAAATCTAGCATTCGTTTTCAGGACAAAATGTTTATAACAACACATTTTATTTCTCATGAAATTATGAGTACATTGATGTTAAAAATTAGCGATGCATTAATGGCATATTTGGACTCTAGGCAATCCTGCAAACAGGGCCGGCCCGACTTATAGGCGCACTAGGCAGTCGCCTAGCATCATCGCATCATCAGGGAAATATTTATAAATGATTTTAAATACGAGTTGTTTGTTGTTAATTTATGTTTAATTCCCAATTAAAGTATTGGTGCAACTGGTCATAAGAAAACCAAAACAATAACGTTACTAATTTAACTCTTATTTCTAGACATAGTCCGTTTCTTTCGCGATAGACTTTTGCCAACTTCCCGCTAGCTTCCGGATTCCCTTTTCCTAGCAGATTTATAGTTGTTGCAACCATAAATGTATAGCTTCGATAACAGCAATATTGAACTTGAATTTATTGCTGTATAGGTGTTCTTTCAAGAGACCACACAGGTAATAATGGCGAAAAATCTGGGCAATAAGGCGGATATAGTAAAACTTTTGAACTCTATGAACAAGAAAATGATTTCTCCACTTTTGTATTTCTACATAAGCAACGCACAATACATTTTTAATAATATAGTAGGTAACGAAATTTATCGGAAAATTGAAAAAAAAATTAAGTCATTTAATTTTAAAACTCCGAAGCGGACATTCATGTTTGATTGTAAAGCTAACATTAAAATAAAACAAAAGTTTATATTAAAAAGAGAAGAAATATCTACTATGTACAACTAACTTCAAATAACAATTATTAACATTATAACAGTTTTTTTTTCACTATTTCTTAAATTCGTCAGTGATTTGCATATAATTTTTCTTATACAAATAGTGCATATACAGTATGGTATTCATGTCTGGAATATTAAAAAAACAGCGAACCTAACTAATTTTTTTAAATATTCAAACATTTAATGTTGGTATTATAGTACTTATAACTTATAAAACATGATAAACGAAAAATTCTAAACTGAAAAATGAAATCTAGATACCTTGATGATTCATTGTTATTAAATTTTTAGCTCGATTTTTCTCAGAATTTTTGTTATGCAACTTTATGATTTATTTGCATAAGCATAAGGCGAAGAAAAATCACTGTCAAATTCCGCTACTAAATATCTATATTGCCATTTAAATTTTTTTGTGATGACGTCAACTTAAAAACAAATGAAAGTCGGAAGGTGAATCACACATATTAATGTGTATTTTTAAAAACTAAAATCGACGTGTTTTAACGTTTTTTTTAAAAAACCCGTTGAGTCGCTGTTTTTTAATATTCCATACTTTAATCTCATACTGTATAAATAAATTGTATGTTATTATAATCTAGAAATAGAGCAATATTAAGTTTTTATTAAGAATTATTAACGGTAATGGTTTTAAATAGGGTACACTGGAAAAAACTGTGAAACAGAAATAATATTATGTGAAGACAATCCATGTGAAAATGAAGCATTATGTTTAATGGAAGATTATATTCAAGTTTGTTACTGTGTTCCTGATTTTCATGGAGAACTATGTCAATTTCAGTATGATGAATGCCAACTGGGACCAAGGTAAGAATATAAACATATATTTAAGGAAATTTTTAGTTTATAAGTATTTATTTATTCATTTTGTTTTGCTTTAAATATTTCAATACTTATTCGTTTTCAAATTAATTAATCTTTGTGTAGCAAAAAAAAATCTTGCTCATACAGAACTATTTATTTTAAATGAAACAAGTGGCCAACTCTTCGCTATAATTTCTTTCTTGACAGATGTATGAATGGGGGTTCGTGTATTGATGGAGTCGATAACTTCACTTGTTCGTGTCCTCCAGATCTTACTGGAATCTTATGCGAATGTCTTATTGTCAACGAAACTGACATCGACTGTACTTACATTCGCCCAACACCTTATGAAATTTCAACAGAATCATCAACTAGAGAAGGAAGAGAAGACTTTACAACCATTCCATCGTCATCAACATATTTTTCTACTTCTAGCGATTTCACAAAATTCACAACCACTTCGGAATCCCCTGTGCCAAATACAACGCTGGAATATGAAATTTCTTCCACGAGGTTTACAAAATCTTCCACGATTACAAGTTCATATCAGCCATTTTCTTCCACTAGTGAATCAACGTTTTCAGTGTACGAAACTACTACGAAATATCCTATCGATTTGACATCTTATAGTTCTTCAACGAGTGAAGAACCATTAATAACAACTTTACAAACGACTGAAGGCGCAAACTTTACAGAATTTTCAAGCAGTACTACAGAATTTACAAGTTTATCAAGTAGTACATCGAAAGAGAGTACTGAACATGCTACTAGTACAGAATATTCTACTACGGAAGATATAGGACTTACTTTGATACCTGGTAGTACTATCTACACACAACTAACAAGTACAACTGAATCAGGAGACAGTACTACTTCGTCTATTTTATCAACACAAAGTCCTGAAGTGACTTTTATTACACCAAGTTCATCTGAAATAACAACAATTAGTCCATTTAATATTACGTCAAGTGTAACAGAAATATCGTCAACAATGAGTTCATTTTTTACTGAAGAACCATTCCCATCTATTTCTTCTTCTACTTTAGAAACAAGTACTGAATTTGAAAATGTTACAGTACCACCATTTCCAGATTGTTCTAAAACTTTTTGTTTAAATGGAGGAACTTGTATCGTTACCAAAGAAGGACACAAAGTAAATTAAATTATTCTAGTTTAGCATTCATTACTGAAAGTAATTTTTTAGTGTGTGTGCCCGTTTGATGCTGAAGGAATACTTTGTGAAATAAAATTAGGAATAAAAAGAGCTGCATTTAATGGTCATTCTTTTCTGAGTCACAAATTACAAAAAAATTCTCACTTACAAATAGAAATAATGGCCAAAACTTTATCGTCAAGTGGAATACTATTCTATGCCAATATGGAAAATACTTATATGATTCTTTTTATACAAAGTGGTCAACTGAAATTTCAGTTTTCTTGTGGATTTCAAACAATGTTATTGAGTGAATTAAAAATTCCTGTGAATACTGGCTATGATATGTCTATTAAAGCCAAGTAATTTATTATATATTATTTATTATTAATTGTTAATAGCAATATTTTGTAGATTAGAATTTACTAAAGATTTGAAACACTGTAACGCATCTTTAAAAGTTAATAATACTTTAAGTATGAGCGGAAATCAAATTGCTTTTGTTGAACATTTTACAAAAACTAATTCTTGGTTACACTTGGGAGCTGTACCTCAAGAATATGTTAGAGATTATGTATTAACAGTACCTGGATTTACGGGATGTATGGACCACTTAAAAGTAATTGTTCTTTAAAATCTGAGTGTAAAATATTAATCAAATTCGTTTCAGGTAAATGATGAAAAAAGACATATATTTAAAGACGCCCAAGATGGTTTGAACATTAAAGAATGTTCTTCTTTAGCATGTTTAGCAGATCCTTGTCAAAATGGGGCCACTTGTGTTGAACATAATGACACATGGAGTTGCAATTGTAGAAATGGGTAAGAATGGATAAAAAAATATCTGTCGATTTAACTACGAATAAATAATTAGTTATTAGAGTATGTGTGTGAATTAAAAGTGTTTGTTTGCATGGATATTTAGTATTGCACTGTATAAATGCTTTTAGTGCGTTAAAATAAAATAGTTTTCTGATGCAAAAAGCAGGGCATCGAACACCGCACCTGCCAGAAAATGTGTTGGGTACAGGTTCGGGTTATTTTTTATTTTTAAGTTGGGTTCGAGTCCGTTTCTTGTTCTAGGAATCTAGGACCATTAAAATTTGCGATTCGGCTCCGTTTCAAGTTCACCAAACTTCAGTGCTTGAACCTTGAACTATTTGGTGTTAAGCCTGGTTTACATTAGCCAAGTTGCTTTAATTCAAGTCATTTAAATCCTGTATACCGTTGTTATAAGAAATTTTTATAAGAATATAAATTTTTAATTGGAGTAACGATGGTCGACTGGGAAAATGATGCAGGAAAAAAAAGAAGAAAAATTCTCGGAAATGTAGTCAAGATAATATGTTTATTTGATTATGCCGACGTTTCGATCATACTATGATCATCCTCAGGGTTAAATCAAGTCAGGTGAAACTAAGAAATATTTGTACACAATATTAACCATTTGTGAATTAATGTGAAAATACACTCGTTATAATTGTAATAAAGAACAATATGTTTTATAATATGGATATTATTAACTGAACAGACAGAATGAAACAAATTTTTTTATGAAACAGTTTCATAAAAAAATTTGAGAGAAAGAGATTTTTCTTAAAAAGAAGGAAAATATTTAGCGACATCTTGCTTTGCTAGTCCTAAAACACAATCGGTAATTTAACTATCAGCCGATGGTCAGCCGGATCTTTGATTTTTTTTACGTGAATATAATATATTTTTGTGCAACCGGACGCGAAATAAGCATTTCGCAGCCGCAATACAGGCCGCGAAATTCAATTTCGCGACCGTTATGGTAACGGCCGAGAAATTAAGTAAACAACCACTTTGACACTTGAGAATTGCATGGTTTTGTTTATCAAATGTTAATCCCATAGCCATCTTGAATGCTAACTTTCTATTTACATTGAAACTGTTTAAAATTAATAAAATTTGTAATTACATATTTTTTACGGTTGCACAAAAAATATTGTGTACACCTTGTCCGCGAAATCCTTTAGCGCCCTCGAGATTGTCTTGCCTCGGCCGCAAGCGGCCTCGGCGACAATTTTTCTCTCGGTACGCTAAAGAGTGATTTCGCGGCCTTGATATACAAATAACTATTTTAAGATAATCGATAAACCCTGAATAATTTTAAATACCATGAAACTCAAAATCACTAATTGTCAGTACTTTTCTGAGCTTAGCGGTTCAATTATAATACTCATAATAATTTAATTTAATGTTATATGTTTTGTGTAATAAAATGCAATACTATCATAAATAAAATAAATAAATATATCATCACGGCATATTACTCATTGCTGGGTGTGCCAATCTGCTTTGTACGCAGATATCGGTAATGATGATGACATATTTGTACCGTGCGGGCGTTTACCAGGCGTCACCTCACGGGCACTCATTGCTGGCGTGGAGAGTGCACCACAGGGGTCAATTTTGTGCCATTTAAAATTCGAAATATTTTTTCCCGACCGACGCCAATACTATCATTATTACAATAATTATTTTTCTGTTGTGAATGGAGGGAAATTATGACCAAAAGAGGGAAATTTTGAACTACAAATATGGAATTTTGATAGCAGTCATCCGGCAACATTGAGAGAACCTACTGAATTCGGCCCATTGTGTTTTTTGGAACACTACAAAGATGCTAGGCTGTCACCACTCTCTAAACAATGAAATATAATTTCCAGTTTTAATCTGGTTGATATTGGTTCTCTAAAGTTATATAGAAACATAGTAAAAATGCAAAATAGTTTTGTATGCAACTTTTAATTCTGAAAAACATTACACTTTACAGTTTTTGCCGTTAAATTTCTTGCTAAATTCTTACGTTTACCCACAATCGCCACCACCCGGTATTTTTATACCCGTATAATTTAAAATTTTAAAATAAACAGAATGAAGTTAAAATACGCATTGAGATTATTTTCAAGATAAAAATTCCTACCTTTATTGTTGACTTAGTTGTCTTTGGAACCTATAAACAAAAACAAATACGAGTATAGTAAATTTTATTCGAAAAGCATATCACAAAATGAATAATAATAAAGTAATCGCATTAACTATGTAGGTAAATGTTTCACTATTAATTTTATAATACAATATGCACAAAAATATTACATCGTTATATTTATTTTTCTTTAAAATGTATACCTGGAACTGGTGAACTGCAAATTCACTCATCAAATCTGCGACGTTCTTGGAATATCTTTGAAACTGTTCATTACATTACACAGCACTCAGTAACTTTTACACATTTTTTACCACTGAAATATATGAATAATCCATTTTATATTTACATTTTTCATTGAAAAACACCTAAACACAACAAACGACGAACGTAAACTGCAGACTGCAAGCCATTCTCAGTGGTTTGAATTTGAACAGACTTGTTGCTCACAGAAAATTTATTAACAAGTAAAAATTATAAAAGAATATACAAAATACTAAGTAACATGATAATATTGCGCTATTATTATTCATTAAACAAAATTATAAATAGTTATAAATTTGTGTTTTAGAGAAAAATTACGCAATTACGCAACACACTAATCAAAACATTTGAATAGTGAAGCTGCGTCCACACCGCATATTTTTAACATCGTTTACATATTCAAACTAGATGTAAATTCAATAATTTGGTAATAAAAATGTAGAATTTTAAAAACATTTTGGGAAAACTGTGTTAGCTGAAAATTGATTTCCCATTTTATTATAAATTTTGTTTAACATGCTTTCTGGACCATGTTGACTGTTTCTTATGATCAATTTTACTAATCAGATTATCAAACTTGTCTACAGATATTTTTAGGTGATTTTTATATACTTCTCTATGTGATGAAGCCAAATCTTTGAAAACAGTCGTAGATGCACCTGGATGCACCTAGGCGATTTCTTCAGAAGAGTCTAGTCAGCACACTGACAGGGTCCCGAAGTAGCACGATGTATGTTCCAAGCGCCCGCAAAACCCGGGTATATTAGTTTTTAAAATAAGATTAAAAAACAAGTATAAGGACTCGAGTTTTGTGCGTTAGGTTTTGTTTTGTCACGAGTTTTTATTTTATTTTTTAAATGAATCAAATTTTCCACTCGTAAGACATCGTGTATCTTCGTATCTTCGGGGATTCTGCCGGCGTGATAGCTAGGCTCTTGTGATTTCTTCTGTCAATCAACAACTTTACCCATATAGGGCGCGAGCAGACACGTGACTCGAGCAACCTTAGCTTTCCATTTACTATAAGGATTAGCACCCTGATTTGCACAAAACTTGACATGAGTTTTCCAAGCGTGACTTTTGTGCGTTAGGTTAGCTTATTGTTGTTGTTTTTAAAGAAATATACAAGATCTCAGATAAATGCCAGTGTGTCTCAGAGCTATCACAATAACAGTGATGCGTTGGGGTTTGTCTAATGAGAGTACTAATTCATCTCTGTCAAAGTCCTGAGCGCATCAGAACATAGTTCGATTTATGCAAAAAAGTTATTAAAGAATATTTGGTAAAAAGAACTTGTTCCATGATGAATGTATTAAAGATTTACAATAATCTGAAAAATTGTGTTATAGTAAATTTTAATACAGAATTGTACATTTTTTTTAGTTTTCTTGGAGATACCTGCCAACAATCAATTTGTGATAACAATCCATGTCAGTTTGGTGCAACTTGCGTACAATATACCGGGAGTGGTTACATGTGTTTATGCCCTTATGGAAAACATGGACACTTTTGTGAAAATGGTACATAACAAAATGTACTGTATCAATTCTTCATGTTAAATTTTTGGCTTTTACAGATCTAGAAATAATGACTGCATCTTTTTCGTCATCGGTAAATGGTTTATCATCGTATTCAGCATATCCGGTACCAAATGCAATAACACAAAACATGGAACTATCTTTTAAATTTATACCGCAAACAATGGACCAGATATCTTTGTTGTTGTTTTTAGGACAGCATGGTTTGCATGATTCTAGTTCAGATCATCTAGCAGTCAGTTTTGTAAGAGGGTACATTATGCTGACTTGGAATTTAGGATCAGGTATGCACATTTTTTCAGGTCCTTAATTGAATAAACTAAAAATATTACCGAGTATTTAACGAGATTATTATTAATTTTTTTAGGTCCCAGAAGAATTTTTACAAATAAACCAATCGAAAACATAGACAATCTCCCACATATCGTAAGGGTAGGAAGAGTCGGCAGAAGAGCCTGGTTAAAAGTCGATAGTTCCGCAAACGTTACCGGAAGATCTCCGGGAAAATTAGTTCAGTTAGACGTTATACCAGTTTTATATTTGGGTAAGAACTAATAACTTAGTTTTGTTAAAATAAAATGTAACATAGTTTCTTGTAGGAGGACATCATTCAGCAAATTTTTCATCTTTACCGCACGACTTACCTCTTCACACAGGATTTTCAGGATGTATATTTGACGCTGAAATGCGCACAGGAGCTTTTGTGCTTCCTTTGCAAGGATCAAGGTTTGCTTATGGGAGGTCCCTAGGACAATGCAATATGATGAAATGCCATGAAAGATCGTGTCAAAATGGGGGAGTGTGTTTACAACATGGACCAACATTCACGTAAGATTTTAGAAGTTACATTAAAAATAAAAACTGTGTTTATTTATTTTTACGCACTAAATAAAACATATCGCAATATACATATGGTTCAAATTATGATATTAGTTGATATTTCTTGATTCTAAATAAAAGTGAAGTTTGTCTAGATAATGGGCCCATAAACCTTTTTATTTTTTTATGAAACTTTGTAACAAAGATACGACCATTAATGAAAACCCGACATGAAAATTCCTTCTATTAAGCAAAATATGATTTTTTAAAGTTTTGCGATGAGTTTGTGACGTCACCGGTGGCAGACTATAGTCCATTCGCCGAAACGAGAGAAATTGGAACTAACCCGAGATCCGAACCAAGTCGTTCTTATGGGGACTTATGAAACTGACGGCACACAATACACATTCTCCCTCCCAGTACTATATACATGTCTTTAGACGACTGGTTCGAAGAAAGAGATAGTTTTGTATTACCATGGCCTATCTTCTCTTCTCAATGTATTGTCCATACAGATTTTATATTTACTGTTTTATTTTTCGGTAGTGTTTGACGTATGTATGAGTAATCAGTTTTGTTATAATAATGATTTGTTAGCTGAAGATAAATTCTAAAAAAATAATAATACCGAAACACAAAATTATCCAACACATTTAAATACTGTTTTAGATTATATCTAAGAGGTCACGGTAGTGCTTTACTGTCTCTTTCTTCGAGCTTGTCATCTTTGTCTGAAAGGTTACTTACTTCAGAACTCAGTAGATGGCATTAGTAAAATTCTAAAATCATAAGTCCCCATTGATCGATGATGACAAATTTGAAGATTCAACTTCAAGTTTGTCATCATTGTGCAATAAGAAAGACTTGGTTCGGATCCCAGGTTAGTTCCCTCGTTTCGGCGAACGGATTATAGTGGCATTGAAACAATATTTTTTCATGAGAGTTCCGCCATCTTTACTTACCAGTGGGAATGGAAAGTGGATAGGCTATAAGCGGTAACATCAGCTTTCATATTTCTGGCCAATAGAATCAAATCAACACGCATGACGATCATAAAATGTTTAATTCGTTGTAACTTCTTACTGAAGAATGTATTTTAAAATGATTTAGCTTTACTACTTATTAATCGATAAGTAGTATTTTACAATTTTTATACAGGTATCCCAGAACGAGCTTACGCTATCGTTATTTTATAAACTACTCAATATTATTTTACGAAATTTGGTATTTGAGGTTTTCCCATACGGACGTTTCAACTAAAATATTCTGAGCAGTAGTATTTCCGGTTTAACCGGAAATAGACCCTAACTTTCTTATTTTAAATAGAATGCTATATTTTTTATTTTCCTTGAATTTCATACAATAATATTAAGTAGTTTTTAAAATAACGACAGCGTAAACTCATCCTGGGACACCTGTATAAATTTGTTATATTTCGATTATAGTTTATGGGTCCATTTCGTTTCTATATTGTTTCTATGTTTGTTTCTATAATGTAAAGAATTATTTTAATCGTAGATGTATATGTCAAGACGGGTGGTTCGGCCCATATTGTTCTTTGAAAAGAAATCCTTGTGATTCAACTTCGCATAAATGTAAGGAAGGATCTACTTGTGTACCTTTAGTAGCCAGTTATGAATGTGATTGTCCTATAGGAAAAAGTGGGCAATATTGTGAAAAAGGTAAAAATTTAATATTTACTTTGTAAAACTTAATACCTATTTATAATAATTTTAGACGAAACACTTTCTGATGTAACTTTATCAGGAAGACGATCCTACATTCTTCTCCATCCTGTAGAATTTGATAGCTACAAATTCATTATTGAATTCGAACTAAGACCTTTAAGTGACAAAGGTCTAATTTTATTCGTCGGTAAATTGGAAAGTTCTAGTTTCCTCTCAATTTCAATGCAAGGAAGTGTCATAGAAGTTCGAGTTTCTTTAGGAGAACATAAAAATACGGATACACATATACTCTCAGTTCGAAGTAACAAATTATTAGCTATCGGAGTTTGGCAACCTATCAGAATTGGTGTTTCTGGAAGAAAAGTGATGTTATCAATAGATGGAATTGTCAATAGTGGTACTTTAGAGGCGGGGGAAGTTTTACCTATAAATGGAGCTTCATTCTATATCGGTGAGAATAAGTAAAACTGTATATTTTATAATTATTTTGTATGTTTTACAAGTAGTAACGAAATCAACGATGCGGGTAGAAATGCTCGCATATTAAATTATTTTTCGTTAGGTACCTGCTTAAATTTGAAGATATTGTGAAAGTTTGGATTATTTTTGAATACCCTTATTAAGTTAGACATTTAGTCTTGAATTTCTCTTGTAAAAGTAAATACTACTTGTCATTTATTTAATATATTTTTCGTTTCAAGAGTATACTCGTATGTAAATAAAAATATTAAATTATTATTATTGCCAGAATTTTTCTATCGTTTTTTCCTTGAAGGAGGTATGCCAGATCTTTCAACTCTTCCATCAACCGCATATACAACACTCCCTGTTCCATACAATGGATGCATCCGAAAGTTTTTCGTTAATGCAGAACATATACCACTAACTTCTTCTCATGTTTATCATGGAAGAAATGTGGCAGATTGCGATGGTACACCATGTGGTGGAGATGTTTGCCAGCACGGTGGAACTTGTTGGCTAGATCCTGAACTTAATGCAAGATGTTCTTGTCCTGAAAGATATTCTGGAGAAAGGTGAGCGAGATTTATATATCTCTTTTATAATTATTTTGATTCCTATAATAACAAATATATAAATATTATAACGACTTTCATTCATTGCTGGACGTAACAATTTTTATATATTTTTTTAAGGTGTGAGATCCTGACACCGTGTGCTGACCACGGATGTGAAAATCAAGGTAGATGTGAAGAGAAAGAATGTTCCTGTGTCGTAGGATATGGGGGAGCATATTGTGAAACTGAGATTAATGTAGAAACACCTATGTTCTTTGGGAAAAGTTATTTGATGGTAGAAAGTAAAAAAGATAAGAAGAGGAATATTAAAATGATGAAGAACGCTAATTTTATACATCTGAACGTGTCCACCGCTACGTCAAATGGAATGATTCTTTGGAGTGTGAAAGTAAGTTAAAATAAATCATTTTATTGGTGTTATTTAATAAAGTTATATAATAAATAATGTAAATCATGCCCGATTAGCTGTCTGTAGCAAATTTTCAAATAACGTACATATAAAATTTCATGTCAATTTGATAAATGGAAAAGTAGGTCAATATAGAAAACACAAAGACTTTAATAAAATATCTGAATGAAGTTTATTAAATTTTAATAAAATCGAAAAATGGGCAGGTATTAAAAATATATTTTTATCCGGAGTCTAATTCGCAATGAACATATTCACAGAGAGACAGATGTCAACATATTGAACTTTAAATGTTTTTTCAAAACGTGCTTATCTACAAAAACTTATAAAAAATGGTTCTCTCATAATGTATACTTAAATAAATATATCATCTCGGTACGGCATATTACCCATTGCTGGGTCACTGCTCATTACTGACGTGAATAGGGCACCATATAGGGGTCACTTTTGTGCCATTTAAAATTCGAAATAATTTTGGCGTCGATCGGGTTCGAACTTGGGTCCTTAAATTCGCTACCACATTCAGGAACACGGCCACAAGCCCCCATAAATACTGAGGTGGGTGGTAAAAATTTGAATTTTCAATTTTCTCGTGTACGTTGATAAATTATATTAAAGTAATCAATAACAACCAAATTAAACAATAAATTATATTTTTATATTATTTTAATATATTTAATCAAATAATAAATAAATAAATCGTCACGGCTTATTGCCCATTGTTGGGTGTGCCAATCTGTTTTGTACACAGATATTGATATTGATGAAATATTTGCACCGTGCGGGCGCTTACCAGGCGTCACCTCACGGGCACTCATTGTTGGTGTGGAGAGTGCACCACAGGGGTCAATTTTGTGCCATTTAAAATTCGAAATATTTGGCGTCGGTCGCGATCGAACCCGGTTCCCCAGATTCGCGACCTGACACTCAGTCACGCGGCCACGAGACCCCATTATGTTTTCTATTTTTGGCAAATAAAATTTGATCGTAGAAAAAATAAATTATGCAAAAAGCACATTTATTGCACTTTCCCTGCATTAAACATGCATTTTTTGCAATTTTTACTTAAATGACTATTAATTAGTGTACCTATAATATAAATTATTCTATTTAGGGTGAGGAATTCATTGGAATTGGAATAGAACGCGGCTATCTGAAATTTGTTTGGACCTTCCCTGGAAGCGATACATTCATAGTGGAAGTCCCAGCCGTAGGCCACGTCTCTGACGGCATTTGGCATGAAATCGAAATGTCTCTAGATCCAGATAACGTCACACTTTGGGTAGATAAAACTCTAGTTCACAGACAGGCAAGCCATCACTCCAAAGATGACACATTCGCGTTAAATGATAGAATCTTCTTCGTTGGTGGATTTCCACCAAACATGTCAGTTGTGCAAGAAACTTTCGGATTCTTCAAACAAAACTTTGTTGGATGTATTAAGTCACTATCAAACGATCAGAACAACACGATAGATTTGTTAAGTTATAATGGAGAAAATATAGGTAATTGTGAAGTATTTTAAAATGTAGAAGTGTTGAATAAATCTCAGGCTCTTTGTTATATTTCGTCGAAAGCCAAATACTGCCATTTTTCAAAATTTAATGTTAAGACTAAAAATCAATTTGTAATTTTATATGTTTTCATGATGAAATTTTTATATTTGACGGAAGTTTTTGTTGTTATTTGCTGTTGTAGTTTGTAATGCTTGTTTTATGTGTGTAGAAATGTGTGACGTTCTTTAAATTTTAAACATAGATTAGAAGTGCAATATTTGAAATTATGTACAGATTTTAAAGAAATATATGTTATGAAAATAGAATATTATTTTATTCCTACCTCTTTTTATTTATCAATTCTTGCAGAAATAAACTACAATAAAAATAACTATTAAATTTTATTTATTATTAATACGCACATAAAAACTTTTTCTACGATCGTGTAGGAGTAGAATTAATATATTCCCATTTTGAGAATAAAAAGTGAGTTTTTATTACACATCAATGTATTATAAAATAATACAAGTTGTGATAAATAAAAAGCTACTTAAACACCTTCATATGTATTTAATAGCGAAAACAAAATATTTTCTATTTTTGGCAAATAAAATTTGATCGTAGAAAAAATAAGTTATGCAAAAAGCACATTTATTGCACTTCCCGTGCATTAAACATGCAATTGTTACTTAAATAACTATTAATTATTGTTAAAAATAAGCCTTACTATTTCAAAAAATGAACATTAGTATTAAAACTTCAGTCTCAAAAACGATCCAATATTAGATGGGAATAGGTTGGAGGAAGACTGATGAAAATAAAAATCGCAACGGTGCAGATATACTAGTACATAAAATATAATTGATTTTATTATAATAATTATATATGTATTTACCTATAATATATATTAATATATTTCTTTTTAGCAGACTATGTGCGTTCGGCTGGTGAAAGCCTGGCACGAATACAAACCCCAAATTTCATGTTCCTTCGTTACAATTTTGTATATTAAATTGTATGTATAATATATATACTTGAAATAGATTAACATTAGAGTTATTATTTAATAATAATAATATAAATTTATCTGCTTTCCAACCACGCTTCATTCTTTCATATT
Source organism: Harpalus rubripes (assembly GCA_963082715.1). Lineage (NCBI taxonomy): Eukaryota > Metazoa > Arthropoda > Insecta > Coleoptera > Carabidae > Harpalus > Harpalus rubripes. The sequence continues at coordinate 40,190,650 of OY720457.1, read as the reverse complement.
CAGTTATATATCAATTCTATCTATAGGTACATGATGACAGTTCAGCCATGTTTTTTTCTTTTTTTATATAAATTTATTTAATTAATAATAATTTAATACCTTCAACCGTATATAGTGATATATTTTCTTTATAATATAATATACAAATATGACTGGAAAACATAACAATATCCACGTATCGTATGTAATATATAATACAGCGTTTATGTTGTTTCTCTGCTACCTATCAATCAGATCTTAAGAGTTTGTTGGGCACGCGCGCGTCAGCTGCATTGCGGGAATGTAAGACAACATGAACATGCGTCACAGAAGCTGGAGGTACAGTACAGTAAGACAGAGGTTTGTTATGTTATGTAGGGGCACGAGAACCACGCACGATACGACATTTTAGTTAGTTATATGTATAAACTATATAGAACAACAGTACACTGATTGATACAGCAACATCGTTCGAGGGCAGCGACCTGCTGTCTCACAGCAGAACCGACTTAACAATTATCATCACTAGCAATAGCACCATTTGGGCACAATCCTTTACAAACTAACAACATTCGTTTACTTTTACTATTACAATTATAATTACACAATATTACTTTACGGCAGAGATAGAGAGAGAGAGAAAGAGAGGAGTACGGAAACATCACCAGCAACGTCTGAACCATTAAAACTTGTAGTAAAAACAATCACCACCGAGTCCCAGTGGCTACTTGTGTTGCATTTTACACTCAACACAAATTCCAAATAAGCATTCAGAATACATATACTTTGGTCCTCTAAAAATACTTACAATTTATAAATTTATTCATAGATAAAATATAGATTATTTAGGCCCTATAAAACAATTGTATAAATGGAAATATAAATAAAAATAGCCCTGTTTTATAATAATACTTTTAAGTTGTGTGCAGATTTCAAAACGATATAATAATAAAATAATCTCACTACGACTTGAGAGTTTCAATCTGTCTTGTCTAATACGAAGAGGTATCAAATAATAACGATAATAATTTTTTGGCGGGTGGTAGGGCGCTAGTTCCGATTTCTCCCGCTAGGAATCTTAGAAGTTTTGTTTCCTATTAGGGAAATCAGCAACGGAAACTCTCGCAATGCTTCGAGGGCTTACGGGGAGGAAGTTCTGAGCCAAGCGAGGCTTTATGAGTGGTTTCCTTGTTTTAAAAGTGGTTGAATATAAATTAAAAATGACCCTATACCGGGACGTCCATCGACTTCCAAAACGTCTGAAAGCACTGAATAATCCGTGATACGATCATGTTTGATCTTCGTAGAACAATTGATGAATTAGAGGAACTCACAGAAATATATTCTTGAGTTTAGGCCAACGAATTTTGACTGAATATTTGAAGATAAAACGTGGCGCAGCGAATTTCGTTCCATGTATGTAAGTTCTTCCAAGCATTGCTGCTGGTTTTCCTAACAGGAAACAGCACTGGATGTTAACATATTCTTTTTAATGTCCGCCATTTCAAAATTGCCAACCACATCAAACAGCGCTTATGGAAAAATAACACTAACAGCTCAGATGTTTTCCCAAGGATGATGCTGGGGCAACAGACATGCTATGCGCACTCTATACGGCGACCGCTTTTCAAATAGTTGATGGCGCGACCGCAATTTCGCCACTATCGCTTCAAATAATGCGCCGCCGTGCCGCGATTGGCGCTGTTAATACAACAAAGTTTCGAGTTTTCAAGATAGCGACAAATGTCAGTTGAAAACGCTCATGTTTTTGCTCGTGACGTGTCTGCATCGGTTTGTCGAATTCTTTTCTGTGTATTCCTGTTTGCGAATAATTTTGTTATTTATTAAGTACTTTTGTTGTTTGTTTAGTGCTTTTTATGGTTTATTAAGTAGTTTTGTTGTTTGGTCAGTGTTTTTGTTGATTGTTAATGTTTTTGTTGTATTTTATAATTGTACCAAACATATTAATCATGTTTTAGGAGGTAAAATTTCTAAAGACAAGTCAAATGATATTGTAATCCAGAATGATATTAATTAATGTAAAAAATGGCATAACAAATAAATTAAATGAACAGTTTTCAATTTGTTTCCTTTTTTCCTTATTCAAAATTCCATTTAAATCAAATAATAATACATCCATAATTCATTCACAAAACTTTATTTCTTGGCGCGTCCGCACGGCGTGGTAGTTGTATATCGAAACTCCTTGCGTTTCTTCATAGAGTGCGCCTTCTATAGGTCAGTATATCTATTTTCTATGGCAACAGATCTAAAAGGGTGTCTAGTAAAAATACCTAGCGGGAGAAGTCGAAACTAGAGCCCTACCACCCGCCAGAAAATATTTATCGTTATTTTTCTGTACTCCCTCGTATAACAAAGGGCTAAAGTGCACCTTTTGATTCCGAGGGTGGCGCAAAAATCACTCGAAACATTGAGAGACACTTTAGTCCCACAGTATATACGCTATTTTTTGCACTCCCGAATAATTTGAAATAAAAAGTTATATAAACGTTATGCAGAATATTCGTATAAATCAACGATATTAATGCTATCAACAAGGTCCACTGAGCGGTTTGCCATTAAAAATTAACTTTAAAAGTAATAATATTAAGAAAAAATAAAAGAATTTAAAAATTATGTACATAAGACCAAGCAAGAGCATCTGCAGATTTATTACTTCCAAATTAAAAAATATTTAATTTTGTTTTGTTATTCTGATGTATTTTGTCAAAGAAACAGCTTGCTTATTCTTTACTTTAGTCCCTTGAGAATAAAAATGACACTTTCCTTTTTGAAAAGAGGGACTAAAGTAACATATTCACTCCCGGGAGTGCAAAAAACATATTAAAGTTATAATAACGGTTGGAAAGCAGTGCTTTTACCTCATTTAAAAATTAGTCATCAAAAATAGAGAATGAATAAAGTGAGCGTGTGACAAAAACTAAAAGACCACGTACATTTCCAGTCATCCAAACAAATCATCTTCCGCGTCGTTTGTATGACAAGAAGGTGGACGTAGGAGGCCGTACTCCAAGAAATGCACTCAAGACGTTCATCAAACCGTCTTGCCCAGGTTGATAAAGAGCTGCTCGACCACAACAGCGGCGATGAAGGCGAACAGCGTGAAGCCAAGGATGAAGACAATGGCCCACTGCGTGTCGGTCATGGGCTTCTTGTCGCAGTGCGCGGCCATCAGCCACGTGAAGAAACGCTGATTCTTGCGGCGGGCTGGAGACGCCGAAGTCAGCTGCGTGGGCTTCGCAGACAGAAGAGTCTCCAATGCTGTCGTTTGGAACGTCGCTGTAGGAGAATACACACCCTGCAGTTCTCCAGAACTTGCCAGACGGATGGGACACACACGGACATTGTATTCTGTGCCGGGTTCCAAGTCTGACAGGGTTAGTTTCACGTCTGCGCCGCGGTACATCTATAAATCATTCAAATTAGTACACAGTTTTAGATTAGATGAGTTCGGTTATTCAGTACTGTGCACACATTTTTTAATAAATTACACAGTAAGAGTTTGGTAATTCACTTCTGTGCACTCTGGGTCGCAAATAACGCGTTCGGTAAATACTGTGTTGTGTAAATTTTGCAGGCAAAGTTCTTCCCGGCTGGGCACATTTGAGTTAGCAACGAAAGTTGACCTGTAGCCGCCTAGTGGCGCCATTTATAACTAGCCGATGGTGTAATCATATCGGGAGTCCATAAGTTGTGCGTAGTATTGTTAGTTTTGAGCGTTTTCGTGAGTTTTTTTACATTGTTTCATATTTATATCAAATTATATTCTATTTCTTATTTGTTTTTGCCCCTTTATTGTCATACGCATTAATACTTTTTTATTTTTTTCCAGTCTTATCACATAACCTTTTAATTTATTTTCAATATCGTTGCTTCTTATTTTGTTAAAATCAGTTTTTTAATAATATTTTTCTTGTTTCTTGGTAAAAACTCCGTCTAATTGAAGACAAATTTGCTAATAATTATGGATTCCAAAGTTGTAAAAATGGGAAATAAAAATTGTTGTGGGTTGCCATTCTCGGTTTAGTGTAAATAAAACCATTAGTTTTCATTCGTGACCTATAAAAAGTGAAAAAAAGTTCATTTATTGAACAAGTTTGGTGAACTTGAGTTGGTGGATAAATATTTGCGTGGATAAAACAAATTCGTACTGGAAAAGAAGTTACGAAACACATGAGAATTTGTTCTTTGCATTTTGCAAATGAAGATTTTATTTTGCCAGGTATGTTAATTGGTAATTTTATCTCATTACTTGTATATTTTATTTACAATTTCATATGTTCCCTGCAAACGACGTCGGGTAAAAGGTAATGCTATTCCTTCACGTAATTTACTAAAGCCACGTAAGGAATCTACATCGGGTTCAAGCTGAAAGCACCAACACGAAGAGAATTGCCTCATATATCAAACACTTACTGTAAATTATTATGAAATTATGGTATTTGTCACTTTTTTTGCACTGTTTACTACTTGTTGTCTAAAATGGATTACACCATCGAGCCGCCATTTTGTAAAATCGGTGCTGCCTCTATCGGTCGTTTTCGTTGCGAATAGTGATGAAGAATATTGATTTATATCTAAGAAGTATGAAAATTTTCGATAATTTTGTATATAGGCTATTGCACAATAGGCTACTTGAGTGGTACTAAATATCTGATATTTATCACTAAATACCTTAAGTTGAAAACGTATGTAAAAATATAAATTTTATTTATTTATTTATTTATTTTTTTGGTTTAAAATATTAACCTCCGAACTATTATTCAAACGTCAAACAGATGATCTGTCATGTGTAAAACACCCGCACATGCTTTTGCTATTGGACGTACCGATGTTATTGCTTTACGGGCATTCATTGGTTCGGCGTAATTCTACGTCATACATAGTGGAAATTTAAATATTAAAATTTCATTAATTTTTTTCTGGCCAATTAATGAAAATTTTGCCAAAAGAAAAAATATAGTTAGCAAGTTTTTATCGTCTCCTCAAAAATATTAAATAAAAAAATGGCACACAAGTAGCCCATTCATATTTATCGGAAATTTCTGGGTTTCCTAAAAACCAAATTTAAATCATTGCCTCTTTTTCAAGCCATTTTCGGATGTCCTCAAAAGTTTTTTTCTCATATTTATGTAGTTCGCGACCAAGATTAATTTTGTATAATAAATCTTCAAAAGTATTGGGCTACATTCGAAAATGAGTTTTAAACTGCCCATCAAACATATTTGGTATTGTTCAGTATAATTATTTACTTTTCCTAAAATATTTGATTTGATTCTTCGTTCGACGTATCGAAAAATATTTCACGCGTTATCATTTAGTTTTAGTACGTTTGTAAGAACACGAAAATCAGTATTCAGCCGTCAATCAAACAAACTGATAATATAAAATAGATATTAGTAATAATAATCTGATCTTACACCGATTGTCAATTGCTAAATCTATCTGTGACAAAAGCATCAAACGCACAGGCTGCACAATTCATTTTTAAAATTCCAATTTGCACAGAGTACACAGTGATCCCGTGACACTAATCATGTACAGCGCAGCTCAAGCACAGCACAAAATAACCGAACGCACCTATCCTGAATAAATTAACATACCACTTTGTAATCTTGTTCCCGAAGTCGACTTAATTGCACTGTGTATTCGATAGGATCGGAGCTTAACATTTTGCACGGAGCCCATTCTATGCTACATGTCCGTTGCGTAATTTCTACTATTTTCGGCGCCTTCATTCCAGCTGGAGGTGCGATGCACGTCTTGAATTCATACACATCGGAGAAATCTCCTTGACCTGCGTCACTTGATGCTGATATCCTAAATCTGTACATGGTGAGCTCCTGTAGTTTGTTCACCTTGTATGTGAAGTTTGTACCTTGGTAGATACACTGAAATTCCTTTGTTCTATTATTTTCTAGTTCTAAACAATATTGAGTGAAATCTGCATTTTTGCCATCGCCCCATTTTAACTTGAGATAATTGTGACCAACGCCTATACAGTCTAGTTTTGGAGCTGCTGGAGGAAGAGGTAAAGTAATTGCTCGCAACGTAGGAGAAAACGCGCCAGATCCAATATTGTTAACAGCCTTCATTTTGATTTTATAATAGCACTCGGGTTTCAGGTTTTCAATGGTGTGTTCAGTAACAGGGCCGTCTGTTGTAATAACTTTATCTGCAATTTCAATGATATAGTGCAATATTTCAGATCCATTGGCAGCAGGCGGATGCCAGTAAAGGGTGAGGCTGATGGGCGAGGCTTCGTAGCGAGGTACGGACATAGTGGCGGGCGCCGAGGCTGGCGTCATTGTGGCACTCACTTGAGAAAACAAACTGTAGCCGCTGCTGTTGCACGCCTGTATTCGGAAGAAGTACGTAGTGAATGGCGTTAAACCCTTTATATCGTGACTCGTTCCTAGGCCTTGGAATACAGAAGAATACTGTTCTTCCTGGTCGGTACTGCTCATCTCTAACTTGTATTCTGTTATAGCAGCTCCATTGCAGCATGGCTCTTGCCATTCCACGTACACATGGAATGGTGACTTGGGTATCGTGTTCGGCGGCTGCGGCGTATCTGGAGGCGCAGCGCCGCTAGTTACGTCCAGGACGTCGGACCACGGACCGGAGCCCACTCGGTTTAAAGCTCGCACCATGAAACTGTACGTGTTTCCAGGAAGGAGGTTTGTTACTGTGCACTCAGGTTCCTTTCCCCGGTACACAGTTTGTCTATTTTCTGGATTCACTATGTCTAGTTCGTATTCGGTAACTGGAGCGCCGCCATTGTAATCTGACTCTGTCCACTTCAAGTTGAGGGACGTGGCTCTGGGTTTGCCGTGCAGTCGCAGATTTGAGCACTTTCCGGGACAGATGGCCTCAGTCGTCACCGTGCATGGGTCCGAGTAGTTGCTCTGGCCGCCAGCGCTTACACAGCTCACCCGAAGTTGGTAAGTTGTACCAGGCGCTAATTTATCACAGACTGCTTCCGTTTCTGAACCTGTATACACAGTTTCGTAACTACTACCAGAACTTAACTCTAAAATGTAGGTCGTTATATCCGCGCCACCCTTGTCATGTGGTGCTTCCCACTTGAGTTTGAAGGAGTGCGCGTGGATTCTGCCCTTCACGACGGGCCGTGCTGGTTGGCCCGGTCGGTCCGGTTTCGTGCGGAAGCACACCTCGTCCGACCAACTGGACCAGTTTTCCTCATTGCTAGCACGTAACCTGAACTTGTAGTCCGAATATCGTCGCAGGTTCGGAACCAAGTATTCCGTGTCTTTGCCGACGTAAGCACTCAAGTACCCATACCCAGTTTGTTCGTCTTCCATTTGTAACGTAAATTCGTCATCCGTTGGTCTTCGATTCCAGACTAATCGGAGACTATCAATATACGCTTCTTTTAGCACTGGCGAAGCGGGTTGGGCAGGAGGGCTTCCCGAGGTTGAGAATGATATCACGTCTGAGTAACTGCTTTTCCCGCATTCGTTTACAGCTGCTAATCGGAACCTATATACCGTTGAGGGTTGGAGCTTAGTGAGATGATACTGTTTCCCTCGACACTTGGATAGCTCCTGAAAACCGCCACCTTTGCCTTCATCGTACTCCAGGATATATTGTAAGATGTGTGAACCGTTATCCATAGTGGCGTTCCAACGCAACTGTAGGCTAGTTTTCGTACGACCAATGAGTTTAGGAGGCAGGGGCTGGTCTGGTTCGCACGGTGGTGTCGTAAATGTGATAGGGTCCGAAGCTGAGCCTTGCAATTCATCGAGGTGAACTTGCAGACAAACCGAGTATTCTTGACCCGGTTTCAGATCTTGTATCCGGCACGAGAGCGATGCTCCGCTGTAGATTGACTTGTACTTGCCCTCCTTACCCTTGTCGCTCAGCAGAACATCGTATCGCAGATCCGACTCGGAGATGTCCAAGTCTGGACTGCCGTTGCTTGTTGCCGTCGATAATCTTGGTGGAACCGACCACTGGAGTAAGGCACTGCGTGAGCTCAGTTCGGAGACCTAAAAATTTCAATATTATAAACTATAAATGACTATTAAATTTCTTATCGATATGCGAAATAAAATTACTCTGAAAATATACAACACGTAAGAAATATATTATTAAAATATCGTTTCATACTGAATGATATTTATGGAAAGTTAATCATGTTGATACACAATAAAATTAAGGTTTTTAAAAATTAATTTTCATTGTTATTTTGTACAAAGTTTTACAATATGCTTATTTATTAAAAAAAAATCTGGATATGAATAATTTGGGATGATCATTATGTACCTTCCTTATATACAGGATGTATCACGGATACGGCACACCTCGATTATTTTCTTTATTATTGAGAATAGAAAAAAATCATTCAAATAAAAGTTGTAATCGAGGGGGATATTTATTTATTGAAGAAAAATGACTTTTACACCGGAGGTTCTCAAACTATAACATAAAGTAAAGGATGGTTTATATTTTTTAGGCCCATTCGATAGGATTTTTTTACTGTATTTAAATTCAACCATGTAATTATTTTATCTCCTAACAAAAATATTATCAAAAATTAAATTGAAATATAACAAATTTTATTTTTAGCTACTTTTTAAAAAAATTAAACTTCTATGAATCTGTTAATTTTAATTATTTCGTGGTTAATTTTTAATACTATAGAACAGTATTTATAGTTATTAACAAATATTTATGCTTCGTTTTAATTTAAGCTCAATTAATCATAATTAGCCTACTAAAAACTAACTAAAAATAAAGTTTATTTAAATTTCAATTGAATTTTTCTAAATATTTGTGTATACACGAGTATCTGTTATTTGAATAATTTCTTCTATTCCCAATAATAAAAAAATAAAATAAATAATGGCTGGCAGCATGAACAACTGATTGTGTGTTTAGCGAACAGTTGATAAGCAGTGTTTTATCTACTGTCAATCGTTTACTAATTATTTTAGAAAAAAATAATTCAGTTGTTCATGCGACCAGCCAATAAGTATTAAATGTATCATACCTGCGGAGATTGGACGGATGACAGTATATCAGTGATGACATTAACTTCATCTTCATCATCCTGAACACTGCTGCTCTCTTCACCATCTTCCGACGTGCCGACGCTGTTCATGCCGCGATCCTTGGCAGCGCCGCGTCGGAGGCCGTTCACAAGCTCCTTGCGAGGAGACAGGAGTGGAGTGGTTTGGCCAGAGTTTAACCCGTCCGAGCGTTTCTGCTCAAGCTTTCTTTTGAGCTTGTTGTATTGGCGCTGTGTGCGTTCGTCCTTGTGGAAGCCGTGTGCTGGAGGTGGTGAGTGCCCTAGGTGGCCACCGGATGGCACATGCCCCATATGGCTAGGTGGCATGTTGGAGTGGTAATGTGGCGGAGGATACCCTGGTGGCAAACCTTGGGCGTAGAATGTTTGAGGGGGTTGAGTGTTGCCATTACCCGCTCCCTAAAAGTAAATAATAAAAATTAACAATAAAATTTAAAATAAATACATAAATAATCAATGTATTTGTTCTACACCCCTACACAAAGAAGGAAAAAAAGTGTGCTCCTATTTAGTACTATGGAAACAATGTCAAACGTCAAAATAAACTCAATAGGAGGTTATATTTCTTAAATATATTATAAATTGTAAGTACAGGTAAATATAAGCAAAACCAACGATGAATAATACGTGTAACAGTGATAAAATCGTAATAAAACAGAAAACATACCTTTATATTATCTAAATATGACATTATTTTGATGTTTTTATTTGTCAACAACATTCAAACACAAGACAATGTAAATAACAAGCGTGCCAACCACCTGCCAACTCCAAAACAAAATTGTACATTTAGGATAAATAAAGCCCAAATATTTGTATTTATGTATGGAAGTCTATCAGTTATATACATTTATTTATCTTGTTAAATTTAATGTAAAAACAATAAAAAAAACTATAAAATAATTACCAAATCTTTAGGTTTTAATGTTATGGTAATTGTCACAGATTTCTTGTCCCCATTTTCTTCCATTTCACTGGTAAAATAGATCAAACATACTCAACTAAGCATATGTTTCAAATAAACTGCATTAAAACTGGGCTTATCATAAGTAAACGTTTACGTTTATATCAGCACAGCAATGCATAGTTGGCAACTGAGTTGGCAGGACTTAGTTCACTATTTAGCCGTTATGCGGTGCTGGTTTTCTTATCGGCAATTACGAATTACACAATAATAACGACGAGATTATAAACAATAACATATAAAAGTTTGCTTATAGTTTATTAGACGTTAATGGAATAAATAAAGGCTATAATTCTATGTACTTAATTACTTAATTACAAAAGAGACTAACTGACTACCATTTCTTGTTTTACAAACTTATTTTTTATTTCTCCGTAATGGGAAAATATATATAAATTATTAACAATATTTGTTCTTAATAGTTTCAGGAACATATTTTATGAACACCTGTATATTGAACTTTTTCTTTATCGAGATTTATTATTCTCACGATTATTATTGTGTGTAAAGTTAATATTAATAAGCAACAATTACTTAGAATTGCAACTGTGAAGGTTATTTGCGTTGTCAGTTGCTATCACCGTAGATTTCAAAGTAAATGTGATTGTTTTCATATCGGAGTCTGCCTCAGCAGTTTTCCACCGGATTTCCTTTCAACTAGGGCCTTCAGCTCACTTCATTTAACGTAATGGACCAGTATTTGGGGTGAAACGGAAACATTACGAGTCAGGGTGAAATTAAACCTGGTCTATCTGTTTTCGGGAAACGTATGGCCACTTCATTTACACGAGATTAACTACGGGACGAATTGCGCATTACGGGCACGATATTCATGTCTTTCAAAATGAGATTTATAACATACGCCTTAAAGTGTTATGGTAGGTACTTTTTGATTTTGAAATTAATGCCACACAGCCATTTATTTACAGTAGGTTGTTCAAGGTACAATAGCACTGAAGTAAACTTAAACTCTCCATTAGTAATGGAATTGATCGTGAATAATTGTTTGGTTACCGGTTTATTTTTTGACCTGATACCCTAATATCCGGCGACCGGATATTTGAAGAAAAATATTAAATTTACAAGTACAAAATTGCATGCTTCGCGTTTGGCTGCTGGTTGTTTACGTTTTACATTATATTATTTGTGTGATTATACTTTCGTTATAGTGTCATTTAGAAAAGTGAGTAAGTATTATTCCTCAAGTTTTTCAATTTAAGACATATCTGCTTCAATACCCGTTGCCACCGGATATCAAGTCACTATCCGTTATCCTGCTGGATAGTAATAAGTTGGCCGGATAAGCCAGATACCGGATATCCGTTGCATCTTTACATGTCATTATCATTTTTGTAAAAATAATGAAGTATTTTGTATTGGTTGTTATATGTATAGTGGATATAGTGTGACGATCTTCATCGGAACATTACAATGTGTCAATCACATTATGAACAAGTGCTGCTCCTCGCCACGTAAGAAGCGAATGATAATAACAAAAGATTTTTTGACATATGACATGTAATGACAATATTATTAGGATTGTATAATTTGTATGTGGATTGTTATTGTAAATAAATACTAGTCTTGCGTCGTTCAACATTAAATGATGTATCATTTTCAGACGACGAAAATTTGTAACAATATTATACGCTCAATATGAATGCTTGTATAAAATATAAGTAATAATAATTTAAATAATGTATGACTAAGTAATATTGATATTTTCATTTAGAAAACGATCGTATTTCATAAACATTGCGATAAATATTATGACGTAATGCATCACACTTAATATGTTTATTTACTATATGAATCAGTGTTATTGAGAAATTTAAAACAAAATATATTGGAAAAACAAACAGAATACCTACCATATACAGGTGTCTTGGAAAATAAGACGATTTAGCTAAACACTTGTTTTCTAAGGAAAGTGCACAGTATAGCCGGTATTCTACATCAAAGTTCTTTAAAAAAATATATTTTTTTTTGCTTATAATAACGAAATGCTTTGTTCGATTTGAATGAATTTTGGTATAATAATTCATGTGGATAGAGTTCATCTCATATTTGCTATTGTTAGTGAGCCACTAGTGAATGAAACTTGGGTGTCACGACCATGATTAGACCATAACTTTTTAATGGCAACGTCAATAACGTAACATTATTGTTTTTCAAAAACATACATTCAATAGTGAACTTTTGTGTCTTCGCGTAAGTTGTGATATCTACAACGATTTAAACAGAAGAAAATAAAATGTTAGTGACTGCACCGTGTAATTTTTAAAACAAATTTTATCTAGCAGTCTATCCAAATGTCAAACAACGAATTTTTAATGACATTGACAATGAACCGTTTCAATTTAACGGCTATTTCTTTCTATTGCTGCCAATAGTAAGAAAGTGGCGCGAAAAACTGCCAGTTGTTCTATCTCTTTAAATTGAAAAGGTTTATTATTTATGGGTTTTCAAAAATTTCCTTGTCGTATTTTAGTAACATATCCCTTTGTTCGGCCTATACCGCCATTATTATAATAAACGATTAAAGAATGTACAGTCACTTACATTTTATTTTCTCTGTGTAACTTGTTACAGATATCACAAATTACGCAGAGACAGAAAAGTTTACTATTGAATGTATCTTTCTGAAAAAGAATAACCTTACGTTATTGAAGTTGCCATTAAAAATTTATGGTCTAATCATGGTCGTGACACCCAAGTTTCATACTATAGTGGCTCACTAACAATAACACATACCATCTTAAAAGATGAACTATATCCATATGGATTATCTTGGTTAATGAAATAATAGGCCATATGTTCCAATGTATATATTCTTGAGTTAAATCACTCAACGTGTACAAATTTTTTTGGACGTTTCGGACATTTTTATTTTGTCCATCTTCAGCTCAACTTGTCGCCCTGCCGACAAGATGTTTTCATTCCATGCTATGTTTGATAAAATTTATGGCTCTAAATCATACTTATGAGTTTTTATATGTAAAACTATGTTATTAATATCATAAAGTATCACTGTATTTTTTGCTGAAGATGGACAAAATAAAAATGTCCGAAACGTCCAAAAAAATTTGTACACGTTGAGTGATTTAACTCAAGAATATATACATTGGAACATATGGCCTATTATTTCATTAACCAAAATATCAAGTAGTTCCCAAGAATACTTATCATATGGATTATCGTACCAAAATTCATTCAAATCGAATAAAGCGTTTCGTTATTATAAGCAAAATTATTTTTTTTAGAAGGACTTTGAAGCAGAATACTGGCTAAACGGTGCACTTTCCTTAGAAGGCAAGTATAGCTAAATCGCCTTATTTTGAGCTCAAGAATCTGTGGTTCTTAACCACCATGTCCCCCTATTTCCAAGAAACCTGTATAACAGATACCTGCTTTTGATTCAAAAATAAATGTTTTTTTTTACATATTTCATTATATCTATTACACCATATTTTTTATTGCAGTCATTTAGCATTTTTTTAAAGGACATATTGAATTTGCAACCAGTGATGGTTGAATATTATGGAGTCTGAAGCCTATTATTATTGTAATTAATAATAAAATTAAAAGTTACACCTATACTTAAAATGAAATTAAAATAATACCGAAACACAAAATTATCCAACACATTTAAATACTATTTTAGATTCTATCTAAGAGATCATGGTAGTGCTTTGCTGTCTCTTTCTTGGAGATTGTTGTCTTTGTCTACAAGGTTACTTCAGAACACAGTAGATGGCAACAGTAAAATTCTATAATCATAAGTCCCCATTGTAAGGATATACATAGAGCCCTTGTACAGTTAGTAGAATCCGTATGCCTACCTTCGAAATGAAGGTGGATATTGTAGATGAACAAATTTGTTGCCAATAATTTTGATTACGATACACAGATACATTTACATTTTGCAATAAAATTCTTTTACTATTAGTACATAATATTTAAAAATGAAACTGCATCGTTCGATCTGTAACTATAGCTTGTTTATATTACCCCTGATTTTTAAATTTTATTAATGGATGATTGATTGATACAGTATGTACAAAAAAATGCTATTTTCATATATGTATAATATATATATATATATATATATATATATATATATATATATATATATATATATATATATATATATATATATATATATAGTAAACTGAAAAAATGTAAAACTTATTGTTTCCTATTCATTTACACATCAAATCAAGAGAAAAAATTGTCAAAATTCGAATACACTGCATGAGAAAATAGCCACTCTCTTTGATAATATGTACTTTGTAGTAAAAATATATTTGCTATGAAATTTAATAAATCTTTTCTTTATTGCAGTGCAATCTAATTATTCCACATTCTTTCAGAATGCTACTGCACTGCATGCAGGGCAGTCTCGGAGGAAATTACTTACATTCCCGGTAAGATTTGCCGAGAATGTGCACAGTACCGGCTCGGCATTATTTCGCTCTGTGTGGGCCGAGGCCAGGTCAGGACTCTTGGAATTCCAGAAGGCCGGCCGCCACACCCGACGAATTACTAAGAAATAACGGTTTTGGTTGCTCCGGGCAACGAGGCAACCGACGATCAAGGGAAGTAAAGAATCATTTAGATAATTAATGAGATTGGAAAATGAAAATTGTCTTTAAGTATTTAAGTGAAACAAAATGAAAACAGTGAAAAAATAATATGTATGTAGGTTTTTAATTTTTTTCAATTTTTTCGAATTTATTGCGGGACGAAAATATAAGGACACGGTAGTATATTTTTTATGAACTTATACATATATGTATTTTATTTACATTTCATGTTGCTACAGTACGATAGTACGATTTAATTTACTTGTATATTAATGTTATAAATTTTTCATATTTGCAAATTCTTTTATATATATTTTTTTCAAAAATTATAACATGTTTATATACACGTACACAAAAACAGTTAAAGTATGTGATTATTGTAATTATGATAGTTTCATAAAGAACGGAGTTGATGTATGCAAAAACAACATATTTTATATTATATATTCTGGTTAAAATTTAATTCCTAAATTATATAACTACATTTTAGTGAGAAAAAAGTATAATGTAAAGTAAGATTTAATGCATTCTTTCTAGACCTCCATAATGTGCGCAAAGTAAAGTAATGCCAACATAAATATTATCGGCGCATTAGGAGTAGGTAAAATGCTTGAACACTCGATGTAGGAAAAAATGTAAATTTTGCATTGTGAATTTGTGACAGCCATGGCATCTAGCTAACGTTGTTCCAACTGTGCTAGATAGCCATGGACGTGCCATTCTTCTGTTTCTGCTAGGAGACAAGTACTAACTAAAATAGAAAATAATCGGGCATTCGAATTCTGAACGTTAAAGAATACAAAAAACATCAAACTTGTCAAAAATTTTATTAAATTTTTTCAATTTAACTTCATTTTTATTTTTACAATTTTTAGCGGCTGATCTCGCTAAATACTTAATGTAAAACAGGCTTTATATTTGTTATTAATTTATGTGATGTGTGTTGAATGTTCTTTTCGAAAGTACATTTATAGGTATACTCTATGCCCTACAAAAACTGTACAATCAAAAATATATAATAAAAATTACCTTAATTAAATAAAAAAAATCTGATGTGGCCAAAACATGACCTCCCGTCAATTCTATGTTTGAAATCGCTATGAGCATTAAGTATAGTATTACTTCCGGTTGATCGTTTGTAAACAAAACCTAATTTCTTGTTCCAATAAATAGAAAAGTCTGTATACCAAATTTTGTTTTTTTCTAGAAAATCTGTTAAGAGCTCCAAATTAAGTACCACTTCCAGTTTATATTATAGGTATAGTCAAAATCTAATGTTGTTTCAAATTATACACGAGTTTTAAATACCAAATTTGAGAAGTTTTGGATCATGTTTTAATATATTTTTTCAAGAAAATATGTTTATAACTTCGTGTAAAGTAGTACCTCCGGTTTATCAATTTTAGAAAACATCTAATATACCGTTCTCATTAATACAAAAGTCTTGAATACCAAATTTGAAAAGTTTTGGATTGTATCAATTTAATTTTCACGAAAATCTGTTCAGAGCTTCAAATAAAGTATCACTTCCGGTTTATCAATTTTAGCCAAAATCTAATATGTTGCTTCCCTTTATATAAAAAGTCTTAAATACTAAATTTGACAAGTTTTAGAATATAACATATTTTTCACGAAAATCTGTTCAGAGCTTGAAGTAAAGTATCTCTTCCGGTTTATCAACTTTAAAAATCTAACACGTCGTTCTCATTAAAATAAAAATCTTAAATACCAAATTTGAAAAGTTTTGGAATATATCATAATATATTTTTCACGAAAATTTGTTGAGAGCTTCAAATAAAGTATCACTTCAAGATTATCAACTTTAGAAAAAATCTAATATGTTGTGCCCCTTCATATAAAAGTCTTAAATACTAAATTTGACAAGTTTTGGAGTATATATTATAACATATTTTTTAATTTTAAACCAAATCTAATATGTTGTTCCCCTTGATATAAAAGTCTTAAATAATAAAATTGATAAGTTTTGGAGTATATTTTAATATAGTTTTTCATTAAAAACTGTTATAGGCTTCAAGTAAAGTATCACTTCCGGTTATCATCGTAAAAATAGTAAAAACGTGTTGTAGGGACCTTAATTCGTGCTTATTCACTGGAAACTCACTCAACTCGAATTTTTGGACCGATAACATTACCTCCCTTACCTACGACATAACGGAAGGTAATTATTGTGTATGTTGATAAATTTTCGCATAATATTTGTAAAGAGATGAAGATACCGTATGGATTTATGTTTGATTATTTTAATCTACGGTAGATTACATGTGCAAATAAATAATACTTACGAAGATTTGAGGAAAACAGTACATTATTTTGAATTGTTTACTAATGGATTAAGGTTGATGTTTGATTAATATTTAAATCCGGTTTAAAATGTGTAAACGATGTTTGCTTTCATAATAAATATCTAGCGGGAGAAGTGAATATAAAAGTATGACTTACACTATAAAAGTACCGCAAAAATTATAAGTTTTTGCATTAAATATCAATACTTTTCTATATTCTTCCATTTGCAACAATAAGATAGTTTTAGTAATTTCGGACATGACAAAAAAGAATAAATTATTAAAAACTAAACATTTTTAGCCTAAAATATTAAAACCGATAATTTGTGTTTGGTATGTAATTTAGAATATGTATAGAATAGGGCTGTTGCAATAATTCTTATATTTCTTAATATATATATATATATATATATATATATATATATATATATATATATATATATATATATATATATATATATATATATTAATATTATTCTTTAATAAATAGCCTCAAATTTGAAAGTATCGCGAAATATACATTAGATATTTTACAATTAATTATTGAAATTTGTATAATATTTTGAACAAGTCACCTGATATGAAACAGAATGTGACGTCAAAGTTCATACTGCTTAATAAGTCACAAACTATTACCTACTTTTATTTGTATAAATGTAGGTGATGGACAGACTTTCCTATTAGCTAGGAATGACGTGCTGTATGTAATTTGACATCACAGGAGTGGGAGATTATTTTTCGTGACTATTTCTGACGCCAATCTTTTTATTTAATTATTTATTAAATAACAAATTATTATTATATTTTTTATTACTTTGAAAAATATTGCATAAACTTTCATTTAAAATACTTTTTGAAAAATGTGAAACCGGCACATTTTGAATTCACTACTAAAATCAATCTATAAAATATTTATTGACAGCAATTCAACGCTATAATATATAATTTTATATTCATATAATATTCTTTATTCAAGAAGAATATTTTATGATAAAATAATGTTAGTAAATGTTGAAATTGTTGAATAAAACATGTAGAATAATATTTTTTTTTACAATTTAAGTCAATAGGGGTCTGATTATTGTTATTATCGGCTATAACAATAAATTCTTCACAATATTGGAAGAAAAGGTCACATTAATGACCTTTAAACTATGTAAATAATTATATATTATTTATTCCATAAAACATTATGTTCTGAGTACCAGTTATATACATATCTTATTTATAGTTATACGCGATAAACAAAATCTTATAATTTTATAACCGTCATAAAGCGTATACATATAACAACCATGTTCATACTTAGGGGAATCCCCTGTCTTTTGTCTTATCCTTACAGTGCTGCGCTCTGTGACAACGTGACAAGATAGCGAACTAACTATAATATGCGTAGATAACTGCTTGTAAATTGTTTCATTAAAACGGGCAACGTGTTTGAAAGTGCGTCGTTATAACGTACAATATCTCGTAAAACGATATTTCGACGTGAGAATGAGATTAAAATTTCGCAGGGTTTAATGACACAGGTTTGGCGTTTGAGAGAAGAAATTGACAAGATTTGAAATTTGGTAATGAGTTCCTTAATTTATTTCTGTATTGTAACGTTTTGATGTTATAAAACATTCATACTATCAGCCATGGTTTGAAGTTGATATTTATTTATTAAGTAATATTTGTATTACTTCAATTCTTATGTGATTTTTAGTCTGGCAATGCCTTGTGATATTTGATGGGTTTTGCACTTATAACAATAATAATAAAAGGTTATTTATGGTGTAAGTAAGAAAAGATATACTTAACCTTAAGAATAAAGTTTAGCATGAGGTAATAACTGAGTGTGCTAGTTTGAGCGATTCGATGTTTTTACCTTTGATTATATAATACATAATATTTGCAAATGAGAGATAAATGTATGTCAATTTGTTAATTCGTTCATGATACAGATGACCTTGATCGGACATCTTTAAAAAAATTACTGTACTGTTTTTTATTATATTTTTGTTTCATTTATGGTAAAAAAGTACGAACGTAATACGTTTTTCTTTGCTGGTTTGCAATAAAAATATGCCATAACATTTAATATCAATTCACTACAGTTGCAAAAACAATTTTGTTTAATATATTTTATACTAGATAATGTTAAATTTGCTTCCAGTTCCTTTTTGTATTATACAAGTTGTGATTTCAATACAACTCAATTTGAATTTGCCTCTCTGTATCCCCACTCTAATACGGATAATTTCCATGTAGCGTCTGTTTCCACCATGCTTCAATCCTCTCGTCCATAATTACAATTTAGACTCCCTCCGTATTTATTTATACCTCCATGGTTGTAATAAAGGCGAAAATAAACTCCGAAAGCGTGACGTCAAAATCAAGAGGGAATTACAACACCTGAAATATAGAAATACGTATTCGGTTTCTAAGTGTGGCCGTGGTGAAAAATGCACATAATCAAACTTAAGTACGCATGACAGTTATTTAAATTACCCGTGAATCTGGTTCGTTCGCCACGGCCACACTTACAAACCGGATATATATTTGAAGAATTTTTCAGGTTTTATAATTCCCGCTCGGTTTTTTGAATGACTGTGCTCATTGTTTTTACCCTATAAAATTAATAATTGTTGCATTTTTGCTGTTTGAAACATAATACATCGTTTGAAAGCTAAAAAAATTCTCCTTTCAATGGTGTAACTTTTTAATAAGGCGTCCATATAAAAGTCATAACTTTGACCTCATAGCTCGAAATCTTCGAAAGAAAATAAAAAAGTATCCCAAAGAAGTGCAAACCAAAATTCCATACTATTTCATATTTAGAAGTTATTTGTTAAAACAAAAATCAGCAAAATTTTAATTTTTGCTTTTATCTAGCGACCTATGAATTCTTCGGGAAAAACAAATACATATCTGAGATCTCAATCGTGTGCCTCGAAAAACGGACACCCTGTATGATCACAATAAATGACACTTTTTGCTCTAATATTTTTATGGAGTCATTTACATCTATGCTCTAGATACAATGACGATGCAATGATGTTCAATTTTTTACATTAGCGATACGATTACGACAAAGTATCGCTGAAAAAAATACCTTAGTGACAGTGTTGCTGTATGCAATGGGGTGTGGAAGGTTGTGTTTAGGTATAAGTATATTACATTCTGTTGCGTCCAAAATGGCAGTTTTCGCTTTACAATATAACTAAAAGAAGTAGTCAAAATGATCTATATTCCATAACGGGCCAATTCTGAACAAATCTGTTAAGTCTTTACAGATCTGTAAATCTGTAAAAAACTAAGAAAAATGTACCTATTTTTGTTGATTAATATAAAATTATACATAAGAGTGTCAGCTTCGTTGCGATTTTGTTCATTATTTACAGTTTTACAGATCTGTAAGACTTGCAGATTTGGTCAGTCATAACAGGAGTAAATTCAAAATTCCTCTACTACAATCTTTACGTTGATTTCTTGATTGGCCACTACTCAGCCACGTTTACACTAAAACACAAATATTTTTTCCATTTTGACATTTAGTCATTATCCCTCCCATAATCTCTTTTATTCAAAAACGGACACTTCTTACAAAAACTAGGTGCATGTGTAATACATACATATTAATTAGAGTTAGTTAAAGTTAAGTTAAATAATTTCAATTTATTGTAAAAATTTTTTACTGTATGGCGAAAAATTTCGGTTTTTAGATTTCAACAGAAATATCTATTTTGACCATCCCTTAATCCATTTTGACTAATTCGTCGTGACGTCTATACGTACGTTTGTAGGTACGTACGTATCTCGCATAACTCAAAAACGGTAAGCCGTAGAAAGTTGAAATTTTGTATTTAGGACTGCTATAAAATCTAGTTGTGTACCTCCCTTTTTGATCATTATAAAATTTCCAGACATGGTACTTTATTTGAAGCCTATAATAGATTTTTTGTGCAACCGGCCGCGAAATAAGCATTTCGCAGCCGCAATATAGGCCGCGAAATTAAATTTCGCGACCGTTGTTATGGTAACGGCCGCGAAATTCATTTCGCGGACGTTGTCATGGTAGCGGCCGCGAAATTAGGTAAATAATCACTTTGACACTTGAAAATTGCATGATTTTGTTTATCAAATGTTAATCCCATAGCCACCGTGAAAGCTAACTTTCTATATACAATGAAACGGTTTAAATTAATAAAATTTGTAATTACATATTTTTTACGGTTGCACAAAAAATATTGTGTACACCTTGTCCGCGAAATCCTTTAGCGCCCTCGAGAATGTCTTGCCTCGGCCGCAAGCGGCCTCGGCGACAATTTTTCTCACGGTACGCTAAAGACTGATTTCGCGGCCTTGGTATACAAATAACTATTAATGAAAAACTATTTTAAAATATAATCCAAAACTTTTCAAATTTGGTATATAATACTTTTATGTTAATTGGAATAACATAGTAGATTTTGGTTAAAATAGGCTAACCGGAAGTGATATATTACCTGAAATTGTTAACAGTTTTTCTTGAATAAAATGGTTTCATTTTGATTTTAGAAATAAATGCTTCAAATAAGAGTTTTAGAGATTTAAATTCTGCGTCTAGCACAACAAGTATTATTAAATTAGCCCTTTGATAAGCGAGATATGTAAATTTAAAACATATACTTTTTGGTTTTTATAAGGATATGGATTAGGACGGATATGGATTAGGACAAAAACAAGAAAAAATAAAAAAAATAGATGTTAATGTCAAATTACGTCAAATACGTGCAATTTTATAATTGGGTCTATACTTCATATCGATTTTGCGTACAAGGAAGTCGTGTGGTGTCCACATCAGATTTTTTATTGGTGTAAATCTGACTTTTGAAGTTACTCCTCCTCGTTTAAAAACATTAGTTAATAGGATTGAAACAAATGAACATTATTGGATGATAGTTCCCTCTACTTATGAAAAAAACGTGATATACATAAGTATATACTTGTAGACCATCACAGTAGTTAAATAAATTTAGCACCGAAATTTCATTGGAAAAATTGTCATTTCTGCAAATCTGTTTTTATTCACAAATATTGGCAATATGTCGGATGAGGATGCTTATCAGGCACTTTTGTGGTTTTGTGAATTAAGTTTGACATTGGTTTGTTGGATAGATTTGACAGGCCATCATAGCCACAGCTGGTCGCATATCGCACTCAGCCTCGCGAGCTCGTAATAATAAATATTTATATTATAAAAGCATACACAAACAACGCAGAAACTACACTATACAGTATACCATGAGAAATAACGATAAAATGAGCCTTAAGTAACTAACAAAAATAAATCAATTTATATCAACCAAAATTTATAATTGACCACTGGGAATGTTCTCGTAACTGCACAAAGTGCGCGGTTGCGGTTTTAACAAAATCAGTTCGTATCCAACGGAAGTCAATTATTTGTTGCACAAAAGTGATCCCTGTGGTTCACTCACCACAGCATTTATAAACACACGTAAGGTGATATCCGATACATGCTTTCTACGGTACATAAAGTATATATTATCATCTACAAACAACAGCAGACTGACATTCTTTTAATGGATGTAATTTCTTTTTTTTTTATTTATTACAAATAGGATAGGAATATATAAACTGGCGAGTAAAAAAGTTAGGCCACTTCAATACGAGTGTAATCAAATCTAGTAAGGTAAGTGTATTGAATTTGTTTATAGATATATTTATTTTTTCTGAAAATTACATATGTCACTATACTTGCCGTCAAATAAGTATGGACTGGAAATTTCTACACTGTTGCCAATTCATTTGGGCAATGTTGAAAACGTTAAGTTATGAAAAAGCGGCAACACCGCAAGGCAAGGGACAGAGTGCGGAAAGGGGAAAAAGTTGAGCATCAGTCCATACTCATTTGACGGCGAGTATAGTAAAATACAAAAATTCTAATTTTCCTGCTTCTAATTTTTATAAATAACTACTAAGTAAGAGTATGAAATATGTAATATGGAATTTTAGTTTGCACCTTTTTAGGGCACTCTTTACTGTTTTCGATTATTTTGTTATTTCTAAGAATTTCTTAAATAACTGGCCCGATTTTTTTGCTCCCATTGTATATCTTGTAATATAAGTAATAAAAATAAATAAATAAATTAGTATTCGTAACTACCGTAAAATAAGTAGATATTATTATTTAATACAGTCATATAGAAAAATATACTAATCTAATGAAAATTTCAGATATTGTATATTAATAATCCGCTCGGAACATTTATGTAAAAACAGGACATGTCTAGGGTCCTACACCATTTTTTTATTATATTTTTTCTGTAAGAACAGGATGATATAAGAATTTTAATGCAAACGCGCTTTATAGTTATTTGTATATCAAGGCCGCGAAATCACTCTTTAGCATACCGAGAGAAAAATTGTCGCCGAAGCCGCTTGCGGCCGAGGCAAGACAATCTCGAGGGCGCTACAGGATTTCGCGGACAAGGTGTACACAATATTTTTTGTGCAACCGTAAAAAATATATAATTACAAATTTTATTAATTTTAAACAGTTTCATTGTATATAGAAAGTTAGCTTTCACGGGATTAACATTTGATAAACAAAACCATGCAATTTTCAAGTGTCAAAGTGATTATTTACCTAATTTCGTGGCCGCTACCATGACAACGTCCGCGAAATGAATTTCGCGGCCGTTACCATAACAACGGTTGCGATATTTAATTTCGCGGCCTGTATTGCGGCTGCGAAATGCTTATTTCATGTTCACATAGGTGAAATATGTTTATATAAAAACTTATACGTTATATTCACGAATAAATTATTATTAAGCATAAATATCATAAATAATAAGCATTTTTTCCTAATAAACTATAAAACATTGAAATAGTTTGACAATATTATGACATAAAGTACGACGGCGGGACGGCCGATGGCGCTAGTGTTTGTGAATTTTACTTTGGTAAATAAGTTTAACCTTTAATAAAAATTTGTTTCTTTATGTTTAATCGTATTTTGCGATAATAATGTTATTCGTATTATTTTTAGGCAGTTTTAATTCACGATGGAACAAGAATATGTAAAAAGTGACTCCGGAAATCTCCTCAAGTTGATTCAACATTTAACTATGCTATTAAGTTTTTTATCTTCAAATCTATTATATGTACTTACATAAACATGTTAGTTTCATTAAGCATAACAATGTTTATCAAAATATTAATAAACTAAGCTTGAATACGTAATTTAATGTTATCAGTCTAGTAAAATTTAAATAAACTTGTCTTCAGACTCAGACAGACTTATTTTTCATATTTTAGGAACTTCATAATAATTTTTTTCTCTATAAACAAACGGTAGGTAACTTATATAAAATACAATTTTCATACGGTAATTTAAGTTGTATTTTCCCTAAAATATTTGGTATACTTGTGCCTTTCCATTTCTTCTAACTTATTAGCACCAAATACAGTTAATCTGAAAATACGAGAGATCTTAATTACCCAGTTTCTTTAGAATAGGACGAGGGATTAAGTTAAATTGGAAAATAAAGTAAAGTGAAGGTGCAATAACCTACCATAATTTCCAAGAGAATATCATTTGTACAAAATTAATATTATTAGGTATTCATTTAATTAAAATTACAAATTAGTGTAATTATAAATACCTTATTATTGATATTATAATTAAACAAATTTATCAAACACAAAAATGTTAAAAATTTTGGTAGGTAGGTAGACAGCTCAATATTTTCTGCAAAAGACGCACGAGTCTCGTTTTTAAATTTATGCAACCAATCAAATTCTGAGGACCTATAACGTCATTACCAATTAGCAACCGACTTCAATTCGCAAACTAATTAATATTCAAATAACATTTTTTCACTAATACTCATTAATTTATGTATAATTTGACTATGGTTATAGTACCCTATTATAAATACATGTTTACTAAATTTATATTTTGTAAAGTAATCAATTCTTTTTACTTCAATTGTTTCTCGCCTTGGTATTTTGATAAATTGTATTAAATTAGCTTGAAATTATTTTGTGTTCGTGACCGAACCAACTTTCTGCCGGCTACAAATTGAATTTTCGTTTACAAGTAATTCTTTATACCCTTTGAATTTGAAAAGTTTGAAACTTTCCCAAATATTGACAATTCAGTTAATAATTCCTTCTAAATTTTATTAATTATTCAAAGTTCGTTTACCTACGAAACTCCTACCTCGATATTTCTGCGTACGTATTTTATATTACATCTACTCTTGCTAACAAGTGTAATATAAGCAAATGTTGTATAAGTCCTCACATGATTTTGGTTCGTTCACTCTGGAACAGGTGGTCAGTCACCTCATGTATGTTTACTACGTAAAAACAAACCGAACGCATTGTGGCAGTCTCGGCCGCCTTGGATTGCTGTGACACGCATTCTGTACTGTCATTTGTGCCATTAACTCCCCCTCCTCCCCAGAAATTACTCGTTCGGATGTTTACTACGGCGTACTTTTAAAATTCAAGGTTGCAATGCGCATCTTCAAACAAGACAAAATAAAATGATGTACACATAAGAGTATGGAATATTTTTCTTGTTTACAAAACATAAGAGCACGCAATTTCCTTCTACATCAAAGATAAATTTCCTTTTATTAAAGGTACAGGTTGACATCTTTAGCTTCTGAAAAGGACCTACGTTTATTAATAGTAAGGATTTTCGATAAAATGAGATATCCGGATGTTTGATCACTCTATGAACGATGTTCTAAAAATATGAATAAAAATTCATTTTCCTTTCATGTGGTACTTGCGAGCCATTTTTATTAAATATTTTTGAAGAGACGATAAAAACTTACTACCCATATTTTTTCTTTTGGCAAAATTTTCATTAATTGGCCAGAAAAAAATAATAAAATTTTAATATTTAAATTTCCGCCATGTATGACGTAGAATTACGCCGAACCAATGAATGGCCGTAAAGCAATAACATAGGTACGTCCAAAAGCAACAGCATGTGCGGGTAATTTAAACATGACTGATAGTGATGCCGCGAGATCTCGCATTTTCGAGATCTCGTCTCGAATATCTCGAATTTTTGAGACGAGATTAACCTTATTCTCGTCTCGACAATTCGAGACGAGACGAGAGTAATGCCCTCGAGATTTGTTCGAGACGAGAGTAGAAAGTCGAGATCTCGAACGTATTTTTTTAATATGCAATTAAAATGTACCTATAAAAGAACCAAATATTCATCGGTATATATAAATATTTGAATTGCCTCTTCATTTACATTCATATTTACTTATTCATTTTAAAGTTATTTTGGGTTTTAGCAAAAAAAAAAAAACAAAAGTAATACCTATGGTGTACTCTTCACACCAACTTTAAGTGCCCGCTCTATACGAATGTATACTTATAATTACCAATATCTGCGTATAAAACAGATTGACACGCTCGGCAACGGGTAATAATACCTAATCATTTAAATAACTCACAGTAAAATAATCAGTTTTAATTAATGGTACCTATTCGTTTCTTTGCTAATTATAAATTCGAGACTCTCGAGTCGAGATCGAGAGAAGGCAAGAAAAATTATAACGAGACGAGATACAGAGTAATCTCGTCTCGAAATTTCGAGACGAGACGAGAGTGGATTGATTCTCGCCGTTTCTCGTCTCGCGGCATCACTAGACTGATCATTTAATCATTTTTTTTTTTGTAGCAACATACAAATTTATTTAGTCCTATATTTTTTTAAATATCAATTTCCAAAAATAATATTGGCTAAGAGGCCCCTTATCTGCTATTTAAAATCAAGCTCTTTATTTTCCATCACATTTCGGCCGGTAGAATTTTGATTTCTTGGCAAATATTTTCATGCAACTGATCCAGAATTCTCCTTTAAAATAACCCTATAAAAAGAAGTTTGGGGCTGTCAAATTAAGACACCTGGCGGCCAATGTATACTATCAAAACGTGGCATTGAATAACGATAAGATAATGATTTTCGCAAAATTGTTAGTATTTAGACTGTATGATATTGATCCACCTTGCTAATACCATATTTTATCGCATCCAAGTTCTTTCATTTGTGATACCAAAAATGTATGAATTAATTCCCTGTAACTTTCACCAAAGGACTGTGCCACAAATTTAATTTAAAAAAAAAAAAAAATACGGGCCAATCACATTTTCATAGTAAATGCCACAACATACAATGACTTTGGTGGGATGTAAAAGTGCCTAATCTTGAATTTTCAGGTCTCCAATATTGGTTATTTTGTTTCTTAACATATCAACTCAGATGAACGTGAGCTTAGTCACAATTTCTACAAGTTCTTGTGGTATGTAGTTCTTCATGATAAACGCTACAATTAAAAACGTGCCCCAAAAACTTTTTGCGGGCGGGCCCCCGAACTCTTAGTTACGCCACTGGTTGGGCCAATTAATGCACGGCGACTCGGCGCAACTATTTTGCGGCTACACGTTGGCGAGTATTTGGCCCAGACTATCCTACCATTGTCAGACGTTTCTTGTTCCTTTGACTCGTGCCCCAAAAACCGATACTGAGGCGAGCGGCCAACGTGAATCGCTGCAAAGTTAGACAAAAAGCCTTTCCACATGGTGTAAACTCGGCGTTGGCTTTCATTCGCCTAACCTCGGCCAACGTGTAGATGGGGCTTTATAAGCCTTCTAAATTGTAGTTATAGAAAGTTTTGATAGTTATTCGTTAAGAAAAAATATTTTTTTAATATTATACTCGTATGATGTATGCGACGAAGATATATGTTTATACATACTAAATATGTTTAAAATAACATTCGTAGTCCATAATTATTGAAACTATACATATACATTGATAATAAGCAATTTAGTAAAATAAAACTAAATACTCTCTGTTTTAAATGTGCTAATCCTCACGTCATCCTTTTCTGAACTAAGAATTAACAATCATTTTTACCTCGCGCTATCCTTGGTAAGGGAGGTATTGGGATCGTGCTAAAAATCGCATATCGAGATTTTGATAAATAAGCACGCTTTAATGTCCCTAGAATCCAATTTTAACATTTTCACGATGATGTCTGTGTGTATGTATGTGTGTGTATGTATGTGTTGATCCTTCACTCTAACTCAAATACTATTATTCAGAAAATTTTAATATAGTACTCTATTATAAATACATTTTTACTAAATTTATATTTTGTAAAGTAATCAATTCACTTTACTAGAAGCTCAAAATAGTTTTTCTTCGAAAAACACCTT
This sequence comes from Harpalus rubripes, assembly GCA_963082715.1. NCBI lineage: Eukaryota > Metazoa > Arthropoda > Insecta > Coleoptera > Carabidae > Harpalus > Harpalus rubripes. Next base: position 40,162,495 of record OY720457.1, on the reverse strand, counting down.
TAAATATTATTTTTTTCGAGATTAACGTTATTATAATAATTAAAGATTATTAAATTTTCTACAGGTATGCATTTATGCTTTTTCTACATATATTATGGATAAAGTTATAAAATTATCTATAATTTAAATCCCAGAGCTTACGCTTTAAACAAACAAAATCCTTACGCAGTTATTCAAATGTATGTAACTGACAGATAAATGTCACTGTCAAAGAACTAATCATTTCAAATTAATAATAGTAACGTTTTAAAAAGAAAAAAAGTAAATAGAACAATAGAAAAGGATATCAAAACAGTTTCCAGCATAAGTAAATATGTAGATAAGTATGTTATTTAGATTAATAAAAATTAACAATTCGCAAAAAAGTTTAAGCTAATTCTCATTATTGGATTAGAATTCCACGGAAATAAACTGCCAAAATTAGAGTAAAATTCGCTAATCAAAAAAAAAGGATTAGCTTAATCTTTTTTGTGACCACAGTGTGGCGCTGAAGATGGCCCGTCCCTTCACATAACATTGCTGTTTCCGATCTATTATCAAACAAAACGTATTTCTAATCTATGGTAACCCGGGATTTAAAATATAGATAAGTTTATAAATTTATCCATAAAATATACAGAAAAAGTATTAATGCAAACCTGTAGAGAAATTAAATAATCTTTAATTTTTATAATAACATAAATCTTGAAAAAATAACATTTAAAGGTATTTTTCGAAGAAAAACTATATTGAGCATCAAGTAAAGTGCCATTTTCGGTTGTCTGATTTACACCAAAATTTAATGGCTCCTTCTTATATTAGAATATGGCAGAAATACAAGAATGATAGTATTTGAATTAGACCGGAGGATAAACACACACACGCACGCACGATCCATATACTTCACTTACCAAGGGTAGCGGGAGGTAAAAAAGGTGATAGAAGATGACTTGAAAGTAGTATGAATTTGGAGTGGACAGATTTGTGACGTAGACGTTAAGATCATTAAAAACTAGAATATTTTTAGAACTTACTTTTATAAACCTATATTATAGAGTTTTAAGGTCTAGTTAGTTTAGTGTCTAAGAACTTACGACAATATATAATTATTATAGGTTCCAAATCACTTGCATTTAGTTACAATATTTTTTTATGTTAATAAATGTTGGATACAGAATGTGAATCCACGTCCTTTCACTCACTTTCTTGGCGGTGTTGCCGTTTATTTTACACCGGTCTAGTGTATGGAAATCTTGGCAAGATTCACAAAATTTTGCTTTCAGCGTTTTTAGGCTATTAATAAATTATTTTTCTTGGTACGGTATTTTAAACATAGAAGTTTACTTTCAGATGTTGCTAAATTTAACGCAAATCACGTCATCTTAAAATGCACTCAATATTTGAATACTCGGTTTATTTTAAGAAATGGGGGTAGTCACTGACCAGAAAACGTAATAAATTCTTGACATAATTCGTAATTGTCAAATGTTGTTATAAAATAAATTTTAAATAAGACTATTTGTTTTTTGTCGCCTTTATTGTTTTTAAAAATGCGTTGGCCCAGACTTCGTTTTCATTAAATTTATAACTTTTCTAACAAATAAATTTATGTTACGAGAAAACAAAACAAAATTATGTTGTAATTAGATTATAAAACGCCTAGGCGTTTTACAATATGGCTAGATTTATAATTATTATTTTTGCTTGCAATTTCTCTAAATATACACAACAAAAATAAGCTCAGTTAACGCACAAAAGACACTCTTAGAAAACTCGGGTCGAGTTTCGTGCGTTAGGTGAGGTTATTGTTGTTATATTTAGAGAAATATACCTAAGTCTATACGACCAGCCAGATTGTAAATCATCGCTAAAACAACGAAGATTTGACAATCTGGTGGCATTTTACAATCTAAATAAAACGGACTATGTGACGTCATTACAAAACCGGGATTAATATGGATACCGGCGCCGGGAGACTAGACACAACCAACAAAAAATGTCAGAACAAGGTGGCCAAAAGTTTCAAAGATTAAATTTCTCTGATATTTTTATGACGTCTTCAAGAAATATTTTTTTATAATCTAATTTTTATAATTATTAATGTTCAAATTTTTTGTATCTTAGATCTATCAAAATATGATTTTAAAGCAGACCACAGATAGATTCTACTCAAACAAATATTTTTAAAAATATCGTTCATAAGGGCGAAATTAAATATTGAAATTTGACAATTTTTAAAACAGCGTTTACCAGCCAATGATTTTGTAATTAATAAATTTACACTGTGTTTTTTAAACATGTGGTAGATGATCAATTAAAAAAAAATAATGAGTGAAGAGAACAACTTAGTTTACGTTGCACGTTTGATAGAGACAAAAAATATGAAAAAGGTATAAAAATACGTATCGTCATTAGTAAATAATTATTAAAAATTTCTCATGTAAAAAAGCAACAACACAAAAAATATTTACAATGACAATTAACATAATTCCATGACGTTTTCAGGGAATATTAAATTCCATTAGTTTTCCATGATTCCTTGACTGTTAGCCACCCTGGTTATGTTTGAGAGTTTTGCTTTCCACAGTTTGATCAAAAATCTATAAATAATTTAAACGTGGCTAAAATATGGTTTTACCGACAAGCGTTCAAAATTACGAGGATAAGTGAAAGAAAGTTTTGAAGTATATGAGAGCAATAAGTGAAATAAATGGCAAAAATAAAATGCAAAGTAGGATGAGTAATGAATAAAGAGAATTAACTTCATACAAAGTGTAGTCCATAAAGGACAAGTTGAGATCTCTGAAGAAATAGTAAAAAAGTGTGAAGAATAGAGTGGAAAATTCTGTTACTCAATGTTAGTAACATAGGACATAAAAAGAAGATTATTTAATGTCACATAAATAAATGTATAAATACAATGTTACAATTTTTTGGTGTAAAAATGCTACATCATATCCATTATAACTTTGTATAAAATTAAAATATATTTTTACAAGTATTTATTAATACAATTTCATAATTGTCGCAGAAAACTATTTTCGATTCAATTTTGGATATTAAATTCTTTTTGAAACTGGCTATTTTCACATATAATATATACGAATAACTGGCTCTTTGAAAGAGTAAATTGTTTGATTCGTTTAGTTTAATTTAAATGAGTTTGGGTTAGGATAATTTGAAAAATGTATTGCGAATTTAAAATAACAAATAATGTTAAATACTTCTATAATATTTTTTAAGGTTTCAATACGAACCAATAAATCACACTGGTTTTACACTGGTTGGCTATTAACAAATACGCCATTTAGAAATATTTTGTACTTGAACTTGACAGTATTATAATTCATTTTTACTTCCTTGTACATAGTAAAGGAAGTATTGTTATCGCGAAAAATTTCGGTTTTCAGATTTCAACGGAAATATCTATTTTGACCATCCCTAAATCTATTTTGACCAATTTCGTCGTGACGCCTGTACGTACGCACGTACGTAGGAACGTATCTCGCATAACTCAAAAACGGTAAGCCGTAGTAAGTTGAAATTTTGTACTTAGGACTATTATGACATCTAGTTATGCACCTCCATTTTTGGTCATTACATAATTTCCAGAAGTGGTACTTTACTTAAAGCCAATAATAGATTTTAACGAAAAACTATTTTAAAATATAAAACAAAACTTTTCAAATTTGGTATATGGGAATAACAAAGCAGATTTTGGTTAAAAATAGGCCTACCGGAAGTGACATATTACCTGAAGTTATTATGAGTTTTTCTTGAATAAAATGGTTTTATTTTGATTTTAGAAATAAATGCTTCAAATAATAGTTTTAGAGAATTAAATTCTGCGTCTAGCACAACCGATATTATTAAATTAGCCCTTTGTATAAGCAAGATATGTAAAATTAAAAATTATATACTTTTTAGTTTTTGTAATAAAGCTTGCTATGGATTACAAAAAAGTACAAAAAAAAAAATAATTAATGTTAATGTTAAATATGTGCAAATTTATAATGGGGTCTATATTTCATGTTGTCTTGCGTACAAGGAAGTCGTGTGGTGTCCACATCAGATTTTTAACAATCAGGTGAAGAGTTTTAGTTTTATTTTGTATCAAAGGTGGCTCGCCGAAAGATATTTCAGTTTTTTCTTATGTTATATTTTCGAGCGAACTGTGCACGCATAATCTTCACAGCACAGTACTTACCGAACGAGTTCTGTGCGACCCAGAGTGCACCGAAGTGAACACTTACTGTGCAAATTATTAAAAATGTTTGCACAGAACTGAATAACCGAACGCACCTAATGTACGATAGGAGCTATTGCTAGATCAGGAAACTTTTAAATTATATGAATGTAACTAGCGACGAAAAATCTAAATATATTATTGTTCACGAAAGATGACTATTCAAGGTCATTTGTTCGAAAAAAGAATACACATCACTTTACAGCAGTAGCTTAGCAACATTTTAGATTATTTGACCTATGTTTATTTAATTTATGTGGTGTGGCAGATATACGTAAATAGTGGCATTATTACTTTCTAACACACTATAAATAATAATGACGTATGTCGTAGAATTACAGATATCTAATTATCTACAACATTGCCCTCTGTACTAATATTTACCTAGTGGCGTTGCCGTTTAAATCAAATTATTATTCCTTGGTTTATAGTTCAGTCTGTTTTTAAATTTTGCAAAAATATAAGCGAAGAACATAAGTCATTCAGAAAGGCATTATTTAGAAAGAAACATAATTTTCAAATAAATTACTCAGTTAAAATGTGTCCATAAATATTTCATGTTGTACACCTATGCATACGAAATGCAACTGCAAGTGACCTTGAATAGTCATCTTTCGTGAATAATAGTTTATATTGATAACTTATTTTCGTTAAATATGGCAGATAGGAAGTATTTCCAGGTTACCCGCGATATACGATATTAGGCCGTGGTCACACTGAACGATGAATATCGATCGAGTAAAAAACAAATCTGAGTTCAACAATACATATGGTCACAGTGCGTGCATCGATTACAATCGCGTAAGATCGTGTACCGTCGACTTGTTTGATATATCAAACTTGTTTGATTTTCGTACCGCGCTCGATGCTGCTCGATGGTAACAGACATGCGCATTGCGTATGTACTTGCGAAGTGCTCTTCGAAGGAATAGAATCTGACAAATTCTAACCTTCTGAGTTGTCTGTTTTCATTACGAAAAGAAAGAATTACAGAACAGTGGAATGACTATTAGAATGATCAATTAACAACTTTATTTCGCTCCTATGATCTGTATGATCAGAGGCAGGGTACAGTAATGTCCATAATGTTAATAATATTGACAAGCTACTGTAAATAAATTCCTGTTACTATATAAATGCAACCATACTGGATTCTTGTCTATTAATCACTTGACAACAGTCAAAATACTACCAACTTTTATTGGAAAACGCCGCGGTAATTTTCAAAGTGACATTCTCAGACTAAACATAATTAGACGCCGCAAATTACCATTTGTTGTGATGCAGGAACTTAAGTGGGCGTGCCGAGCTAGCTCGCGGCGTTCATGACATGCGGGTTGCATTTGCAATAGTTTGAAAGTGATAGCAGCTGTTAAGCGATTTTGGTTTAAAAAAGAAAAATTATATTTACAATGATGGTATCAATATTTACATTTTGATTATAAATAAATCATTTCTGAAGAAAATTTAAAGATTGCACTATAATATAACAGAAATATAGTATTAGTACGTAGATAAAGTGTTATTTTTATTGTTTTGAAAAACGAAGCATTGAGCAACACTAAATTAATTTTTGAGAAAAAATACTTGAACATAGAAATTTAAGATTAATTGAAATACAAACGAAAGAGTTCTGTGAATTAATAAATGGATAGGTTAAATAATACACACTTATAGTTTTTATTGAATCGATAGAATAAATAATACAAGATTGATAGTTTTCCACGCCTCCTTATCCTTATCATCAAATGTCTTGCTGATATCAAAAAAGATGAATGGTTTCTATTAGATATAATTGCTCTTGTCGATGGAGAACAGTCTATTTCGCGAGATGAACTACAATAGAATTCAATAATAAACATTTACACGTACCATTTTTTTTATTTACTTGTTAGGTTTTTAAAAATATTACCTTTGTTCTACTGCTGCAAAAACTTCGATATCGCAGGAAATATTTTCCGCAGAAATCCTTAAATACATATTAACATTCATTTTTTCTATATTAATTCAATAATAATGTCTTTCAGAGATTTACCTTTCTTCTACATCCAAATCTATTGCTGGTTCAATTTATTAAATTTTATTCTAATCAAAAATAATTGCAAGTTTACACACCTAGATGTTGAAGCAACAAGGAAAATATCGGTCGAAACTTTTGTCTCCTGGGTCTTCATTCTGAAAACATTTATTTTGTTTCATTTATTTTCGAATGTTAATTTCAATTTCAAGTACTTACTTATTCTGTATTTGTTTCCTTATTGAAGAAATATTTGGTAAATCGAAGACGGTTGGAACCGCATCTTTTTTTAGTCGATTACCAAGGAAACTAGACTCTTCAAAATGCCGAGAACAGACTAAAGAATATTTCGACGGAACCCGTTTCAAAATAATGCCTTGTTGATGTATTATATTCAACCACTCGTCTTTCTTATCTGTATCCTTTGGCAACCTACACAATCTTTTGTAGTAATTAACAGATCTATATTTATAGGAAAACTTACCGATGAAAGCTTCTATAGAGCTTTTTGACATTTGATAGTTCATCACATATTAAACAATAATGAACCATGCTAAATCATTTACGGTTTAAATAAAAAATATACACAAAACGTAAACTTCACCGCACCTAACCTTACAAAATCACATTCGAACCTTATTTGAACGTAGAATAATAATAACAAATTAGGCAGGCAACACGCTGTACAAAACAAACGCCTCATTCCCTCCTATCCTCACCTAACCCCTCACCAGGGAAGGAATGGCATCACAACAAACCATTGCGCAGTATAGGCAATGCGGCGTCTAATTATGTTTAGTCTGAGGTGACATTTCACTTCTTACCACTCGATGCAGCAGTGTGACCACTCACGAGAAAAAACGGTTCATGGTAGTCGATGCGCGTGAATCGATGGATGTTGATCGATGCAGTGTGACCTTTACCTTATGCACAAATTATTGCTTGTGTAGTTTTTAAGAAACAAACACAATTCCTGCCTTTTATTCCACTTATAAATTGTATTCATTATATGAAATATAATTACTTTCCGGCTTTTGTGTACCAACGAGTCTTTTCAAATATTAAACCTGCACCAATAAAATGATTTTCCACACATTAACGTGTAAATAGAGAACCACCAACAAATTATCCCACAAACTAGTAAACCAACAAATATAACCTACACAATGCGAATGCAGTACAATTGCAGGAATTTAATTCTTGTTTATTCGCTGCCATCACATTGACTACATGTGTTGCCTGATGTATGAACGCCACACTAACGACCGCACTTACCCCTCGAGACGGCCCTGTGTATCGCAATGTTTTAACTACATTTTAATGACCGAAATCATGACGTTTGGAATGAATCAAGGATTAGATTTGAATTTTAAATGAAGGATTGTTCTGGGATGGGATGAGTGATAAGTTCGTTTCTCAAATTATCAGAGTAGAAGAGAATGTGATTACAAACAAAGAAGTGAAGGTTCATTTTGTTGCTATTCATTGCAAATTATGTTTTTTTGCCAAGCTCATCACGGTCTAAGTATTAAGTAAATAAATTGCATTCTTTCTTGACTTGACAGAAATGAAGATGTACTATTTTACACAAATTACTGCTCTAAATTATTATTTGTGTGTATTCAGGCTGTTTCTAACCCTGTGTCACAAATTCTAAGGGTATATACTTAGTACTGACCAAAATGAGAAAAAAAGCTTTATCATAATCATCATAGGTCTGATCTTCAACTCTTTACCAGAAAAACAAAAAATCGAAGAAAAATTGACAAAGATAGTGATCGAACAAAATTTTGTCTGTCAGATTAGACCAGCACATTACTTTCCGTCAGTTCCTGTACAAATTCCATACTTAAAGTTTCTTGCACAAAATTCCATGTTTCAGCACATTACCTTCTGTGAGTTCTATGTATTTTGTACAAATTCCATACAGAAAGTTCCATGTACATAAGAGATTCTATATTTTCAGTAAAATTATAACACAAACTTGTCAATTGCACTTGACACTGACATCTGTCAAACAACATTTTCTTAATAGAGCAGCGGTTTCCATGGTTATAGCATAGCTAGCTGCTTGATGAAATTTAATTTCCTTATAATTTTTTAACTCTATATCAATTGAATAAGAAGTATAAAATGTAATATCAAATCGTATAGAGATTAAAATATTCTTTTTCTACAGTCTATATACAAAGTAGCCATTTGCGCTCTCTTTTGTCATCGCAAAATGTCACTTTGCCGCTCATGCGCGACAAAGTAGAAAAAACGCTCGCTGTCCAAATTTCCAACTATACAATGTTGAGAAATGTCACTTGTCTACATTCTTAATAGAAACGTTTAGTCAGGAACTAATGACACTGTAGTTACACATTTACCACCTTCACAAGTCAATCTGACATAACTGATCTGTCGGTATATTACATAACCAAACAAAATGCCGCACTGCTGTGAAAATAAAATATGGCATTTATTTACAAAAACGAAAGTATAAAATGCTTAGATTGGATTGAAGCTATGGCTCAAGAAGAATGGAAAGAAACGATAAATTAAAATTAAATATAAAATAAATTGTGTGAACAGTTGTGCTACCAACTGCAAAAGTTTGGCGTGGACATTAATTTTTTGTAAAAACGAAAGCCAAAACAATATCTTGAAGTCATATTTGAATACGTTCCTATGTTCACTACGAAACTGTTGAGTAGTACTGTAAGTACAAAGTGTACATTTTATTATTTTTTTATGGTGGAGGACTGTAGAAAAAATCTTGTGTGTGTTTCGAGCGCAAATGGACATTGTCGATTTCGAGAGAATGCCGCGCTCCGCGTCACGCGTCAACAACCTCTCAATCGACAATGTCCCATTTTTCGATCTTAATACACAAATAGCTATTAATATTTATAATAACATTAAATATGGAAAAACGATATTTAACAGTGTTTTTTCAAGAAAAACTGTTAAAATCTTAAAATGAGGGTACTTCCGGTTGACTAATTATAACCAAAATCTAATCATCTCTTCACATGGATGTAAAGAAAAGAAACACGATAGAATTATAATTTTTGGAATTGTAGTATTTGAGTTATCGGATCCGAAGAAAACTTATTCCAGGGACTCTAAAACGTGCTTATTCATCAAAAACTCCCCTGCGAATTTTTTGACTACAGACAATACCTTCCTTACCTAAAGGTGACGGAAGGTAAAAACAATAAAATTTTATATGAAATTTTTTTCTTAATTTCTAATAATTACGAATATTTAACTAGCAATTATGATTTTTTAAAAAAAAACAAAAGCACATCTTCGATTGCATCTGAAAGGTAAACAAAAAGTCTCATTGAATCGAAGTCGTAACTGTTTTACTTTTCGAGATAGCAGAGGTAAAAACCGTAACAACTCATTTTTCTCTGCCTTATATCTCGGAAATTATTGAAGATAGGAGCCATGTTGATTAAGCTTTTTCACTCATTTTGGTCAGTATTACATTACCCTTGAAATTTGTGACACAGGTTTAGAAACATCTTGTACAAAATTTATATAATCTGGCATATTATTGGTTTATAATACAATTTTCACGTAATACCTAACTTAATAAATATAAAATCTATTAGATTTTATTAATTTTCTAGTTGAGATCAAACTAAAAAAATATTTTCAGTTTTCCTTCAATAAGGGACATGTGACAATTTTTTTTATTAACATCTAATATTAGATTTTAAAATAATACACCTACCAGTATTTTTAAAAAATTTGTTAAATACATAAGTAATTATAGAATTTGAGGAAAACGGCATTAAACTTTCGGTGATTCTATAATTGAAGGGAAGACACATGGGAGAAGAGGGTAAAGGAAATTTGACGTGTTAACATATCAAGGAGAATGAGACTTACGAAGGATTGATGACAGAGGCACAGGACAGACGGGTGTAGGTGTAGAGGCAGTACTTCCATTGAGACCTATTCAAATACAAATAATTACAATTGAGTTTTTAATTTTACAAAAAAACCAAAATGCCCAAAAATTTATATTTTCAATTTCATAATTGGATAAAATAATAACTAAATTAGATATGTGGATTTGAATATTCCTCCTAATGCGGATATATTTCACTTAACATAGTATTACGGTGTAATTATATGTCGATATATTTACGAAAGATTTGCATATAATAATATAATAGTGATAATAGTATATTATTCAATGAGCATGTAATGAGAATTTCGGCTCGTGATGTAAATTATTCGAATGAGTAATTGCCATTAAATGTAAATAGAATACTATACTTTATTATTAAAAATAAGTAGAATTTTTTCGGTCTCAACTGCAAACATTTTTATGTTTACATACACAAATCTAGTTATTGTTGTTATGTTGTTACTGTAACAAAATTATGAAATGATTTGACATTCAACAATATATCTTAAAACCGACTATTCAGATACATTTTTAGCTTAAGAAGAAATAAAAGTATGGAAAATGACAAAAATGGTATAATTTTGACATTTTATGTGAACAAATTAATTAAAAGTAATTTTGTTGGTACATTTTGAAAGGTAAGATTTAAATTTGACAACGATTGAATAATATTATTACATCGAACTGTAAATATTATTCAATTAGCAGCAATAAAGAAGGTCATTCATTGATAAAAATCGGTTGAATTTTGGGTATATTATTTGATAGTTGTAGATAATAGTATATTATTCAATGAGCATGTAATGTATGATATTATTCAAGAGAATGAAGTTTGAATCACTAGCAAATGCGAGTGATGTAAATCATTCGAATGAGTAATAGCCATTACATGCGAATAGAATACTATACTTTATCCACGATTGTTAAATAATAACACGTCAATGACATATTTGTATTGCAAAATAAGTAGAATTTTATCACTGACAAATGCAAACAATTTTTTGTTTAGACAAATCTAGTTATCGTTGTTATAACAAAATTATGAAGTGATTTGACATTAAAAAGAAAATCTTAAAATAGACTATTCAGCTTAAGAAGAAAATAAAAGTATGAAAAATGACAAAACTAGTGTAATTTTGGTTTTTTAGTGGAAATAATTACTTATTAAAAGTAATTTTCTTTGTACTCTTTGAAAGGTAGGATTTGAAATTGACATAACGATTGAATAATATTATACCATCGAAATGTCAATATTAATCAATTAGCAACTGTAACGAAGGTCATTAATTGATAAAAATCGGTTGAACTGTGGATATATTATTTGACAGTTGTGGATAAAATACTTTTTTTCAGTTTTCATATAATATTAAATAAATATGTCCGTAACTGTTCAATTTTCAATATTAACTCTTCTTACGAAATGAATACATAATAATTTCTGACAATATTTACCTATACAGTTGATTAAATTTTCAAGGAAATCGCATGAATGAAAACAGAGTTGTTATATCTTTCATCTTTCTTCATACATTTAGCCCAATTTCATGCATTTTACAAGAATTTTCCGCTAAAAAAACCCCGGTACAAAAATAATAGATTATCTGTAGTCATGCAAAAAATGAATTTGACTTTTAGAGCGATTATAAATGTGTGAAAGTGTCTGGTTCGTGGTTCAAAGTGATTATGCAATCGTGTCTAAGACAAATGTTAATTGTAGACCATAAATTTTAATATATATCATTGTTTTTTTAAGCAACAGTTCCAGACAGCTAAATTTTATATTCAGAGATATAAATTATTATTCAGCCATTGTTCACGAACAAAACAAAGACAAAAACTAGGATCACACAAATTAGATTATACACTATACAAGTATCTAATTTTTGGACAATTCAGAAATATTTAGTAAACATTATAGATTTTCAAGTAATCTAATGGAACCATACGGTAATAGTAGTTCACTTCAGTATTTGGAAATTCATTATATTAAATACTTTATAGTGAGTTTTGTTAGTTAAAAAAGTGTTACAATGCTTGTTGAGATATAGTCGCATAGTCAAATTTTGAAAATCTCCAAATTTACTATCCGGGCGTGCTGTTTAATCAATTTCTTTTAATATATATATATATATATATATATATATATATATATATATATATATATATATATAGGGTGTTCTACGATTCGACCGACAAATTTATACCATAGATTCCAGGGGTGATTACAATAAAAAAAATGTTATATGATCTGTAGGTGAATTCCTCTTTGTTTCGGAGATATCGAAGGTGGATAAGACGAGGTGGTCCTGTACATTGACCAGCTCAGTCACCTAACTTGTCGCCTTTAGTTTTTTTCTGTGGGGTTACCTCAAATCTCACGTGTATAGTAACGCTAAACCAGAAACACGCGAAGAGTTGACTGACCGTATAGTTGAAGCTACTAATTCTCTAAAGAATTGGCAGTAATTAACTGGCAACATTCTATGACTCGAAGGATAGTTGCATGTTTAGAAAATGGCGATTCTCATTTTGAACAGTTGCTGTAATTTTGTGTTAATTAGCTATCCATTGATGATTAAATTTTCTTTTATCATTTTTTTTAATTCCTTCGATATCTTCGAAACAAAGAGGAATTCACCTATAGGTCATATAACATTTTTTGATTGTAATGTCCCCCGGAATATATGGTAACACAGACAATATACAGATATCTCTCGTACATAACACGGTATCGCCCTAACACGGTATTTACAAAACTTGATATCGAGAAGACAAAGTCTTGAGTTTTATATATTCAGATTCAATTATTTGGGTGCTATTTTTCAGTTCGATAAAATTGGGAATATTCACTACCAAATTAGCATTACAAAAAAAAAATTGATGTGGACACCACACGACTTCCTTGTACGCAAGACCAATATGAAGATGAAGTATAGACTCAATTATAAAATTGCACGTATTTGACGTAATTTGACATTAACATCTATTTTTTTTTTGTTATTTTAGCAAGCTTCATTACAAAAACCAAAAAGTATATGTTTTAAATTTACATATCTCGCTTATACAAAGGGCAAATTTAATAATACTTGATGTGTTAGACGCAGAATTTAATTCTCTAAAACTCTTATTTGAAGCATTTATTTCTAAAATCAAAATGAAACCATTTTATTCAAGAAAAACTGTTAACAACTTCAGGTAATATATCACTTCCGGTTAGCCTGTTTTAACCAAATTCTGCTATGTTATTCCAATTGATATAAAAGTCTTATATACTAAATTTGAAAAGTTTTGGATTATATTTTAATACAGTTTTTCATTAAAATCTATTATAGGCTTCAAATAAAGTACCTTTTCTGGAAATTATGTAATGACCAAAAAGGGAGGTGCACAACTAGATGTTATAGAAGTCCTAAATACAAAATTTCAACTTTCTACGGCTTACCGTTTTTGAGTTATGCGAGATACGTACGTACGTACATACGTACGTACGTACAGACGTCACGACGAAATTAGTCAAAATGGATTCAGGGATGGCCAAAATGGATAGGTTATATTAAGGTATATTTAGTAAGAATCGATGGTCAAATTTTGACAGATTCGAGCTCAACATATTTTTTTGCAAAGGGGTTAATTTTGTTGTGTAATGCTTGTATACTAATTTTGTCTTGAACTTTCCACTTTTGCCGTGTCATATTTATCGTTCGATATACCAATTTTGTCGTACCATTATTCCTCATATTATATTAACTAAAAATACGATCAACCAAGATCGTGCGTGTAACATAAGTTTAGCAAGCAATATGAGAAGATGCGCAAAATCTGCGATCATCTAAAATGATTTTCCACCTAAAGGGGCCTATTCTGTATCTCAGTGGTTAATTCTTAACCACTGGTTAAATTTTTGAACCAATCAAGGATGTTGACATATAACAAAAAATGGGATTTTTAGTTGTCAAATCAAAAACGATTGGATAAAAATTTTAACCAGTGGTTAAAAATTAACCACCGAGTTACAGAATAGGGCCTAAAATACGTTAAAAAATATCTAATATTTTTTTTAGATTTGGATCCTAATAGTCAATTACACATTGATTCTTAGTCCCGCATAACACGATTTCGCAGTACACGAAATTTTCTAGGAACCCAACCACCGTGACAAGAAATTACAGGAGTTAAAAATAGAATAATTACTGTAATGCGACATGCAAGAATACAAACGAGAATTATTTTGAGATTTGCCAGGACTCATTTAGTAAATACGAATTTCAGAGAATAAGAAATCCGGTAAATGACTATTTTCCAAAGGGTTGCAGATAAAATAATATTTCAATATAAAATATTTAAAATTATATTGGTATGAGTTTCATCAACATAATATTTTCATTTTTAAATATTTATTATTGCTAGTACAAACAACAAACAAAGTGCCAAGAATTTTAATAAGAGTTCTAAGAAATATAACTGTTTTATTAATAGCTTATTGTGTTCTTATTTTAAAAGGCCCGAGCAAAATTAATTTAAATATTGAACGCCAAATGACGTGCTTTTATATTTAATAAGTGAATGTTAAATGGCTAATCTGAAAGTCAAGGCTGTTATATTATATCCTATACTTTCTATTTATAAACACAGGTATAATAGCATTCGCTGAATAATATTGCATAATATTTTTATCCGTAAAAGTCTGCATCTCTGCAATTTATTTTTATTTGTTTACAAGTTTTTTATAATTTATGCAATATATTGTAAAAAGGTATTTTATTAAAAGTATGTTTCATGATTATTAATGTTACATAAATTTTTCCATAATATATTTCTAATTTAATCCAATGTTGAAATACTAAGCATTTTATCACATTTAAGCAAAATGACATCCTTGTTGGATTATTAAATTAGTAAATAAAGGTAATGTTATTGGTCCAAAAATTCGATCGTGAATTTTCAGTAAATAAGAACGAATTAGGGTCCCCACAACACGTTTTTACTATTACGATGTTGTCTTTGTGCGTGCGTGCGTGTGTGTGTATGTGTGTATTTCAGTATTTAAGACTTTCATATCAAGGAGAATAACATATTAGATTTTGGCTAAAAATTAATAAACTGGAAGTGATACTTTACTTGAAGCTCTGAACAAATTTTCGTGAAAAATATATTATTCAAAAACTTTTTAAATATAGTATTTAAGACTTTTATATAAAAGGGAACAACATATTAGATTTTGGCTAAAATTGATAAACCGGAAGTGATACTTTACTTGAAGCTCTTAACAGATTTTCGTGAAAAATATATTATGATATATTCCAAAACTTGTCAAATTTGATATTTAAGACTTTTAAATTAATGAGAACGACATATTAAATTTTTTCTAAAATTGATAAACCGGAAATGATATTTTACTTGAAGCTCTGAAAAGATTTTCGTAAATATATTTTGATATATACCAAAAATTTTCAAATTTGGTATCTAAAATTTTTATGTTAATAAGGACATATTACATTTTTTTGGTATTTAAGACTTTTATATTAATGAGAACGACATATTAGATTTTTTTAAAATAGTAGTACTTTACAGAAAGCTATAAACAGATTTTCTTGAAAAAATATATTAAAACATGATTCACAATTTATCAAATTTGGTATTTAAAACTCGATTTTGTCTATACTTATATGATAAACCGGAAGTGGTATTTAATTTGGAGCTCCTAACAGGCTTTCGAGGAAAAACATAATAAAATATAATCCAAAATTTCGTAGTACAGACTTTTCTATTTATTGGAACGAGAAATTAGATTTTGTTTACAAACGATCAATCGTAAGTGATACTTTACTTACATCTCATTGTTATTTTAAATATGGAATTGACGGGAGGTTATGTGCTGGCCACATCAGATTTTTTTAACAAATGAATAAGTGTTCACATTACATTATCACTATACATTGTGTGACCCTATAAACTAGTTTTAGTGTTTATTTATTACGGTACTTCTTATCTTATAAAATGCAGATTTTTAACATTTTCTGCTTTCAATAGGGTCATACCACATTTTCCAATTTATTTATTTTTTCTGAAAATACAGATAAAACTATTTACGAAAATATATATATTTAATGCCACATAAGTATCTAGTTTTACAGAAATAATTTATTAAAGTTTATATAAAATTTCAAATGATGTCATAATTTTGCGACCATAGTGTCACCTACCGAGTATAAATGGAACTACATTTGACGTTTATGTCATCAGAAGCAAGAGTAATCTTCAAAACTTTTAGAGTACTTATTGCCTTATAGGTACCATCTTTCATCTTTCCCTTACATCTTGAGCCATAAGAATACGAACAAAAATTGTATTTGTACGTCTCAACGAGACGGTCTCGCATGACTGCACAGAGCAATATTGAACATCTATTGTAATATCTAAATCAAACATAAATTGTATTTATTTAGCATATTCCGTTATTTGTACTTATTAGTAAATTATAAGGATATTGATGTACTTTCAAAATATTGGTTATAGTATAAGGTTATGTTAGAAAAGTAACAGATTTGATTCATGTAAAATACAGGTACGAGTACGAGTGTGCCTCACTATCGTGTATTTGTGTACAAAATTATGATGTCACAAAATCAGCCTCAGAATCTTTACAAAGCAAATCATGAATGAAAAGTATAATAATATTAAATATTTTTGATGAATATATGCATATTAGGTAAATTTTTCATTTATGAAAGAAAAATCTGACGTGGCCAACACATAACCTCTCGCCAGATATTTTACCTGGTTGTACGCATAAAACGAAAAATATTTTTAAATACAAATACATATATTTGTCTCACTACAAAATAATTCTCACATATATTTGCAAAATCTATGGGATATTTTAATACAAATTGTATGTACAATACAAACATTTTCTTGATATTAATTATCCTAAAATTTTCTTTTTCTACTTTCCGTTTCTTTTTCTTTATATTCGTCATTTTTTCGCAAATTCCTTTTATATTCTTTTTTACGTATATTCTTTTGCGTTGTATTTTTTTTATTTTCATAATCTTCATAATAATGTACAAATATTTTTGACACAGGCATACAAATATTTTTGATAGTGACATTTATGTCAATTACAAACATTTGAATTTCTTGCCTTGTAGTAGTTTGATCTGAAATTTTTTACATCAAATTATTTTATATGCCTTTCTTTATCTCTATATCTATAGAAGATATAGTAATGAATTTATATTTATCGAATAAAGAATTTAACGTTCTTTAATATAAGTATTTACATAAATTTTCGATAAATAATATTTAGATGATTTTTTTCTTGTAACTACTACTTCCGGTTGTCCAATTGTTACCAAAACTTAATCAACTCTTCCCATTATTGTTAGATTGAGGAATCCGTAGTTAAAAATATGTTAAGTCTTATAGTATTTGAGATATCGTGAATCCAACATCCACACACACACACACACACACACACACACACACACACATCCACACACATCCACACACATCCACACACATCCACACACACACACACATCCACACACATACACACACATACACACACATACACACACACACACACACACATCCACACACACACACACACACACACACACACACATCCACACACACACACACACACACACACACACACACACACACACACACACACACACACACACACATCCACACACACACACACACACACACACATCCACACGCACACACATCCACACGCGCACACACATCCACACGCGCGCACACACAGACACACACACATCCACAAACACACATCCACACACATACGGACATCATCGTTATAATCGGATTCTAGGGACCTTAAAACGTGCTTATTCACTAAAATCTGGATATACGATTTTTTGCATGAATACAATACCTCTCTTAGCGAGAGGTAAAAATCAACATTTTTTTCTATTTGGTATGACACTATTGTATTGTAAAATTGTGAATTGATTATTGATTTAAATACATTTTTTTGATTTAATTCAAGTGAATTAAGCCTTTTTCAAAAAGTTACAAATTGGGCTTGTGATTTAAATCCTTAAACCAAATTGAATTGGGCTTGTGAATTTTTTAATTTAAATTCTAGCTCAATTCCTTTTTCCTGGGCTTAATTCTTTTTTCCAGGGTTTTATTCCTTTTTCCTGGGCATGATTCCTTTTCCTGGGCTTAATTCCTCCTTCCTAGACTTAATTCCTTTACGTTTTGAAAGCAAATAGTGATATATCAGCCTAGATTTAAAAAATATTTGTGATTGTATGGTTAATTTAAATTTACATTATTGGAGTTCTTAGTTAATATTTGAGAATATAATTTTAATTTGTTATTCGTACCTGTATTTCTATAACAGGAAATAATATATAAATTCATAAACATTGTTTATTTAATTCTACGTGTAATTTAAATCCAAAGCCCCAATTCACAACAAACCTTGTAAATTGTATTTTACTTGCCTGAATTACAATTCATTTTGATTTGTGAATTAATTCACTTCAAAAATGAATTCGAATTGTGAATTGTCAGAAAAAAATGTCATTGATTTGTGAATTAATTCCTTTCATTAGTGATTTTGCCCAGCGCTGCCTGAGCCTCGTTTAGGAAGGCATTTTACTGAATTCATTATAGCTTTAGGATTCGCCTGTGGTTTATTATAAAAACTGCGTACCTCCGCCGGTAAAATAACACTTTCCGGATTTGCTACGTAATAAATATACTCGTACTATTGTATTATTATATCTGGAATAAGATAACCTTAAATTATTCCAAAACGAATAACCGAAAAATAATTACCGTGCATTTCCAGCTATACTTTCCGTATACTTTATCTAATTTATTCTTGACCTACATTTGTATAGTTCATTTACTCAAACCAAACTATATCTAAACATTTGACCAGTGCCACTACCGTGTTTTGGTCACGAAATACGGCTGAAAGTGTTGTGTAGCATGCAGGACCGTAATGTCACGCAATGGGACTTATCTATCTTCGGGCCATGTGTTACATACGTGACGTAAACATGCGTATATACAACACACTAGCCAGTTAAATAAATTACAGGACTACGACACACATGAAATACAACCCAAATGTCAACGCTTTGTCTCACCTGTCCGGAATATGGACACAGCATTGCCAGTATCATTTAGCGACGATAACAACTTTATTTTTAATAGAGCACCACATTAATTTATAAGTATGAGTTATAAAATGTACAGGATGTAAATCGAAAAGTGAAACAGGAGTTTAACATGGGAAATCAATTTTTCTTTGCGCAAACGTTACCTAATTATTTTATGCAAAAATACTTCAAATAAAAGTTATAGAGATTTAAATGCAGCATCTAAATCATGTGAAATGATTATTTTATCTCTTCATATAAACGTAAAAATTAATTACAGAGTTACAGTTTTTATGAACTTTTTGTCAAAGCAGCCATGGATTTATGATAAAAAAAACAACGTATTTGTATTTTTTTTGTCCTATATCCATGTAGACTAATATGATATATTCCACACTCATATAATAAATAACTATTATGCGCAATACACAACTTTTAATCTATAATTTTTTTAAACGGAACAGAAGTGAAAAAACAATTTTGTAGAACTACAGAAAATTTCAGAATTGTACTTAAATATAAGCTAGGGAAAAGACGTCATAACCAATCACAGAGGGGCATACAGTTAAATTTATGTGTATTGTTCCTGTTTATTTTTTATGAATTATTTCAGATTTGATCAGTGTTGTGACTGATCTAGATCATTTGATCAAAAGCACTGATCTAGTTCATTTAGTATGGTTTTTGATCTGATCTAGATCATTTTATGTATTCATATCTTGATCTGGATCTAGATCTAAAAACTATAATATATAAACTTAAAAAAGATCAAATAAAATAAAATAAATGCCTTAGAATTAATTAGTTCGAATGACCCTATCGTCATCTGCCATTGGAACGTAGTGAAAATCAGTATTGGCAGTCAAATATTAGTTCCTAGAAGTGACAATAAATATCAATCTTTGATATTTTTAAAAGGAAACTTTAATAAAATTGGAGAAGACGAAAATTATTATTTTTGTTTCTGTTTCTACTTTATTCATTAATTTAGTATTAATGAATCTAAACTCTATCCGTTTTAACTATAGAGTGGTGGGAAGATAGTTACAGTTTGATCTTGTATTTTGATTGGATATCTCGATATTATCCAATCAAACAACAAGATCAAACTGCACCTATCGTCCCACCACTCTATAGTTAAAACAAATAGAGTGTAAGCATGTATCTAATTTTTCTTCCATGAGTAAGGTGTACCTTATAAATAAGAAGCTAGGTACAGTGTGTTCAGAAAAAATCCTAACTCGGGATTGGCTATGAACAGGGACGCGTATGTCTAATTATTATTCAATTCAAAAGTCAAATTGACATTTAATTTAATACTTTTAAATTAAGACATATGTTTCTTTGTTCATAGCCTACTCCGAGTGAGGATTTGTTTGACACACTGTATATTCTTTGTAATTCAATATTTTTTGTATTCCTATTTAATTAATGAGAAATAAAAAGCATTTGAAAATCGTTACTGATCTTTTTTTATGGTTTAAGAAAAATAGATCCCAAATTTCTGATCTGATCTGAAAAAAAGATCCGATCGCAGAAATTGACATATGATCTGATCTAGTACAATTAATTGTAAAGATCTTGATCTTGATCTAGATCCTTTATAAATTGATATGTCACAACACTGGATTTGATGCATGATTTTTTATATACGGTAACGAAATAAAATTAAATAAACACTTTCAGCCCGATTCACGATAAAGATTAAGCTAATCCTTATTTTTGGATTAGCGATTTTTAGTCTAACTTTGACAGTTTATTTTAAAAAATCTAGCCTAATCTAATCTAAATAACTACCTTTTTTGATAATACAATGAAGATTAAATTTTAAATACCGGGAAAGTATAGAATTCACTAATCCCAAAATGAGGGCATAAACTTTTTTGTGAATCGGGCTGTTTAAGACTTCGTTTCGACTATTTCTCTTTACTTCATTAACTTCCAGTCGATCATTGCTTTATTATTATAGTTTTTCTTAGGTATTATTAATTTATCAGAAAAATAAAAAGTAGGGTCTAATATTTCTTATTCATCAATGTTAACAGAAACAATGGTGGCAAGGCAATGCTCATTTTTTTAAGGTCTGTATAATTTTTTTTACAGGAAATATACAGAAAGATAGTTCCATAACTATGACTTCTGAAAATTAATTTTAATTAAATACAAATATTATGATAGCAATATTATTATATTAACATGTGAATAATATATTATTTAACTAAATGGACTAAATACTAAATGATTAGTTGTTGTGACGTATTGATGATGTAAATCTGATTGACGTTAATTATAGACGCACAATAGTAATCCTCGTACTCCAAACACAGCTTAACTGCTAGCGAGATGACATCTGGAAAACGTTTGCCAGCATATTCAATTGTAAAATGCTAAAAAGCCATGATGTACGATGATATATGTATTCATATTTATATAAATAGTCAAAAATTAATAGTGTTCAAAAAAAATCCTAACTCGGAGTAGGCTATGAACAAAAAAACGTATGTCAATTTAAAAATATTTAATTAAATGTCAATTTGACATGAGATATTGTCAAAAATGTTATCTAAAGGAATCAAAGCTTTTCTTCTTCATCCTTCTACATTATTATTTATTGGGGACCAGCACCGCACTGCAAGATATCGTTAATGTCGTATATTTCCATAGAAATGTGTCAACTATTGAGTTGTGAAGACATTGAAAAAGAAAACCAAATAAGATCGATGAATTGATCTTTTTCTCAGCCCTAGTATACACTTTTGTTCAAAAGTTAATTGGGCAGAAATTGCAGATACATAAATTTTTTACCAGTTTTCTTTCTATGGCTTATAGAAGTAAAAATGAAAATTTAGTCACATCCCTCATTCTCATTGGAAATCATTCTCCAGTTTGATGCCGTAAAGAATATTTTTCTTATAAATATACAGATTTCAATGTTATATGGTATACAGAGTTGTCATAAATACAGGAAGTGATTGAAGGTTAAAAAGATAAAAAATGTTGCTGCTGCTGATAAGAAATGTGGGTGTATGATCTATGAAAAATAATTAAATTTTGATAAGATTCATTCAAATTCGGAAACGGATATAAATTTAACTTGTAACATAATCACAAGTCACAAGATAATGTTTTTCTTTCTGATAACAATTTCGTATAATTTAAATGTTCCGCACTTATCAAGTAAAAACATGCATTCCGTTTTATCCATTTGCAAATAACATATCGGACATAATGGTTAAATCTTGCATTTTGATATGCTGATAGGAAAATTACATTACATGTAAGCTATAATTCGTTTCCGTATTTGAAACGCTAAGCGAGCTATCTCGGAACAGAATTCGTTCTAAATTAAACGCACTTTAACCCCGCAGACAATAAAGAAAATTACAGTTCCAATCTCCCTAATTTACCAATTTGTTCGTAATGCTTTAATAAAATTGTTGGGTCAGTATGCTAATGCTAATGATGTCGGCCTAAAAGGTTCTCCACTACAAAAGTGGAGTCTTTCGTTTCTATTTCAAATATAATAGAAATTAATTAAAGATAGATTCATATAATTTATTTTAAACTGACCAATTTTAGTATCCGCCATTCATTTACTATACTAGTTATAAAATAATTTATTATACGTAGTATATAAGTTAAAAAATCATATAGAACCTTATACTTACATTATTTTACCATAAACTAAAAATAATAATTTTCAAATCAATCAACAGTAAGATTTATGGATGTATTTCAATGAATTATGCTCGTATTTGAAAAAAACTAAGAACAAAATATTGAAGGATATACCCAGGAATATTTTGTCTTCTAGAGATATTTTATACAAAAGCAAATATTCTCAGACAATAAAAAGGTTGAGTCATCGATCGCCGTGTTTTTAGAAAAATATTTTATATTAGTTACGTTTTATAACATTTACTTTGTTTTTTTTTTTAATAAAAAGGCGGACGGTGGTTTCGAAACAACTGAGGCAAACTTCAAATTATGCGCCCTAATTTTTTCATGTAAAGGTACCCAGGAAAAAAGGCGCCGCAGGCAATTTTTTTTCAAGGTTAAATGCCGTATAATTGAATGTTACATTTTTTCAAGGGATGTGAAGCTGCATGTTTCCCTTTTTCATGTACAAAAATAAATTGCCAGATCACATTTTAGAAAAGGGAATATGTTTAACAGATTGTTGACTTACCTGGATAAACTGTATACATTGTGAAAATTGCATATCACCTACACTTGCGATCGATTTTAATACCTAATCAATGCGTATAAATTAAATTTTAATTAATTCATTTCGGAGAGAAGGGATAAAACTCCCAAAACCCCTCCCCTGGCTACGCACATGCTTCAGAGAAATGATAGTATTTGGATACAAAGTTTCTAGCTCAGTTTTAAAAAAGTAGTTGTATACCTCAAGGGGTGTCATTGACGATGGAAAATTCCTACTAACGTCAATAACCCCATCTTTTAAATCTCCGTTTATATCGGAGTGTTCTCCATCGGTTATCAGAATCTGTAAATCGCTGCAAACATTTTTCTATATATCCTCCATTTTTGGATTTTATTTCATACATGGAAAACATAGCAAAATAATTGTTTTTTACCAGTTATCAGTTTAAAACGATTTGCCATTTCATCCAGTAAAACACTCACAAAAAAACGGCACTTGACATGACGGTGAAATTGGCAGACGATTCGCAGCAGACGATTCGGGATTGTAGCCCATGTAAACACAGTAAGATGCGCGCGCATCATTGTAATACCAAGGTCAACTAAATATGTTAAATATTATTAAAATTCAATAATATACCATTGTATACTCATTTCAGTCATACTCTCAACACATATCATTACTCTGTTCAAAATTATTGTTAAATAATGAGACAACAATGTTTAAAAGGGTATATCAAATCACAATTGAGTCATTGAACATTGACCTTGACAAAAGAAGCGCCAAATATGAAATTGAGAAACATAATATATAAAAATGAAATACATATAATTTAGACATATATATATATATATATATATATATATATATATATATATATATATATATATATATATATATATATATATATATATATATATATATATATATATATATATATACATAATATATATATATATTTCAAAGAACAATTGTTTATAACTTTGTTAATGTAAGATGTCTGTTCTTTTATATTTTAAATACATTACTCATATACATGTACCAATATTTATGCAGTATAAATGTTAACAATATCCCTTAAGGATAATCAGGATAATATGAAATCTTGCAATTAGTGCATTATTATATAAACAATTGTTTATAACTTGATTAATAAAAGATGTTTGTTCTTCATTTTTTATAATAATTATCCCTATGTATTGACAATATCTGAGTAGTATCAATTTTGCCAAAATCCCTTCAGGACAATCAGGATAATAAAAAAAATAGAAAAGTTTGCAATTTAATAGAAACAATTGTTCATAACTCGGTTAATAAAAGATGCCTGCTCTTCATTTTTATAGCAAATATCCCCATGTATCTGACAACATCCGAGAAGTGTCAAATTTGCCAAGATCCCTTCAGGACTACCAGGATAATAAAAAGACTAGATAAATTTGCATTTTTATAGAAACAATTGTTTATAACTCGGTTAATAAAAGATGTCTGTTCTTCATTTTTTATAGTAATTATCCTTATGTATCTGACAACATCCTAGCAGTATCAAATTTGCCAAAATCCCTTCAGGACAATCAAGATAATAAAAAAGCTAGAAAAATTTGCATTCTTATAGAAACAATTGTTTATAACTCGGTTAATAAAAGATGTCTGTTCTTCATTTTTTATAGTAATTATCCTTATGTATCTGACAACATCCCAGCAGTATCAAATTTGCCAAAATCCCTTCAGGACAATCAAGATAATAAAAAAAATAGAAAAATTTGAATTTTTATATAAACAAATATTTATAACTCGGTTAATAAAAGATGTCTGTTCTTCATTTTTTATAGTAATTATGCTTATATATCTGACAACATCCGAGCAGTGTCAAATTTGCCAAAATCCCTTCAGGACAATCAAGATAATAAAAAACCAAAAAAAATTGCATTCTTATAGAAACAATTGTTTATAACTCGGTTCATAAAAGATGTCTGTTCTTCATTTTTTATAGTAATTATCCTTATGTATCTGACAACATCGGAGCAGTGTCAAATTTGCCAAAATCCCTTCAGGTCAACCAGGATAATAAAAAACCAAAAAAAATTGCATTCTTATAGAAACAATTGTTTATAACTTGGTTAATAAAAGATGTCTGTGCTTCATTTTTTATAGTAATTATCCTTATGTATCTGAGAACATCCGAGCAGTATCAAATTTGCCAAAATCCCTTCAGGACAATCAAGATAATAAAAAAAATAGAAAAATTTGAATTTTTATATAAACAAATATTTATAACTCGGTTAATAAAAGATGTCTGTTCTTCATTTTTTATAGTAATTATGCTTATATATCTGACAACATCCGAGCAGTGTCAAATTTGCCAAAATCCCTTCAGGACAATCAAGATAATAAAAAACCAAAAAAAATTGCATTCTTATAGAAACAATTGTTTATAACTCGGTTAATAAAAGATGTCTGTTCTTCATTTTTTATAGTAATTATCCTTATGTATCTGACAACATCGGAGCAGTGTCAAATTTGCCAAAATCCCTTCAGGACAATCAGGATAATAAAAAAACTAGAAAAACTTGCATTCTTATAGAAACAAGTGTTTATAATTCGGTTAATAAAAGATGTCTGTTCTTCATTTTTTATAGTAATTATCCTTATGTATCTGACAACATCGGAGCAGTGTCAAATTTGCCAAAATCCCTTCAGGACAATCAGGATAATAAAAAAACTAGAAAAACTTGCATTCTTATAGAAACAAGTGTTTATAATTCGGTTAATAAAAGATGTCTGTTCTAATTTTTTATATTAATTATCCTTATGTATCTGGCAACATCCGAGCAGTGTCAAATTTGCCAAAATGCCTTCAGGACAATCAGGATAATAAAAAAAACTAGAAAAATTTGCATTCTTATAGAAACAAGTGTTTATAATTCGGTTAATAAAAGATGTCTGTTCTTAATTTTTTATATTAATTATCCCTATGTATCTGACAACATCCGAGCAGTGTCAAATTTGCCAAAATCCCTTCAGCACAATCAAGATAATAAAAAAATTAGAAAAATTTGCATTTTTATAGAAACAATTGTTTATAACTCGGTTAATAAAAGATGTCTGTTCTTCATTTTTTATATTAATTATCCTTATGTATCTGACAACATCCGAGCAGTATCAAATTTGCCAAAATCCCTTCAGGACAATCAAGATAGTAAAAAAACTAGAAAAATTTGAATTTTTATAGAAACAAATATTTATAACTCGGTTAATAAAAGATGTCTGTTCTTCATTTTTTATAGTAATTATCCTTATGTATCTGACAACATCCGAGCAGCATCAATTTTGTCAAAATCCCTTCAGGACAATCAGGATAATAAAAAAACTAGAAAAAAATGCATTTTTATAGAAACAATTGTTTATAACTTGGATAATAAAAGATGTGTGCTCTTCATTTACATAGTCTCCTGATTGTCCTGACGGGATATAGGCAACAACGTTATTGCTCAGATATTGTCAGATACATAGGAATGATTACTATAAAAAATGAAGAACAGACATCTTTTATTAACCATGTTATAAACAATTGTTTTTATAAAAATTCAAATTTTTCTAGTTTTTTTATTATCCTGACAGTCCTGAAGGGATTTTGGCAAATTTGACACAGCTCGAATATTGTCAGATAGATAAGAACATTTGTTATAAAAGATGAAGGACAGACATCTTTTATAAACCAAGTTATAAACAATTGTTTCTATAAAAATGCATTTTTTTCTAGTTTTTTTGTTATCCTGACAGTCCTAAAAAATTTTTGGCAAAATTGATACTGCTCGAATGTTATCAGATACATAGGGATAATTGCTATAAAAAATGAAGAACAGACATCTTTTATTAACCAAGTTATAAACAATTGTTTTTATAAAAATGCTAATTTTTCTAGTTTTTTTGTTATCCTGACAGTCCTGAAGGGATTTTGGCAAATTTGACACTGCTCGGATGTTGTCAGATACATAAGGATAATTACTATAAAAAATGAAGAACAGACATCTTTTATTAACCGAGTTATAAACAATTGTTTATATAAAAATGCAAATTTTTCTAGTTTTTTTATTATCCTGATTGTCCTGAAGGGATTTTGGCAAATTTGACACTGCTCGGATGTTGTCAGATATATAAGGATAATTACTATAAAAAATTAGAACAGACATCTTTTATTAACCGAGTTATAAACAATTGTTTCTATAAAAATGCAAATTTTTCTAGTTTTTTTATTATCCTGATTGTCCTGAAGGGATTTTGGCAAATTTGATACTGCTCGGCTGTTGTCAGATACATAAGGATAATTACTATAAAAATTGAAGAACAGACATCTTTTATTAACCGAGTTATAAACAATTGTTTCTATAAGAATGCAAATTTTTCTAGTTTTTTTATTATCTTGATTGTCCTGAAGGGATTTTGGCAAATTTGACACTGCTCGGATGTTGTCAGATATATAAGGATAATTACTATAAAAAATTAGAACAGACATCTTTTATTAACCGAGTTATAAACAATTGTTTCTATAAAAATGCAAATTTTTCTAGTTTTTTTATTATCCTGATTGTCCTGAAGGGATTTTGGCAAATTTGACACTGCTCGGATGTTGTCAGATACATAAGGATAATTACTGTAAAAAATGAAGAACAGACATCTTTTATTAACCGAGTTATAAACAATTGTTTCTATAAGAATGCAAATTTTTCTAGTTTTTTTATTATCCTGATTGTCCTGAAAGGTTTTTGGCAAATTTGATACTGCTCGGATGTTGTCAGATACATAAGGATAATTACTATAAAAATTGAAGAACAGACATCTTTTATTAACCGAGTTATAAACAATTGTTTCTATAAGAATGCAAATTTTTCAATTTTTTTTATTATCCTGATTGTCCTGAAGGGATTTTGGCAAATTTGACACTGCTCGGATGTTGTCAGATATATAAGGATAATTACTATAAAAAATAAAGAACAGACATCTTTTATTAACCGAGTTATAAACAATTGTTTCTATAAAAATGCAAATTTTTCTAGTTTTTTTATTATCCTGATTGTCCTGAAGGGATTTTGGCAAATTTGACACTGCTCGGATGTTGTCAGATATATAAGGATAATTACTATAGAAAATTAGAACAGACATCTTTTATTAACCGAGTTATAAACAATTGTTTCTATAAAAATGCAAATTTTTCTAGTTTTTTTATTATCCTGATTGTCCTGAAGGGATTTTGGCAAATTTGATACTGCTCGGCTGTTGTCAGATACATAAGGATAATTACTATAAAAATTGAAGAACAGACATCTTTTATTAACCGAGTTATAAACAATTGTTTCTATAAGAATGCAAATTTTTCTAGTTTTTTTATTATCTTGATTGTCCTGAAGGGATTTTGGCAAATTTGACACTGCTCGGATGTTGTCAGATATATAAGGATAATTACTATAAAAAATGAAGAACAGACATCTTTTATTAACCGAGTTATAAATATTTGTTCCTATAAAAATTCAAATTTTTCTAGTTTTTTTTATTATCCTGATTGTCCTGAAGGGATTTTGGCAAATTTGACACTGCTCGGATGTTGTCAGATACATAAGGATAATTACTGTAAAAAATGAAGAACAGACATCTTTTATTAACCGAGTTATAAACAATTGTTTCTATAAGAATGCAAATTTTTCTAGTTTTTTTATTATCTTGATTGTCCTGAAGGGATTTTGGCAAATTTGACACTGCTCGGATGTTGTCAGATATATAAGGATAATTACTATAAAAAATTAGAACAGACATCTTTTATTAACCGAGTTATAAACAATTGTTTCTATAAAAATGCAAATTTTTCTAGTTTTTTTATTATCCTGATTGTCCTGAAGGGATTTTGGCAAATTTGACACTGCTCGGATGTTGTCAGATACATAAGGATAATTACTGTAAAAAATGAAGAACAGACATCTTTTATTAACCGAGTTATAAACAATTGTTTCTATAAGAATGCAAATTTTTCTAGTTTTTTTTATTATCCTGATTGTCCTGAAGGGATTTTGGCAAATTTGACACTGCTCGGATGTTGTCAGATACATAATAATAATTACTGTAAAAAATGAAGAACAGACATCTTTTATTAACCGAGTTATAAACAATTGTTTCTATAAAAATGCAATTTTTTCTAGTTTTTTTTATTATCCTGATTGTCCTGAAGGGATTTTGGCAAATTTGACACTGCTCGGATGTTGTCAGATACATAAGGATAATTACTGTAAAAAATGAAGAACAGACATCTTTTATTAACCGAGTTATAAACAATTGTTTCTATAAGAATGCAAATTTTTCTAGTTTTTTTATTATCCTGATTGTCCTGAAGGGATTTTGGCAAATTTGACACTGCTCGGATGTTGTCAGATACATAAGGATAATTACTGTAAAAAATGAAGAACAGACATCTTTTATTAACCGAGTTAAAAACAATTGTTTCTATAAGAATGCAAATTTTTCTAGTTTTTTTATTATCCTGATTGTCCTGAAGGGATTTTGGTAAATTTGATACTGCTCGGATGTTGTCAGATACATAAGGATAATTACTATAAAAAATGAAGAACAGACATCTTTTATTAACCGAGTTATAAACAATTGTTTCTATAAGAATGCAAATTTTTCTAGTTTTTTTATTATCCTGATTGTCCTGCAGGGATTTTGGTAAATTTGATACTGCTCGGATGTTGTCAGATACATAAGGATAATTACTATAAAAAATGAAGAACAGACATCTTTTATTAACCGAGTTATAAACAATTGTTTCTATAAGAATGCAAATTTTTCTAGTTTTTTTATTATCTTGATTGTCCTGAAGGGATTTTTGCAAATTTGACACTGCTCGGATGTTGTAAGATACATAAGGATAATTACTATAAAAAATGAAGAACAGACATCTTTTATTAACCGAGTTATAAACAATTGTTTCTGTAAGAATGCAAATTTTTCTAGTTTTTTTATTATCTTGATTGTCCTGAAGGGATTTTGGCAAATTTGATACTGCTCGGATGTTGTCAGATACATAAGGATAATTACTATAAAAAATGAAGAACAGACATCTTTTATTAACCGAGTTATAAATATTTGTTTCTATAAAAATTCAAATTTTTCTAGTTTTTTTATTATCCTGGTTGCCCTGAAGGGAATTTGGCAAATTTGATACTGCTCGGATGTTGTCAGATACATAAGGATAATTACTATAAAAAATGAAGAACAGACATCTTTTATTAACCGAGTTATAAACAATTGTTTCTATAAGAATGCAAATTTTTCTAGTTTTTTTATTATCCTGATTGTCCTGAAGGGATTTTGGTAAATTTGATACTGCTCGGATGTTGTCAGATACATAAGGATAATTACTATAAAAAATGAAGAACAGACATCTTTTATTAACCGAGTTATAAACAATTGTTTCTATAAGAATGCAAATTTTTCTAGTTTTTTTATTATCTTGATTGTCCTGAAGGGATTTTTGCAAATTTGACACTGCTCGGATGTTGTAAGATACATATAATTACTATAAAAAATGAAGAACAGACATCTTTTATTAACCGAGTTATAAACAATTGTTTCTATAAGAATGCAAATTTTTCTAGTTTTTTTATTATCCTGATTGTCCTGAAGGGATTTTGGCAAATTTGATACTGCTCGGATGTTGTCAGATACATAAGGATAATTACTATAAAAAATGACGGACAGACATCTTTTATTATATACATGGGGATATTTGCTATAAAAAATGAAGAACAGACATCTTTTATTAACCGAGTTATAAACAATTGTTTCTATTAAATTGCAAGCTTTTCTATTTTTTTTATTATCCTGATTGTCCTGAAGGGATTTTGGCAAAATTGATACTACTCAGATATTGTCAATACATAGGGATAATTATTATAAAAAATGAAGAACAAACATCTTTTATTAATCAAGTTATAAACAATTGTTTATATAATAATGCACTAATTGCAAGATTTCATATTATCCTGATTATCCTTAAGGGATATTGTTAACATTTATACTGCATAAATATTGGTACATGTATATGAGTAATGTATTTAAAATATAAAAGAACAGACATCTTACATTAACAAAGTTATAAACAATTGTTCTTTGAAATATATATATTATGTTTCTCAATTTCATATTTGGCGCTTCTTTTGTCAAGGTCAATGTTCAATGACTCAATTGTGATTTGATATACCCTTTTAAACATTGTTGTCTCATTATTTAACAATAATTTTGAACAGAGTAATGATATGTGTTGAGAGTATGACTGAAATGAGTATACAATGGTATATTATTGAATTTTAATAATATTTAACATATTTAGTTGACCTTGGTATTACAATGATGCGCGCGCATCTTACTGTGTTTACATGGGCTACAATCCCGAATCGTCTGCTGCGAATCGTCTGCCAATTTCACCGTCATGCACTTGACAATATGAACCCGAAAATGCGCCTCTAAATTCTGTGAAGTGAGGCAGTCGCCTCTCTGCCTCATGCCATCGTCTGGTCCTGTTTCTATAAATAGTTCTGTTTTATTTTCATTTAGGCATATAGCATTTTCGTTTTATGGCTGCACTATGATTTTTTTTCTTTTTAAGAAATTGTATCTATTGTCTATTTCTTCAACAGTATACATGTCTATAAACAAAGAGAAAAAATATGTTTTAAATTATTTTATTTTTTTTGCTCGAACTACACTAAATTTGATAAAGGCGCCTGGTTGTTGCTAATATGATAAAATTGGTCGCCCCCTACAATCTGTGCCCCTAGGCTGTAGCCTAGTCAGACTATTGTGTAATCTAGCCCTGTTATTCATGTGGAAGAAGGATATCATTAAGATGGAACATTGCCAATTAAAAAAAATATATATAAGGTATAAACATTTTGGTTCGTCTTTCAAACGCACTTTTGTAATAAGCGCTTTTATGGAACGTGCTTCTACATTATATTCTTCTGAGAATATGCTGAAAAAATCCTATTTATAAGCGAGTTATAGTTCCCCGTCACGAATATTAGTTTTTATATGAAACTGTTTTCTTCGTGGACCTAAATGTTCTTGAAATATATGTTATATCTAAATTCTTCTTCTTCTTCTTCTTCTTCAGCTCTCTAACCCCAGTTGGATTTTGGCTTCCTCCAGCAATTTCCTCCATTGTACTCTATCTTGAACCGTTTCTCTCCAGTTCTGTGTGTTAAGTCTCTTCAGGTCTTTCTCGACTTCATTTTTCCATCTGGCTTTTGGACGACCTTTCGGTCTCGTTCCTATTAGGTTTTTATTAAAGATTCTCTTTACCATCCGTGCGTCGTCCATCCGTTGCAGATGTCCGAACCCTCGCAGTCTGCTCACTTTGATTTTTTGGACTATATTACTATCATCGTACATTTCATATAGTTCGAAGTTCTTCTTCTTCTTTTACTGGTCCAAAAATTCTTCTTAGCATTTTCCTTTCAAAAGTCATTAACCTATTTGCTTCTCTATTTAATAATGTCCAAGTTTCTGTTCCTTAAGTAACCACTGGTAGAATCAGAGTTTTATATATATATTCAGTTTTATGCTTCTGCTAAGATTTCTGTTTCTTAGTAGCTTTGAGTGGGCGAAAAAGCACCTATTTCCAATATTTATTCTTCACTGAATTTTCTTGGCCTCATCATTAACTGAATTTAAAAACGTACCGAGGTATGTGAAATTATCTACATTATATTTATAAAAAATGAATTAATATTATTATACTATACAAGTCTATACGATTTATAATTGGAAGTGTATTTAAATTATTAAGTTTAATGCAAAATATTTATATTGAAATAAAAACCGTTTGAGAATTGCAGTACCTACTGGACTAATAACCACACCTCCGCTATTTGAATTTCTCTACTTACATTGGTAGTAGGCTCCTCCCCCTAACTGGGTATTCGTTATATATTTATTAGGCCGTCTTTGAGTCGCCAATCAAAATAATATATATGGAATTCATATGAGTGACGAGCTGCTATAACAAAAACACCCTTATTGTCGAAGTATTTCAATTATATCGTTTTATTTCTTTATTAATATTCATTATTAAGCATATACTTTCTTGACCTCCCCAACAGACTATTAAAGTTTGTTATATTCTTTATAATATTATAATACAGCCTATAGACAGCGAAGACACCGACGAAAATTAATAAAAAAATATGTCATATAATTTCCAATTCTCCTCTGTACTGTATCACACAAAAAGTTTTATTGGTGTAGATTCAAAGTATTCAAACAAATTTGTAATAATCCATTTATTTTCGCATACGTTCAATACAATCCCTTCCAATGATCGAGAAACAGATAGTGAGGTAGCTTCTCGTTTCGTAATCCCAGTCTAGGTCAGGCAAACATCGCGAGATAAAATGTCACTGAGTAACATTCTAACATGAAAGGAATTCCTTTCTACGAGGTTGAGGCACTCGGAATGCTGGAATATGGACTCATAAGCGTTATGTACAAGTGTCAAAGCATAATTCGAGGATGCTTGCCATTTCAAACGGAAGAATTTTAGTAATAAATGCACACGGGAATTAGAATAATCCTGGATGAATGGACAGCCTGACAAACTGGAGACAATTCCGCTGTCTTACTACTACTTCCGAGGAGTATTTCTCTGAGATGTGTCTGCTAGATGTGGAACAGTTATTTATCATCTGATGAGCTCTATGCACCAACTAAAATATGAAATTTATTTCAATGTAGTTTTTGTTTTTATAGCAATTTTCTTGTTAGAAATGATATTCGTAATACGCAGAATTCATAATACATGTAATTTAAATGGTAAAATATGTAACTTTTTTTCAAATGTTACATAAAAACATATACATAAATATTTAGAAATAACGTAGGAAACATTATTTTTCGGAGAAAGTCTTCAAAAGCTGATATTTACATGACAACTATTCACATGCGAAATGATAGTTTTTTGTCTATAACGTGTATTTTATTTTTGTTTCTGTCATACGTATTAAAAATAAATGTCAATTGTAAATGGTAGGTTTAGGTTAAAATTTGAAATTTGATTTACAAGTGAGTAACAAATAAAATATTGTACAATTCACACTATACGTAACTATTTTACTACCTCAAGGAGATGACAGGCTTGACTACTCGGCTCGCCAGACATTTCCACTTTTCAGCAGTAAAAACCGTTTTACCTAGCTTGTAATGTAAAATACTATTACATCCAGGATGTAAAAGTCTTTTACATCCTGTAATTTTTTGATAGAAGAAAGTTTCACAATTTAATAAAATCTGTTCCCTCATTTTTATTTGTTTAGAAAAACTAATTCTATTTATATTTATTGTCCCATTTGAACAATTATTCTTAATAATCCCGCTTATATAGATGACATTAGATACATTAGTGACATTAGATGTCACGATCCTCCTTGGATGCCACATCAAAATTTTCT
Organism: Harpalus rubripes; assembly: GCA_963082715.1. Taxonomy (NCBI): domain Eukaryota; kingdom Metazoa; phylum Arthropoda; class Insecta; order Coleoptera; family Carabidae; genus Harpalus; species Harpalus rubripes. Next base: position 40,127,537 of record OY720457.1, on the reverse strand, counting down.
CTTTACATTTTTATTAATTTTTGGGCATAATTTTCGAAAAAAACGTTGTTTGATAGGTACTCGATTGCGAAATGCTTTTGCATTATCAAATGATTTTTTTTCTCCTTGTGTTCGCAAAAATATTCCATTATCGAATGCAAAAGTGACAATGTAGTATACAAAATAACTATTTATAGTAATAAATAATACAATTATTTTTTATCGAAATAATTTTAAATTAGAATCACCTAAGGGCCGGTTGTACAATCACAGTTTAAACTATGTTTATTAAAAGTCCATGGTGATGCGCAAAAATCTTGTACAACAACGGTTTACTTTTTATTCTTAGTTTAAACCTCTGCACATTTGTTAAACGCTCGTGATCGACCGTTTAAATTACAGGTAAACTTAGTTTAACTTTAAAATGCCGATATTTTAAGCTGCAGTTTAAACTGTAATTGTACAACCGGCCCTAAGTTACCTAAGGAGAAGTTTTATAATTTTGTCGTAGGTTATGATTCGGGATGCCCGAATTTGATTCCCACTTTAAACTTGAATAGTTATTTACATACCAAGTGCGTGAACGCTTGGTTCAGGGGTAAATGTTTGGCGGCGCGAGGTTGCGAGCGTTGCTATAGAACGATCCCGGGAACCAAGTTCACGCACGTGTTTTGTACAATATTTTTCGTACGAATAGTATAAAACTAATAATTAGTAATTTGTGTACAAATAATTTTATTTATTAAAACTTTATTACATAACACTGCTTTGTTGCTAATTTTAGAGTGAGGTGACAAATTTAAATTCCAATTATTTTAACGTTTTTTACCTTCCGTCACCTTTAGGTAAGGAAGGTATTGTCTTTCGTCAAAAAAATCGATGATGAGTTTTTAATGTATAAGCACGTTTCCTAGAATGCGATTTTACTATTTTTACGATGATGTCTGTATGAATGTATGTATGGATGGATGTATGTATGGATGTGTGTGTGTGTGTGACGATTTTTTCGGATCGCATATCTTCAATACCACTTTTCCAAAAATTATAATTTTTGCGTATTCCTTTTCTTTACATCATATGAAGAGCTGATTAGATTTTGGTTACAATTGGTCGACCGGAAGTATACCCTAATTTGAAGACTTTAACAGTTTTTCTTGAAAAAACGGTGTAAATATCATTTTTCCACATTTAATGTTATTATAAATACTAAAGAATATTTTATTCTCTATAAGATTTGATTACATTGTATACTTCATATTCAATGGATACAAAGTAAAAATTTATAAAGAAACTAAATTTCATAAAGCAGCAAGCTGTGCTATTAAGAAAAATCTGATTGGCAATTGTCAGTTACAAGTGCATTTGACAGTATGTTTGTGTTATAATTTTACTGGAAATATATAATCTCTTACAAAAAACTTTCTGTATGGAATTTGTACAAAATACATGGAACTGAATGTAATGTACTGCAAATATGGAATCTTTTACAAGATAATTTTTGTGTGGAATTTTTACAATATACACAGATCTGACCACGATCTGACGGAAGGTAATGTGCTGGCCACATCAGATTTTTTTATGTAATCAAGTATTAATCATAGAATCTAAATAACTATTTATTACTTACCAAGTATTTCACTTATAGTAATATAATAAATTTAAACTTAATAAACTTGTTAAATTTCTTATTGCTTTGTTACAATTACGTTTGTTGGTTACGTTTTACCGACTTCCCGAGTGCTCTGTCTTGCCGACTCCCGCCAAGCAGAAATTGTTGCCAATATTGTGAACAATTGCACTAACTTCCTTATTTTAAAATTAAATTATATTCAATATTCCATTTTCTTTTATTATTATGAAGCGAAAGAATGTCTGCAAACTATACTTTTTATTATAAATATATTTCTTTAAAAATGCTTTAGAAATAGGAGAGTATTTTTTACAAAATTTCCCGGTCGCTTATCTGATGGAGACCTGGGAAATTGACGTTTCGGACGTCTCCTTAGGAGACGCGAAACAGCACATTTCAATGCATGAGTACGAAATATTAATTCCAATTTTCAAATAGTACAAAAGTGGCTTCTATGACACTTTCTCTACAACTGCAACAGTTGAGAGCCAATGAGGTGACCCCTGATAATCGCTATAAACGCCACATATTGCTCCGATGCCCGGTTCGTGAAATTATCTAAGATATTGTTCTGGTTTGTGAAATTAGGTAAATTATTGCTCAGGTATGTAAAAACAATCTATTGTTTTTGTGTAAATTTAATTGTATTCATTTTACTTTTTCCGTGGATATTTTTACATGATTTGATTTTTTGTGATTATGTTTATAACTTTTTACTGTTATTTATTAACGTACTAGTACGTACAGTAAACTTACTGATATTTTTCAATTATCTAATTGTTTTCGAATATTTTCATATTTTTGGTATACTTACAAACTTTTACATCGTTGAACAGAAAAAAAATGGCAGTTTATATTTAAGTAAAATAATTATAGATTGTTTAAAAAATAAAGGATGATAGTCGTATCTTGTAAACCTGACTTTATAAAAAATATCTACATTTGCCATCAAATTTTTTCATACGGTTGTTTTTCAAAATAATGTCGAAATGACGTGCAAGTACTTTATTATTATGAAAAAAAAACCTGTATACGGAATTATCCTTAAACTACTTTATTTAATGTAAAATAGTTTAATGCGTGGGAACTTAGTACCTTCCCATATCTTCCATTATTAAAGTGATAACTAAATTACTTTGCACCATAGTATTTGAATTACTATTTTCAAATAGGCATTCTAGATTAAATGTTCCATGAACAATCGACTAATGGTCTACGATAGGTACTTAACAACCAGATTTTAGACAATTACACATGTTCACATACATACATACATGCATTTATTTAATGGCGTTCTCGTTTGGAGGCGATTTTAATTCGTCAAATGATATCTGTCGCATCCTGTATATTACTAAATACCTGCTCAGTTGTTTCAAACAGTAAAACTGCATCAATTTCAATTACAAAGTTTTATTTTAAATGTTTTAAAAATAAATAAAAAATCGTTACATGAGTCACGAGTAAAAACGAAATGAAAATAAAAGAACACTGTTAAGCTTAACTCATTTAGTTCATTCGTTCGGATTTAATTTGATTTATTAAATAAAATGTTCTATAAATTTTCCGTGACAACTTGAGAATTTGTAGTCTTCACGTTTTATAAAATTAACTTGTTCAACGGTCAAATTTGTGTCTCTGTGTATCAAAAATTAATTAATTTAGAAGTTAAGTACTTCATTAAGTATAAACCATAGAATATCATTATGTCCGATTGTTTGAAAACGCTTTATACTCGCGAAAAAAGAAACTATAGATATAAAATCTTTTAGGAAATTGCAAGCAAAATCAGAATACAAGTGAAATTTCTGCTTTTCATTGCAAATACATATGAGTTGTGGGTTATTATGAAAGAATTCCAAGTCAACTCATTTCAAAAAAGTGTATATTGCATATTAATTTTGCCTTAAGTATGTCCTAATCCTGTGATATTGTTTGGTTATACGAGTACCTATAGTATTTTATTAAAACTGAGAAATTAAATATTATTTATCCAACACCGGCTCTTAATATACTTGTTTACTATGGTTATTAGAAATAACTAATGTACAACATTGGTCACTCCGTGAGAGAATATTTTAGAAGTCACGGAGAAATTATTACTAATTTTTGTGTTTTTACCTTCCGTCACCTTTAGGTAAGGAAGGTATTGTCTTTGGTCAAAAAATTCGATGATGAGTTTTTAATCAATAAGCACGTTTTAGAGTCCCTAGAATACGAATTTACTATTTTTACGATGATGTCTGTATGTGTGTGTGTGTGGATGTGTGTGGATGTGTGTGTGTGTGTGTGTGTGTGTGTGTGTGTGGATGTGTGTGTGTGTGTGTGTGTGTGTGTGTGTGTGTGTATGTGTGTGTATGTGTGTGTGTGTGTGTGTGTGTGTGTGTGTGTGTGTGTGTGTGTGTGTGTGTGTGTGTGTGTGTGTGTGTGTGTGACAAAATTTTCGTCTGCGATAACTCTAATACTACAGTTACAAAAATTATAATTTTTTCGTATACTTCTTCGTTACATCCATATGATTAGATTTTGGTTACAATTGGTCAACCGGAAGTACCATCATTTGCAGATTTAAACAGTTTTCCTTGAAAAACCTATGTTAAATATAATTTTTTCACATTTGATGTTATTATAAATATTAAAGAATATTTTATTCTCTATACGATTTGACTACATTTTATATTTAATATTAAATGGATATAGAGTTAAAAAATTATAAAGAAATTAAATTTCATAAAGTAGCCATAGCTATGGAAACAGCTACTATATTAAGAAAATTCTGATTGAAAGATGTCAGTGTCAAGTGAAATTGACATAGTGTGTCTGTCTTATAATTTTACTGGAAATTTGTATAAAATACATACAACTGCTTTAAGGTAATGTACAAGAAATAATAATAAATCTTTTATTTCTGCAGATACATTACACTGTATATAGAAAACGTCACAAAATAATAATTTTCTGTATGAAATTTGCATAAAATACATGCAACTGCCGGAAGGTAATGTACAAGAAATAGAATATTTAATTTAGCAAGGAACTTTCAGTTCGAAATTTGTACAAAATACATAGAATTGACGGAAGGTAATGTGCTGGCCACATCAGATTTTTTTTAATATAAATAAAAAGCAATTTTACAAAATTATTTATTTTTGAAATAATTTAACATTATGACGCTTTTTTATTTAAATTAATATTAACATTTATGCTAAAATAGGTTACTTATTTTTACACAATGACAGCTGTCATGCAAGGCTGATGAAACGAAAACGAGAAACGAGTTAGTGGTTACTTGCTTCGGAATTAAATTCAAAGATGCTGCTTGTGCTTCTAAGTGAATACGTTTTAAAGGAAGGTCCTCATTTTCATCAATTTTAATGTATTTTTCTATGAAATAATTCCCAATTACAGACAATAATTATTACAGCAATTTTTCTTCAATAAATATAACAAAACCATTCAATAGCTACTTCGTAATTTAAAATACTACATCAATTGTCTTGTCAGTGTCAAACGATGAATGAAAACAGAAAAATGATATAAGAAGTTTTTAAAAAAGTGTTGGATAAAACATTGTATTACACTCGTGTGGAATGTATATTAGTCACTAAAGAATTTTTTTTCTTTCGTGACTAATATTATACATTCCACACTCATATAATAAATAACTATTAGTAATGTTGTATTTTCATGCATAGCCCCAATATTGCAAACTTCATATACTTGAAGTGAAGTGCGCATGGCTTGTAGTTTATTGAATATTAAACATGTCGTGAATTTAGTTTTTATTTGTGTTTCTTCTGAGTTATTATTATAGTCGCATTCTTTTTATATATCTCAGTTTGTCTTAGCTCACTAATTTTGACAGCTCTTTTTGTCGTCACTGAAGTTAGAAAAATTCCTCCCCCCTTCCCGATTCTTAGTCACCTCAAGAGGTAGTGCTTGTTGAGTTTAATCTTTAATGAACGGTGGGAATGAATGTGTTGTTGTCACTGGCTGTCACATACAATGGGGTATGTAACCATATTCGAATTTAAATGTACATGTCATAAAATAGAAAAACTAACAACTATAGCTTCTCATTATAATAATAAAAACTAAACATTAATTTGTAATCATATTGTCACAGATATTATTTTGCGTAAGATTATTTTTATTCAATTTATTATGTTTTGTCTCTAATTAGCTATTTAGGTACGTAACCGATGCTGTTGGATAAGAGCTACATTTAATGATACTGGTATTCACGTATTTTATTTCAGTTTATTTCTAGATTTCAGTGTGAGAACATCGATATTATAGTGATTCAGGTGAGAGAGTTAATCTAGCATGTGTATGATTGTGAGTGTGTGCGAGCAGTACGGTGTACTGTAGTGATCGCATCGTGTGAACCCGAGGGTCGCCAACAGTAGCAGCAGGGAAGGCTGTAGTGACCCGCATCTGGTGTCACCAACGGCAGCAGCAGTTAGGGCTGTAGTGTTCTGATCCAGTTGGTTAAGAGGAATGTCTCCGGATCACCACCGAAGCGGCAGTGGTTCCGTAGTGGCCGCTCGTGTGAACCCGAGGGTCGCCAGCGTAGCAGCAGGGAAGGCTGTAGTGACCCACATTCTGTGGTCGCCAGCGTAGCAGCAGTTAGGGCTGTAGTGATCTGATCCAGTTTGTTAAGAGGATTGTCTCCGAATCACCACCGAAGCGGCAGAGGGTCCGTAGTAACTAGCGGTACTGCCCGTAGTTGCCAACATGTGTGTACGGTGTGTGAATGCCTGAACCTTTTGTAAATGATTGCCTCCTCACTGAGTATTTCTCATGTGTTAATTCTTTTACAGAAATAATCACGGCGTGAAGGAGGATTCCGCGTGACAGGGTTCGGCCAGGCGACGGTCATCTAGATTTGTTATTATTTTTGTATTAATACTGTATATACCGGTTTGGGTGATAAATGTGTTTTAATATTCTAATTTTCAGCGCTAACATTTAATCGTCATTTATAACAATATTGTTATTAACAATTGAATGTTTTGGAGAAGGGATATATGCCGTAAGTATGTTAGAATTGTGGATGAAGACAAATAGACTGCGGGAAGGAAAGGGACAGTTATAAATCAGCCTATCAGCGTCGCATTTATGTTGTAGTACGTATGGCACATATGGCTATAACCATCTCTTTCCCTCCCGATCTATCTGTCTTTTTTTCACGCTTCTACCATTGTCACGTCCCTTCCCCAAATTATTAATAATTATTTTCTCGTAAAGTACGAATCGATGTAAAAAATACCGGTGTTTTAATTTTTTGTCTGGTATATTATGTAAAAATAAAAATTTGGTCACATACCCCATTAGTTTGGTTATTATTGAAAAGTTTACTTGTTTATTCCTTTAATATTATCATTTTATTGGTGGACTAAAAAATTATTATGTTTTAAATTTATTTTTAGGAGCAATTATAAAATGATCACATGATTTATATAGACAATTTGTTATTTTCGTCAAGTTCAGCGGACATTACTGCGGATTTTCTAGCAGATAGTTCTACGGGATTTGTTGTAAAATAAATAAATATATCTTGACAGATTTCGGTAATGATGATGACATATTTGTACCGTGCGTGCGTTTATCAGGCGTCACTTCAAGGATACACATCGCTGGCGTGGAGAGTGAACCACAGGGATCAATAGATAAAAGAAAATCATACTATTTGCTCAAATACATGCGTACATGTAATTCGTCATCAAAAGCAAAACACCCCGCATTTTTTAGAGGTAATTTATAATAATAAAAAAAATCTTTCATATATTCAATAAATTTTTACTATTTATGATTACGGTAGATATCCTATCCTATTGGATGCAGAAGTCTCTACATTCTCAGTTTACAACATTTATTTGAAACATAAAATACGTAATCACTTTTGCACAAGGAAAAACTGTTTTCCCACGCTATGGCCCGGTTTTCAAGTTACACTCGGCATAAATATTCTTGTAATTTTTTCAATTTCTTAGACTGCAGTCATGTTTGTCTTACCTATATGCATATGCGCATATCTTATCACTAAAAATAGGTTATAGAAAAATATTCAATTTCTTTGAAGGACACATAGTCACAGATCAGTTGACACCATTACAGCCTCATCCTTGAAAAATATATAAAAACATATATAATGGAATTTCCGCCACACCGCACGTTCTATTTATCAGATTAATATCAGACTACATATTACGAAATCAATATGTCAATCGTTCCTATTTTTAGTGAGTAATTACTCCCCATCCCTACTTTTCTGGCTGAATAATTCATGGCGATGTCTAACACATGTCCGCATGTAGATCGTGCGGTGATGCGTGGATGTGTGTCGAACAGGCTCCGTACACATGAATAATAAACGCTGGCACGCTGATCCGATGATAACAACAGATAGTTACGACACCGTCGCGGCAAACAAATATTTAATCGCAGCCACACGCGATTGTTATGCGAGCTATGGATGTAATGGCATTAGTTACTGCATCAGACCAGGATTATATGTCAACCAACGTGAATTCTACCAGGAATTACACGGCTGATAAAAATGCATGTATAGCAGCCAGTGGCGTCACTAGAGTTGGTGTCACCCCCCGCCCCCACTATAAAACAAGCGAAAAATATTTTACCATGATTAAGAGAAGATATTATCAAAATTGAAAAAGAAGAAACCCACATTGCCTCTAGAGACAAAATGTGGACATTTTTCCCCTAGTGGAGATTTTATAATTTATAAACTGAAAACCATGATTACTGTTTTTAATAAATTATAAGTAATAACTGTCAAATTGCATTATACTTTTGCAAATATTTCACTAATAAGCCATTAAATTAGGAGTATTTTGATACTCTTCGATGCCAAATTAAATAATCTATCTAACCATATATAACTCCCACTATAGTCTTGCGGGACAAATGATATTTGAAAAAAACTGGTTCCCCATGTTAAACGCCTATGTCACATTAAGTTTCCAGTTTTCCAGAAATAAATTTTTAAAGATTATATCAAATTTCAAATGACGTCATAATTATGCGTTTATGTCATCACAAGCAAGAGTAGTCTACAAAACTATTATATAACCATTGTAATATCTAAATCAAACATAAATGTATTTATTTATAATTTTTATTCAGCATATTTCGTTATTATTTGTAGGTACTTACTTTAAAAAAAAAACAACTATTGACGTTAATTTCATAATGTTGGTTATATAAGGTTATGTAAGAAAAATGACAGATCTGATGTACAGTACAGGCACGGGTACGGGTGTGCCTCACTATCGTGTATTTGTGTACAAAATTATGACGTCACAAAATCAGACTAAGAATCTTTATAAAGAAAATCATGAATGAAAAGTATTATAATATTAAATATTTTTATGTATATATACATAATATTAGGTAAATTTTTTATTTATGAAAGAAAAATCAACATTTCTTCTTTTTGGCATGACCCCATTCTATGGATTTCGGGAGAAGCAAGTTTAAAACAGCTCATCATCGACAAATTCTTGCGGTTCTTTAGAAATGAACTAAATCACAATTATTAAAAGCAATATTCAGAACTAGTTCTGAACACTTGACAATTTCTAAACTCGAATTTTACCACTTCAACTGATATTACTTAATCGGAATTGAACAATACTAATAATGCTACGATTTGTTTAAAAAAAATTATAAATAAATATCAGTCTTTAGAAAGTTTAGCTTTCTACAACGCGCTGTGGCTGTTTTTTCGGGTTTGGGAATTTTCAGGAATTCAACACCAAAACTAATTCTGAGCAAATTTTTCGGACAATGCATGAATTTGGATAAGGAATGAACATATACTCTGTCTCATGGAAACCCAAAGGATGGCCATAAACCGCTTAAGCACCTGTATACTATAAAAATATAAAAGAACAGTTTAGTGCGGTGTACCGTCCAACTTTGTACAAAGCAGTGACCTTATTCACAATCTTATTTATAAGGGGTGTAAATTTGGGTTTCTTTGTCACCTTAAGTAAAAGGCGTTTCAAAGGTTTTATGGCTATCCTTTGGGTTTTGGTAAGACAGAGTATACATATTTCAATAGAGAATGCATCTTTTCTCCCTTATTGTACAATAATTGTATAATGGGGAAGTTTAGTGTATTTTTTTTTAATTTTATTATTTTATTAAGATTAGTCTTCAAACGTGATATTTTATATATTGCATTTCACTCAAAGATTTTTTAAAATAATGACGTCACAGAAATTCACGGAGAACGTATAGTCTACCTTAAGTAGTCGCACGCTAGGTTCACATGGCATGGCAACATGGAGTTTTAAAAATGGCATCCATTTCCATATGTTTTGACGTTTATAAGAATGACGCTTGTGTGTGTGATTATTATAGTTCTGTTGTTCTTCTTGTACAAACGATTGGTTCTATTTATTTCATTTAATGTATTATTGTAGAACAGAATATTAAAAATTAAGTAATGTATAATAGTTTTGAAAATAAGTATAATTCCACTTCGAACTAAAAACTCGTAACCTCACTCCGCGAAAACAAAAACAAACCAGCGTGATCTGGTGAAGTGGGTAGCGTAATGCCTCAATCTCAATCTACGTTCAAAAAGTCAGGTTTCACCATCCTTTGTAGGCATGCACAAAAGTCTCTTGTGACGTCACAAAAGTTCGATGATAAATAATTAATTATAAATAAATGGGTATATAATTTTAACTTTCAATTACATTTTAGGTTATAATTATTCATATATTTACGATTAAAAAGTATTTCAAATATAATTTCAATCACGCTAAACTTCTCCATTATCATATGCACAATTTAGGTAAGCACAATATATTATTATATTCTCCTATTCGCAATCATAGATAACATTTCCCCTCTAGTGGCGCAAATTGGTACTACGGAAAGCAATCGTACAAGCGCCATATTGAATAAGTGACAGCTGAGTGAGTAGTGTAGTAATTCATAATTAAATATTTAAACTTATCGCCTTCATATAAATAAGTTTTTAAACTCGGTTTGTATACACAGTCAACGAAACACAGTGAACAATGTGAACTGTCATATGTCAAACCCATCGTATAGCGGCCATCTTGTTTAGAAAATCAGCGCCTCTATCGTTAATTTCGACTGCGAATATATTATGTCATTTGGTTAAACAAAAATGGGATGACGAGAATACATTAGAATCACTAATTAATTAAGCATACATGTTGGACAGTTGAATAAAATGATCGAGTATTTAAGATAAGATGTCACTATAATTTTAAAAATGTAATTTTACACTCTAAGAAATATCGTCCTTGTAAAGTAACCAAATCAATTGGTGAAGTAATTTAGTGTTAATTTAAACACTTAAATAAGTACATTTTTCGTCCGTGTTAAAAATACGGTTTAGTTAAATTTTGTCCGTGTTATGTTAATAAATTTCAAATATGTTAACCACATATGGAGTAATTGAGATATATTACTCAAAAATATGGTTACTTTTAATTACCAACAATTTTTTGAGTTACTAATGCTCAACTTAGTGTACATTTGCACAATACGGTGCTGCAACTACACTATATTTCGTTAAAAGTAAAATAACATTCAACGCTGTTAATATGACGTGTATTTACTACAAGCAGCGATCAAATCAGTACCAAAGTGTGGATTGCGCAACTGTGACATGTGATATAAGTATTCTTGGTTTGATCTGTGAGATATACGAACGTGTTTATTGCCACAAAAGTGTTATTACATATTTCAAAATGAGTATACAATATACCATGTGATATAAAAATGAATAGTTGTAAATGAATTTCATGTGGTTTTTTTATATCAACTAACTTCCTTGTGCCAGAAATTATTAAGTCTATGGATACAATATATTTTGTTTAAACTCTATAACCACTAAAATTGCACAACTAGATGTGTCTGAAATGACTTTAATATTTTTAAATATTTGTTTGTACAAAGAACCATATATGAAACGGTTTCATGTTCCGAGTTCCGATGGAAATTATATTATAACATATTTTTGTACAACACAGATATTAGCCAAATATAAGATTTATTTACTTATGTATTTTTTGATATAATAAAATTATATTATTTATATTTCAATGATATCCTTATTTACCTTATTTAACACATATTCTGTAAAAAATTACTCAAATACGAGTAAATGAATACACCAAGAGGTGCTACTGAAACGCGTACTTTACACTATTTAGTGTAGAAGGTAATTAACTCGTACATTTAGTTAAAATACGAATTTCAGTGTAAATTTTAACACGCACTAATATTTTTAACTAGAAATTTTGTGTTAAATATTAAACCAGTTTCCAGGGAACTTTTTAACCAAACAGATACTTTGTTAAAATTACACGTAATCTGGTGGACCTCCTGGAACCAATTTTAGTGTTAAAATTGGTTAAAAATTTCTTAGAGTGTATAGTGTGTTTCAGCTTTATAGGTTTATACCCGTAGAAACATACATGTGTATCATGTATTTTACCTGAGCTTATGAAAAATATTTATTAAAATATCTAATTACAGGTTCATTTTTATAAGAAATACTATTTTTACTGAAATAATACTTAATAATTTTGATCGCATCTCCTAGTGACGCCACTGTATAGCGCGTATCAACTATCGTCGTGTAAACCACGCTATTCAGCTGATATAGGCACAAGGTGTGCAAATATCAAGCATTTTTAAAACAGAATTCCAAGTATGTGGCGGGATTGTCACGTATGGCGTAGATATAACTGAAAACATTTTGTGTTAAAAATAATTATGATAGATTAGTCACAGTAATTTTCTGGTCTTAATGTTAATTAAATGATAATAATATCTATGGTAATTTGCAAATTTGATAGTACCCATGTCTAAGCAACAATTTAGATAAAAACAAATAATGTGACGTAAGTAAATATGTCTTTAAAAACCTCAGATAAACATATCTATGGTAATTTGTTGCACATACTTACATATTTTAAATTTAATTGTCAATTTTACAATACCCTATCACGTACGAGTATGTACGATATTTAGTTGCGATAGTCATGTCAAAATTTTATCGTTTTACATAAAATAGCTTAAAAATTTATAAATAGTGTAAATTAAATAAATATATGAGCTCAAACTCAATGAAATCAAATCCCTGACGTGTACCTGATTTTTAAAAAATCTGATGTGGTCAGCGCCTTACCTTCCGTCAGTTCCATATATTTTGTACAAATTCCATATAGAAAGTTTCTTGCACAAGATTTCACATTCACATTACCTTCAGACAATTCTATATATTTTATACAAATTCCATACAGTTTCATGTACCTAAGAGATTCTATATTTCTAGAAAAATTATAACACAAACATGTCAATTGCACTTCACACTGACATCTGTCAATCAGGATTTTCTTAATATAGTAGCGGTTTCCATGGTTATAGCATGGCTAGCTGCTTTGTGAAATTTAATTTTTTTATAATTTTTTAACTATGTATATATCCATTTAATATGAAGTGTAAAATGTAATCAAACCATATAGAGAATAAAATATTCTTTAATATTTATAGTAACATTAAATATGGAAAAATGATATTTAACAGTGTTTTTTCAAGAAAAACTGTTAAAATCTTAAAATGAGGATAATTTCGGTTGACCAATTATAACCAAAATCTAATCATCTCTTCACATGGATATAAAGAAAAGGAATACGAAAGAATTATAATTTTTTGAATTGTAGTATTTGCGTTGATCGGATTCGAAAAAATCGTCACACACATACATACATACATACATGCAGTCATCATCGTAAAAATAGTAAAATCTTATTCCAGGGACTCTAAAACGTGCTTAATCATCAAAAACTCACCACCGATTTTTTTGACCAAAGACAATACTTTCCTTACCTAAAGATGACAGAAGCAAAAAAGATGTGTAACAGGCTGTGTGATAAAATTTGCAAATAGCCAGTAAAATATTATAATTTAATTGCTATTAATAACTTGAAGGGTATTGTGAAAAAAAGAATTACAAAAAAGTCGCATAAGAAATAATGCAGATTTTATATTACAAAATTAATGAAATTTATAAAAATAAGTAGGGTGAAAGAAAATCGTACAGTTTTTGTCAACACTATTTCAACATTAATTTATTATTATTCTTCTTATTATTATTTTTATAGTATTGTCACAATAGGTATGTTCGTTGAGAAGTGTAGGAAAGTGCACGTCTGAAAAATGAAGTGCAATAAAGTGGCACTGGATGACACTAGTACTTATTTCTTATTCAAATAACCCATGGTGAATTATATTGTCATATTTGTGGCAGGTTACGGTTGACTAAACTGCGTGTCATAGCATATTCTCATTTGAGGGTATTGTATACATATTGCCGCAAATGTGTCATGATTCTCGTTTCGCATAGCTGACCTACAGGTAGGTTGGGGTACTTCAATACCCCTGTATCCATCTAGGTTTGTTTTATTTTTATATAAAAAGGCCCATAAAAAATTACCACAATAAGTTTGTCATTATATTTGCTCTGTTCGTTGACATGTACTTTGTTACACTAGTGTTAACTTTGTTACACTCATGTTTTTTGACAAAGTGTGCAGTTTCGGGCAACATACTCGTTGACAACCATTTTAGAACTAGAACCAACTAGAACTAACTTATTTACACCGACTCGCGAGGTAGTGTAAACAGTGCAGAACGCTGTTACACTAGTGTTAACTTTGTTACACTCATGTTTTTTGACAAACTGTCCAGTTTTGGACATGTTCGCTGAAAACCATTTTAGAACTAGAAACAACTAGAACTAACTTATTTACACCGACTCGCGAGGTAGTGTAAACAGTTCAGAATGCTGTAGTGGGGCAAATGTGAAGAAATCACAACAAAATAAGCATTTTATAACTTACAAATATAGCGTGTTAAGCTACTACTGAATTATAAATTACAATCAGTAAATTACTAGTGATAGGTCGATTCCCGAAATTAAATGATAAAGAAAAATTCCAGGAAATTCCCAGGGAAATTTCAAACAATTTTTTTTAAAAATATTTCCCAGGAAATTCCGAATATTGTGTAGCACCTCAATATTTGTTGACGGAGTAAGAGTAGGTAACAGGCAGGCATAAGGCACAAACATGTAAAGCAAAAGAACAGGCGTCAAGGTCTAATATTATCTAAAATTAAATTTCAAAAAAAAAAAAAATCCGGGAAAAAAGTCAAGATATTTTTCCCGCAAATGGTAATTGCGGGAATTTCCGGGAATTTTCCCGGGGAAAACAAAATTCCTTGCAGGAATTTTTTAGTGGCACATCACTAGTAATTACAAATAGTAATCTGTTGGAGAATCTTAAAACTATCGGTTTTAAACATTGACATATTATATAAATGGACGCAACGTAGGTACTGCTTTACTGTATAAGCATTGACGCACACCTTAGAAAAGGATAGAGCTAAGTAAGGGGCAAAGTCAAAATGAAAAATAACACAGTGCTTAGGAATATTCATCTCATTCATAATAAATGACAATGTAAAATATAGTTCATATCCGATTTAACATAAAATATTTCATTCGTATATTAAATTATTTGTAAAAATAACAAATATAGAAAAATACTTTTGCTTTAGCTAATATTATTTATTTAAAACTATTTTTATACACATTTTAGGTATAGTCCGTCGATTGAAAATGATTTCTGCATCACAGAATGTTTGGATGGCTTGAAATTGTGTTTTCTAACTGCAATAAGCCAGTCTGTTCACAGTTCATCTTTCGGAAATCTACTCAAAAAACATTCATATAAGATATGACAGTTTAGTTTAGGACGAATAAGAAAGACTTGTGAAATTTTGTCTTTTTGATAACGAACTGTGCGTCCATTTGCACTGCATGATATTATCATTTTAAAAAAATTCTGAAATATAAATGAAATCACACATATGCATAGCACGAATGACAGAACATAACCTGAATTACCAGCAAACTACATTCAAATTATTTTTATTTCACATTAAACAAAATTACTCACTTTGTATTGTAACTAACTCTTAATTAGAGATATGAATATTATTTTTACTAATATTCTGAGGAAATATTTTGCACTTTTACTAGCTGTCACTACTGTCAGACCAGCAAACAAAACAACAGACCGCAACAATATGTTCTTGTTTGACGTTACCCCGCTTATCTATCTTTCCTTTTCTAAGGTTCGCGTGAATTCCTCTCTCTCTCTATGTTGGGTCCATTTATGTAATATGTCAATGGTTTTAAATTTGAAATAGCGTATAGTGAAAGTGACATCTATTAAAAATCGATGAAGCAATCTATGTAAATAAAAAAATTAAATGATTATTATTAAACAATTGTAAATAGAGTAGTATTTGTTGTTTGAACACTATATTTGAACACTATAACTGACAGATAAAAATATTTCGGATCATAATATTTTCTATTGTGATAAAAATAGGGTTACAAATGAAAGACATTCTGTAAAAAGTGATAAGTATAGGTACATGTGATTCTTCGCCTTTCTATATTCTTATTTATTACAATATCCTGCATCATATACCACATTTAAAACAGATTATACGCGCTATACCGTCTGACGCGTCTGACAGAAAGAGATAAGATGATATATCTGTCGCACTAATTGTAAGTGAAAAGTTGGGGGTTTGTATACTCACCACTTATCACTTACACTTGACGTCTAAATTTTGTCGCTGTGAACGCTAGCGTTGTTTGCCATAAGTCAAAGTGCTTGTATTAATTGTTAAGTGCTAATTGTAATTTATAATTCGGCAGCTCTGAACGCAGCTTTATTCTGCAGTGATCGTCAATCATGGATGTAATGGATAATACATGCCTGACACGTCTATTAACACCTGAACAATCAGATATATCAGAACCTCTATAAAAGATGGCTAAAAGCGGTAGGTGAGCCCCTATACCCAGACTATCGTATGGATGTGTGCAATTCATGTCATAATTAGTTTTAGCTTGTAATTTGTTGTATTAATGACTTCTGTAATGTTATTTTTTTAGTTTTTTTTTATAATGGGGTATATCTAGCATTGTGTGTTTATTCTACTTCATGTATCCATTTTAGGGTTATTTGTGTTTATTGAATATTTCATATAATATGATAGAAAAACTTATAAAGAAGAAAAATTTAATTTATTAATAACACGACATTTATTCATTTATTTTATACCTTGTTCTGTAGATCACAGAAAATTATATATTCGCTCTCGTCCATATTTACCAAGTCATAACTGTGAACTGTCAGAAAGTCTGCTGAAACAGCGAAACACGTTTATCCGATCTACTTTCATACTGCACTTCTTTGCACCACCTTTTTATATGAGCGAAAAAGTGTACACTAATATACACTTCGTGTTCTTCGTCGAACACACTACGCTAACTTGACCTGTTCCTTAAAAAACTGTATAGTGCAAAAACGCTATTGTAGGAACAAAGCTAATGCACATTTATATATTTTATAAAGAAATTAATAGTACTGTTCTCGCCAACATTCTTCATAATGGGAATCTTAAAATTTGTGTACCTATATCTATTTTTTTTTTCAAGAAAAGTGATCGTTTTGGTAGTTTCAGATGAAGCAATGCATTACTTGTTACTTATTTAAGGTTAGATCTTACTTTATTTTTCTATTAAAAATTTAAGTATTGACTTACGTAGTTGTGCGGGTTGTGCATGGGCACGATGGGCTGGGGTTGCGGCTGCGGTTGAGGAGACAGGATGACGTGGCGGAGCGTGCCGCTTTCATCTACGATCTGCTGCACCACGTGGCCTGGGGGTACCTGCACAGGCATGGCGATTGGGGGCGACGAGTTGGTCGACACCATGGGAACTGTCACCGGACCTGCAAGAAAAATACACAGTTAAAAATAGAGCCCAAGATATGTTATACATTGACAGTAAATCATGTAACGGGCGAAACCTGAAATCGGTCTTATTTAGGGAAAATTGCGGTAGGCAAATTTGAAATGTTCGTTCAGAATTCGGCTCCACTTTCTGGTTTGTGCAAATTCAGAATAATTTCAGTACAACATTATTAGGTTGCAGCGGTTCTAAACAAATCTTAATTTGCATGGAAACAAAACATACCTAACATAAACATACCTTAACATAAAACCTAACGTAACACACAAAACGTACGCCCGAAATTTGCAGTAGTATTGGTATTTTACTACGAGTATACACACTATAAACAAAACTCAAAAACAAGAATAGTGACCCGAGTAGCGTTATGTTATTTAAAGTATTCAAAAAAGTTGTAAGCTAAACTATGTCCAAATATGGAGTAAAATGCGATCTTGCACAACCGTTTATCAGATGGTCTTTTCGAGATTTGACTAGGTACATAGGAATGATCGGTGAGTCTAAATTTGGTTGTTTTTTGCGATTTACCCAGGCGTATTAGTCTTTATTTAAAATGTTACGAAGCCAGCTACGTAATAGCTTTTTGCTTTAAATATTGGTTCAAAAATATTTCGACAGTTATGAGAGTTAAATATTGGTCTGCCCCTTATTGCATTCGGTCAGTATTTTTAAACAATTTTAATAAGTATTTACAATAGATGGATAGCATGGTGTAGTATCTATAGGTGAGAGCACGAGATGCGTTGACATTGGTATAAGTAACTGGGAAACAAAATGGTGCTAACGCGACCCGTTACCATTTGACAGAAAATGTTTTGCTACAAGATGCACAACAGGGTATGGATCAAATAAAGAGAAATATAGTCTTTTAATTAAGGTGCCAAAATGTGCAGTTTAGCGGCAGCCAGCTACACTATAATCACAGAAACAGGTGCTAAGATAAATTTCTGATTGAAAAGTGTCAATGTCAACTGCATTTGACATATGTTGTTTTATAATTTTACTGGAAATATAGAAACGTTTCTGTATGGAATTTGCAAAAAATACATACGTAGAACTGACAAGATAAAAGGTAATAATTGAAAATATAGAATATTATGCGTTATATATGAATAATTTAATATTTTGTGTAAAAAACGGGTCGCAACAAAACCTGACGTCTAATAGCACACTGTATGAACTAGCCCAGTTAGTTAGCCATTCTTCGTAATGCATTGGAATAAGTCGTGCACTCACTTATAGATACTACACCGTGATGGATAGTAAGTACCCATTTATTTGTTGGTTTTCTAAATATATTTTAATACAACCTAACCTGAACCTAACGCACAAAACTCGCACCAGCTAAAACTTGATACTGACAATTAATTTTGTATACTACTTACTTAATAAAAATACTAAACAATAGAAGTATAAATTTTATTGTATTTAAATGATCACTTTCAAGGTTTCCGAGAAACCGTAACCTTCATTGGAATCTCAAAAACCACAAGCACACCACAAGATAGGTAAAGGCGGCAGAATTAGATAAAAGTTACCAACCAAAACAGATTATTATTTTACTGCGTATTGATGTCAATAAAATCAATTTTATGTACGGATCAATGGGAACAATTAGAGTCGTTGTTTTAAACAATTATTTAACTGTATGGGCTCTCGTGGCCGCATGCCTGGTCGCGAATCTGGGGAACCAGATTCGATTCTGACCGACGCCAAATATTTCAAATTTTAAATAGCACAAAATTGACCCCTGTGGTCACTCTCCACGCCAGCAATGAGGGCCCGCGAGGTGACGCCTGGTAATGCCCATACGGTACAAATATGTCATCATCATTACCGAATTCTGTGTACAAAACAGATTGGCACCCAGCAATGGGTAATATGCCGTGATGATATATTTATTTATTTATTTACTAACTGTGAACCAAAAATATCGTTTGAATAGCTCACAGAAATTCTAATACTAATACTAAAATTAATAAAATTCCTGCTTTATATTTCATAAGAATAAAAACATCCACAAAAAAACCAAAGTGGTATTCACAATGGCATCCCATGAACTTTAACTATTGCACATCTCGTTCATCCAACTCTTTATCACGGTGCCTCCGCTGGCATCTCCAGTAGCTTGCGAGGCCAATAACACCTCGGTGGCCTTGCGTCCTTGGGCAGCAGTGCGTGACCTTCCCAGCCACCAACATCCGTCCACTCGGTGCGAATCTCAGCCTCTGTTTCTCGTTCATTGTTCGTAGGTTGCCGTGTGTGCGTGCATTCAGCTGTTCGCGACTACGACTACGACTTCTATTCGCCATTCGTCGAGACTCGCAGAAAGGATGAAGATAGTTAAAGGGCAAATGTCTAGACTACAGACGAAACTCGGCAGACACAGACAAACTTTTTGTCATATCAAAGGTGATGTTAATTGGGAGCTGATATAATGACAATAGGCAGAAAATAATTATCAAGAGAAATGAATGAAAGCATTTCATAATTATATATAATGAGATTTTTTCGTTTGTTTCAAGGAGAATGACGCACGAATTACAAAGTTTCATTAACCACTGTAGTTTTTGTAAATAAAATTATTTGGCTACAATGCAGAAGTATATTATCTTTTTCTATTTCGGTGTTCTTGTGAATATACACGCACTAAAAGCTAGTCGTTAAGAAGGTCTATAAACGCAGTTTTGGCGCTTTTTCGTTGTCTAGAGGTGGTATCAAAACTGACAGATAAATGACATATAACCTCAAATTGCTATTAACAATGAATTTTCATCTGTGAAGTTAGCTTGAAGCGCTACCAACATAACTAATAAAAAGACCGTGTCATATTTTTAAAATATAAAATTACCTCAATAGAAAAAACACGCCTGTTATGGCACTCGTCGCTTATAAAACTTGAACTCGTGCATTAACAGACTGCCTTATGAAACTTGCTTTTTAAATTTTAATGTACCTACTATTATTTATAAAGACCGGCAAGTAGTGATGGATAAATGATCAGAATAGAATAATTTGGAAAAATCCCAAAAAAATTACAGTGAAGTTTATTGGGGAATCTTTCCCCCAAAATTCTTAAATATGAATCCAAATTTTAATTTATTATTAATTTTAGTTTTATGATATTCAATCAATTTATCTTCACTACTGTGTAGATAATCAACACATATACAGGCTGTCTCACAACTCGTGCCCCAGAGCGAATGAGGAAACACGAGACTGCACTCGGGTGTGTAATTTCGAAGAAAAAAAAACTAGCTTAAAAGATATTCGAGAAAAGACGTCTTAAAATTGACCAATCAGAGACCTACACCTTTAACGTGTGTTTGCCGTAATTTTACGTTACTAGGGTTTAATACAAATCAAATCTTCTTTAAAATGTTTGGGCGACTGTAGTTTTCGAAAAGTGTCATTGTCAAATTAAATTTGACAAGGTGAATAATTCAGGCGCTGATTACTTAGAAATGATTATAATTTTCGGAGAATGTGGACGTAACGCCAGACAGGCAGCGTGAGTCTATTTGGAACGTTTTCCGGATAGAAATCTGGTGCATATAAATGATGATCTCGGATGACACCTTCGCTAACCTAAATTTGTTGACAGTGAAAAGTCAACTCTAAAGTGTCAAAATTACAGTAAGTCATACAAATTTTGTAACTCACTAGTAGTATTTTTAAAACCTAGCAACCAGTTTTATTTTGTAATAATATCATCACCATCACACCTCAAGATATCCTTCCGGGATTGGTGGATTAAAAAGTCTTGTAACTCCGTTATGCAAGCAGCCGCAAATTATTTTCTTCTATT
The DNA here is from genome assembly GCA_963082715.1 of Harpalus rubripes. Lineage (NCBI taxonomy): Eukaryota > Metazoa > Arthropoda > Insecta > Coleoptera > Carabidae > Harpalus > Harpalus rubripes. The sequence goes on along the minus strand of OY720457.1, from coordinate 40,106,210 downwards.
TGTTGGCAACCTATTGTCGTCGGCAAGTGTCAGTTTCGTCTGTGGCGCGAGTTGTGAGACAGCCTGTATAGATAAAATAAATATATCATCACAGCATATTATCCATTGCTACGTGTGCCAATCTGCTTTGTATACAGATTTTGGTAATAGTGATGACATATTTGTACCGTGCGCCGACCAGGACCAGACACTCAGGCACACTCACGCACGCGGCCACGAAACCCCATTATATGGTATTTCATTAAAAATATGTCTGCAGTCAATATTTTTTATTAATTTTTTGACTTCAACTAATTTCGACTCAAAAAAAAATGAAATTGAACTGGAAATTATTCATTTACTGTTGAGGGATACAAAATGGCCGAAACTAAAAACTAATAGAAACCGTAAAATGAATGAAAAATGAACTTTATTTATGTACTTATAGTCCTATACTTTCATCCACAGTTAATTTTGCATCCAACTATGTATAATTTTATTTCAATACCAATGTAGTATAAATTATAACTTTATAGTATGATCCAAGCTTGTATAGACCTAACGAAAAGTTGATGCTAGTGCAAAGCTACAATAAGTATTATAGGTCGAATTAAATATGGAATTTTTCCGAAGAGAAATTGTGAAACGAAATTAAAGAGGATGTGTTTATAGATTTAAATCCGCAGCCAACAAAAACAGAACGATAATAATTCATAATTACACGAAAAAGGAAGAAGAAATAAATTCTAAAATGAAATCATGCATTATGACAAATTGATAGCGTGGATTTGTACATTAAAATGATTGAAAATAAAATCGATCCTGTAAGTCTGTTTGCTGATAATATTTTTAAATTAATGATTATATTTAGATGAGATCCAGTACAGTAAAAGATAATTTAGTGGCTCATAAATACTCATTTTTCAGTTTCAACTCAATTTATTATCTGTACATCTGTCAGTAGAAATAATGTGAAGTACTTGTTTGAAACATAGAGAAAATGCAAATATTTCTTTTTAGTGGACGACATACAACATTTTCTCAATACAATATGCTCAATGTTAACATTTCTTATCTTTCTTTTATAATAAAACAAAGCCTAGAGAAGCATGCAAATTTACATATAGCATCATATATGAATATATACTGCGAAAGTAATTAGAAACACAAGAAATTTAAATGAATGTAAGTTTGTGAACGCTAACGAAACATGTACTCTTGCTCAGTTTTCTCATATGAAAGTTAAAAGTTAATATATAGTTAACAATTCCAGTAGAAATTTCGGACTCATACTTCACACAACGACATTTAACGATTATAATCCGCCGTATTAAAAAAGAGTACATAATATATTTCAGGCCTAGCTCGGAATATATGAATAATTAGTTGCATAACTATATAACATGAAGATAAAATTCATTATAAGAGTAAGTAGCTAAATCTTTGCAGTCTTCGAAATGAGAAATCTGAAGATTGCCGTAAGTCACTTGTTCAACTTCCTCGTACTCAAGATCACATGTAATCAGTTTTTTTTTTTATAATACCACAGTGTTACCTGACGGCTCTGCATTAGAGGTGGGCGCGTGAGTAACTTTTTGTTCACGATCACGCACACTCACGGAACTAAAAATGTAATCACGACCAATCACGCACGACTTTTTATGTTTGATTCACGATCACTCACGCTCACGATTTTATTTTGGCACTCATGCCCGGCGGGTCACGTTCGTGTCACGTAATTATTTCTATGTACATTTAAGCCTGTTTAACATAGTCATAAGTTGTTATCAAATTTGTTAACAAATTGGTAATATGTTAGGTAACAGATTGGTTTCATTGGAAACGAATGTTTATGGACAAATAGGTTGTTCTATTCCTTCACAAATATCATTATAAATTTGGTAACAAATTTGTTAACAAAATTATGATCGTGTCAAACAAGTTTAAAGATTTGTATATCTTTAGTGAAATCGGAGCAACTGTGTATACAATTTTGGGTACAACAATAACACTATTTTTATGCAAAAAAATACTGTTGATGACATATTTAGACATAATAATAATAACAAGAATGTAAAGTGAAAGATGGAAATTGACAATTTTTTAAATAAATATAGAAGAAAACTTGTACTCACGCCCGATCAAATTTCAATCACGCCTGATCACGCACGATAATTTTTTAGTGCCTCACACTCACGTCCAATCACGACGCAAAATTTAAATTATATTCACGATCACGCGGTCACGTCGTGACCCACCGTGACCCGACAAAATCACGGCCCGCGCCCATCTCTACTCTGCATTACACAATCACTCAAAAGCTCACTATTGATCTAGGGTCTGAATTAATACTAATCGATTTATACAAATTTTTTATTTATTCATTTATTTAATTATACACTGCCCAGCAGAAATACATCCAATAATGGGACAGGAAAAGTAGACATAGTAAAACAACAATTATAAAATAATAAAACTACGAAAGTTACATATTTATATTACATTTTTTTCATGATAAGTGTTTTGAAGCACTTTGGTTTGTGGAGAAAAACATCAACATTAGCGAATTTAGATTGGTAAATATGGCACATACGGTGTATTGGAGACTTAAAGCGGATATTTGTACGTGGTGTAGGTAGGTAAAAGGTATAAGAGGTCCGAGTAGTAAAGAAAGGAGTGTGAAAACAAATGAGACTAAGGCATTTAGGATCATCTACTTCACCGTGAATCAATTTGCAGAGGTGTTGAACAGCAAGAAATTCACGACGTTCATATGCGTTGAAGTTAAATTGTTGAAGTAATTCTTTGTAACTGATATGAAGGTCCGGGTATCTTTTAAATTGCTTGAAATATAGGAATTTAAGAATTTTTTTTGTAGACTGTCAATGCGGTCCTGATGATGTTCATATATAGGATTCCATATAGTTGAGCAGTATTCTAATTTCGAACGTACAAAAGAAAAGTAAAGGGAAAGAATAAAAGTAGTGTCATGGAAGGAACGCGTATTTACATATTAAATATAGACTATTAATATTATTACGTCACACACCAAGTCAGTAATTAATTCAATAAAACATTATTTCGGTAGTTGAATTTAGGGACTTACGCAACCATTTAGCTCCAAGAATACAAAATCGCCATTCCATTTATTTCCAAGTAATTCATTCTTTAAGCATCGCATCCGTCCAGAACTTGACCAATTCATAAACATTAGGATTAGGGTATCATACCCTCTCCGAGTATGAAAACAACACCATCTCATAAACAGTAGTTGGCTACAAGAGATAGCAATGATAGCATATCGCTGTCTTCAACCTTTATGAACTTACTGTAATACAGATCGATGTAATCAATAATATTCATTAACTATGTGACGAATTTATTAAACTCCACAAAATAAATACAGCTCACACATTAATTTTGAATACAGTTCATATGACAAATATTTATTTTTGTCGGAAACGATTTATTTTGTGAATTATGATGCCAATGACCATAACAATATTTTTACATAAATTTTAATTTAATAATAATAAATAGGGTATCACAAATAATGTGCCTTACATTGGGATCGAGAACTATAAGAAATAGGAAGTCGATTAAATTGGACAAAAGTTAGGAGCCTATTTTAGTGCTCCAATGTTTATGCGGAACAGTACATACAGGTCCCTAGATAAAGGTACGGAACTATCGAGATCCTAATGTAGGAAGTAGGAGACGTTATTTGGGACATTTGTACATTTTATATAAATTTATTTATTAATAATCGACCAACAGGGTGGTGATACATATGCTATTATTGACGGGGAACAGAACAAAAAGTCCAGTGTTACCATGAACAATTTACTTTCATTTAATATTGCACTACCTACTGCAGCTCCGCATATATTCTTCTTTAGCTTTTTCCATTCGTTAGGGGTCGCTATTCTTGATTTTCTTCTTCCACTCATTTCTATTTTGCGTGTCGTGCTCATTGAGTTCCTTTTCTCTCAAGTCTCCCCCAATACAGTCCTTCAATATTCTTTTGGGTCTTCCTTTTTCTTATTATACCCTCTTACTACTAAGCTGTTCATTCTTCATCTCTCGTCATGAATCGTCGTATTTTTCTAGAAACTTCTATCACTCGAGCCATTTCCCTTATCCTCTCGTTCCTTATCCAATCTTTCCGTGTCTTTCTCAACATCCATCTCAACATCCTCATTCAGTACTTAATGTAACGTTTGTATTTAATTGCTTTGGATGAAGTGTATATTATTATTAATTAAAATAAAGGTTTATTAAACAATAAAACGGTATTAAATTATAACGATTACTAATATTAAAGACTAATTTAAAATCTAATTATGACTAACTATAATTAACTAGATAACACTAACACTATTTATTTAAAAAAATAACACGACTATTTATTTATACGATCTTACTGATTATTTATTTCGACTATTTATTCCACTATCTATTTAACCAATAAACTGTCCGCCTATCGACCTCCACAGCCTCTATATACTCAACTGACTCAACAGTGTCTGTATATTCAACTACTCGGACAGAAGTCACACTTTTCACCTCACTATATATCTATTTACGTAACTCTCTCTCTTCCACAGACTCAGTATCACCGACTGTCCATATGCCACAATTCTTCAACACCACTGCCAAGTATCCACTTCTACTTAGGCTGTCTGTCCCGTTGTCCCCAGCGAGAGTAAAAATGTCCCGCTTTTGCAAACGGACCAAACAATAATTTATTATACCTTGATTTTTGATTTATTTTGATTATCAAGACCAACATCAACAAATCATGTAATGAGCTCCATTCCTTCTTGAAAACTAGATCCGACATTCTGAAACTGATTTGTTCCGCCGACAAATATAAAACAAATGCGTCTGCAACTGCAATCCAACGTCTAAGATTAATTCAAGTTGCATATTATTAATACATTTGTTACCAAGTCCTTGTTTTTGAAGAAATAGTAAAATAAGTTTTTTTTTACAAAATTAAATGGCTCATCATTTCATCTCAATTTTATGACAGTTTACAATTATTGATATTTTGTGTGATACGACATTGATATTCTGTGATACGACGTACGATCGTACGTATTTGTGATCTGCTTGTTCTAAGTCAACAATCCGTTAAATATATTCTCTATTCTAAAATGTTCAGTGATCTGGAAATTTATTTTTGTACATGAAAGGGGAAAAACTTGCAACTTAACATCCCTTGAAAAAATGTAACTTTCAATTATAAAGCATTTGACCTTGAATGGAAAAAAAATCTCGCCTGCGGCGTCACTATACATTTCTATTTTTAAATGCACTTTGTTAAAAATTTAAAAGGTAGGTACTAATTGAAAAGAAATGTAAAATAAGTATCCATAAACTGAAACTAATATGTTAATTAATAAAATCAATTAGAATAATGTAGAATCCACAGTGTAAAGTGTAGAAAATGTAGCATGAAATGAAACAAAAGGCTTATTCATTCTACATTTAGGTCTTTGGCAATACCTCATCATTTACATAATGTTATTCCAGGCTCATACATCATTATTATGCAATGCGAACGTTATTCCTAAGATTTGCATTGCAGAGTCTTGTGGAATCCTTACATGTCCTTGCAGTGGAAAAGCAATTAATCAGCCGATTCTACAGATTTCTAATTAAATGTTTTTCTTTTCGTCTGCCTTGAACATTTACATATAAACTGAACTCAGTTTATAGCTAAATGAAATACAGCCTGATATTTAAAAGTATAACAAAGGTAATTACATTTTTTGTTGCCATAAATGAATCATTAATTTAAATTTAATGTCTATAAAAATATCAGCTTGTGTTAAAAAATCAGTTACTGTTACTTTGCTATAATTTTTGTATTCATTCGTTTTTATTATATTCATTAAACATACGTTTTTTAATATTTAACAATTTTCACTTTGTGATCTGTGGTTTTTAATTATTTATTTATAATTTTAAATGTCCGTCTTTTAATGTACAGGCCCGGGCCACACTATGCGTTTTAGCGGGAGCGGTAAAACCGCATCCGGTTAAACGGGATTAAGCGTCCACATATATCCCGCTAAACAGGACGGCAGCATTGACAACCCGATGTGAACACAGTCTGACTAATGTCTGATCAGTACGGAGCCCAAATAGTATACGTTGTCTATTAAAAAATAAAACCAGACCCTTGTGAACGCTCGCATTATTTCCAATGAGTTGTAGTTGTCAAGCGGCAAAATGACCGTCCGGTCAAACCGCAACATGCTGCGGTAGTATCCGGCAACCGGACCGCAACCGCATCAGTGTGAACGCATTCATTTAAAACAATAAGTTGTTGTCTTCCCGGTCAACCGGTCCCGTTAAACCGGTCCTGCCAAAACGCATAGTGTGGCCCGAGCCCTGTATTTGTGTATTTATTTCAACTTCACCATTCTAGCCCCGAAGAAGTCTATGGTATAGTCGAAACGTCAGTGTGAACAAATTTTATTGACTGATGATTTTTCACACCCTCTTTTAATTAAAACATGTGATATGTAGAATGAGTAATGGTATTTATAAAATGTCTAGGCATTTTGCCAACTTGATATAATTTATTTTTAAATACCCCATTAGTTACAATAATTGTTTCTATAATATTAAAAATATATTTCAATATCACACAATGTCATCAAAACAATAATTCATGTCTCGCATATTTACAATTTTATGATTAAAATATTGTTTATTTTATTTAATGCTGCGCATTTTTTTAGATGTATGTTTGATCTTTGATCTAAGCGTGCTCTAGGCTACAGGCAGTCAGTTGTTCACTGATTGTGGTGCAACGGATTTTTTATAGATTTTTATGTGTAACAATCCGTTAAATTAAAGTAGTACAGTGTAATTAGTGTAATACATTGATTAAAATTTATTATAATAACTGATTGTAAACGTATTTTTGGAATTAGTGCCAGTGAGCAGTAATAATTATGTTTTTGTTATCCAGTGAATCAAAATCATACATCAGCTGTTTCGTGAAAAAAGGTATATTTATAAGTATTTGTAGTTTTAATGTATATTTCATATTTATTATAATATTTGTTTATAGTTTATGAGCAATACAAGAATAACTATAATATTTTGAAAATAATGGTTATAGTTTCCTGATATTTACTTTTGTAGTTACACGTATAACGAATAAATGGCAATGAAATATAATCATATACTTATAGCTATAAATAGTAGGAACAGAGTATAAATAATAATATCAACCGCGCATTTCATTAAAAAAACAATACTTAATATTACATTATATTAAAATTTATGAATGAATTTATTCAAAGATATTATATCATGTAGGTGTAACTATGTACCTAATAATAATATAATGCATATGTCGATTATTGCGTTTGGATTAAATTTGAAGTATCAACGTACATTTTTTCGGAGAACAAGACTATATTGGAAGTTTATAGCCATGCGTAAATACGGTTGAAAGTGATTAGTTGGTACGTTTTATGTACCAAATTTAATCCAAACGTAATAATTGAAAAAATCAACTTACGAGTTATGACTTTTTGTAGCGATTTGTACTCTCACATCTTCCTACGCCATTGAGGTTAAAATAGGTTAGTTAGAAATTTTTTAAAAAATCCCTAACGATCTATACTTTTGATTGGCCAATAGTCAGCCTTGTTTTATATCTACGCACAAATAAATATTTCATTTTGAAGTTGTCATCATGGCAAAACCTTTTCAACAAATTATTCACATAGGCATAAGTTTCTTTCTGTAATATTTCCAAAATCAAAAACAAGTTGTAATAACATCTACTTGTATTTTTTTTAAACTACTCCTATAATTTGTTAATATGTAACATTACATTAATGATATTGAAAGCAAATATAAATTTGTTTTATTTGAAATCTTTACTAAAGTGCACAAAAATCGTCATTAAAAGTTAAAAAATCGGCACTAAAGTAATCGTTTATACGACGATTTCATGTAAATGCAGTGTTGCCAACCCTGTGATAATTATTGTACAAATAAGATAATTTGGGTAAGTGCAATAGTAAATTTGTGCGTAAAATGATAAAAAATATATGCAAGAAAAACGAATTAAATAATTCCGATGAAGAAATTCGAGTTCATTATGATAACTACAATATCCGGGGGTTAGCATGATCACTCAACATAAGTTCTTTTGTTTGACTGACAGCCACTGGCATGTTTGTAAACATTACCTATTTCTTTCATTTTCACAATTTTTTGATTTTAAATAAAATTATATATTCAACTCGGCACTGATGTTTCTTTATATCACTCATGTGGTTTATTTGTCGAGGCTGTTATTCGTGATAAAAAGAAGAACTTCAGTATCTTGATATATAAATAACAGGTACATTTTGTGTCTCGTGGCCGCGTGCCTGAGTGTGGTCGCGAATCTGGAGAACCGGGTTCGATCCCGACCGACGCCAAATATTTCGAATTTTAAATGGCACAAAATTGACCCCTGTGGTGCACTCTTCACGCCAGCAATGAGTGCCCGTGAGGTGACGCCTGGTAAACGCCCGCACGGTTACAAATATGTCATCATCATTACCGATATCTGCGTACAAAGCAGATTGGCACACCCAGCAATGGGTAATATGCCATGATGATATATTTATATTTATTTAGGTACATTTTGTATTCCTTTTTAAATGCTCTAAATTTGACTTTTGTAATTCTTCTAGTTTAAAACAGAGGAGGATCCTTAGAAGAAATAATTTTAGATTCTAAATAATAATATGTAGAATAAGTATGATCAAAAAATGTTTTTTTCTACAGTTTATATACAAAGTAGCCATTTGCGCTCTATCTTGTCAACGCAAAATGTCACTTTGCCGCTCATGCGCGACAAAGTAGAAAAAACGCTCGCTGTCCAAATTTCTAACTACTTATACAATGTTGAGAAATGTCACTTGTCTACATTCTTAATGCAAACGGTTAGTCAGAAACTAATGGCACTGTAGTTACACATTTACCACCTTCACAAATCAATCTGACATACAACTGCTCTGTCGGTATATTACATAATCAAACAAAATGCCGCACTGCTGTGGAAATAAAATAGGGCATTCATTTACAAAAACGAAAGTATAAAATGCTTCGTTTAGATTAAAGCAATAGCTCAAGAAGAATTGAAACTAACGATAAATTAAAATTAAACACAAAATAAATTGTGTGAACAGTTGTGCTGCCACCTGCAAAAGTTTGGCATGAACGCTCCCAATGGACATCCACTTGTTCACTGCACTAATTTAATGTATTTGAGACAAATAAATTATACAAAAAACTTATAATATTCATTACAAAATTGGAATTAATTTTTTGAAGTCATATTTAAATACGCTCCTATCTTCACTGAAAAACTATTTAGTAGTACAGTAAGTACAAAGTGTACATTTTATTATTTTTTGTTATGGTAGAGGACCCCATTGTGGCGACTGTAGAATAAATATTGTGTGTGTGTTTCGAGAGCAAATGGACATTGGCGATTTCGAGAGAATGCCTCGCTTCTGTGTTGCGCGGCAACAACCTCTCAATCGACAATGTCTCATTTTGCACTCTTAATATACAAATAGCTATTTTAGGCTAATATGTTTCCTGTAGATAGTTAATTATTCCATTCGTACATCATGTGTCACTTAATCATTTATTAGAACGTAATAAATGTGCAGACAATTTCATCTCGTCATGTTTTTTGATATTATTCAGTTCATTTTTTGAATGCTTTTAAAAATCTATTACTCACTCTATCTAAATGACCGACGAAATTTCTTATGAAACTACCTTCCCTTATTATAGATAAAACTTCTCTATTATATATTTAACCTTCAAAACCACCCATTCGCTTAAAAACATCTTGACAATGTGCCCTAGAAACCTTATCACCCAATCATCGCATCTCAATAGCGCAGATTCAATACCAAGGCTCGTCGAAGTAGCTAAGGTCAGATCGGGTCGTTTGGTCTGACCCGGGGTCAGGTCACGCACGGCTGCGAACCCAAGACTGCAGGAATAGGGATAGCGCGAAGTTTCACCCCTCAAGGACAGACGGGAATATTGATTATTTAAGAATATGGAGAAACGTAGAAAGTTTCGAAGAGGTAGATTCAAAATTAAAATATACAGTGGAAATATAATGTATGATTGAAGTTTTTGAAAACATTAACGTCAATTCTTAAATTATAAATCAATTGATTAATTTTGTATTTTATGGGAGTGCATGATATAGTGCACTAAATGCAAAATGACTCTTTCTGATATTAGGAGATTGAATCCGACTGAAATTTATTATTTGGTCGCGTGGCTGAGTGCATTAAGTGATTGGTTGTGGTTCTAATGGCCTGGGTACTAATCCGGCCGACATCGAATTATTTGTTTTTCTTTTACTATATTATGTTATTATACAATTGTTGTATTCTTTTTAAGTGAGCGCTAAATTCTGCTCGAGCAAAATGACATTGAAAATTGTGCAAAACTTATTATTTGGTCAGGTGGCTGTGTGCATTAAGTGATTGGTTGTGGTTCTAATGGCCTGGGTACTAATCCGGCCGACATCGAATTATTTGTTTTTCTTTTACTATATTATGTTATTATACAATTGTTGTATTCTTTTTAAGTGAGCGCTAAATTCTGCTCGAGCAAAATGACATTGAAAATTGTGCAAAACTTATTATTTGGCCAGGTGGCTGAGTGCATTAAGTGATTGGTTGTGGTTCTAATAGTCGACATCGGATTATTATATTTTTTTTTACTATAATATGTTAATATACAATTGTTGTATTCTTTTTAATTGAGCGCTCAGTTCTGCTCGAGCAAAATGACATTGAAAATTGTGCAAAATTTATTATTTGGTCGCGTGGCTGAGTGCATTGAGTGATTGGTTGAGGTTCTAATGATCGACATCGGATTATTGTTTTTTTTTTACTATATTCCCACTTGACACGTTTCTTCACTGCGAAATCTCACATATTTGTCGAGATATTAACATCCTATTGTGTAGTTTTATATATGTTTGATAAACATCTTTTTAGGAAGTGGCATAAGGCATTTTTTTTAGATGTAATATTTGTAACGTATACAGAATTAGAAAAAAAAGATTTTCAAAGATGTCCGTTATCAAACATTAAAATAATCGCATCTGTAAAATTTCGTAATGTTACTTTATGTGAAAGTCATATAAATGATATTAATGCGACGTTCACGTTGGGACTAAATACATTCGTTTCTAATTGTGCATTTTCGTGTGACGAACGCATGCGATTTTCAACCTTAACATTAGAATAATCGCATCTATAGAACTTCGTAAAGTTACGTCTTGTGAACGTCACATAAATGATATCAATGCGATGTTCACGTTAGGACTAAATACAGTCGTTTTAAATCGTGCATTTTCGTGGGATAAGCGCATGCGACTTTCAACATTCAACCTTTTCCTTCTTGTGCGTAACATCGAAGCGTTCCTAGCTGTACTGTAAAGCTGGATTCAGAGATTGCGTAGTAAACACAGCATAGGAATACACAACACAGGAAAACATAGAAACTTAAAACCAATTCAGAGATTGTACAGAAAACATAGAACTATTGTATGTAGATAAATTCATGTTAGAAAATCCATTCTCTTTTTGTCGTAGAGGATCGGCGACTTCTCCACTGAGCTGATTAACTTTATGTCTTGTTCATAAGAATCACTAATTTTGTAAATAAATATAATAAACACAACTGCAATACAAAATAACTTAAAAGTTGTTTTAACCAAACTTCAAAACAAATGTCAGCAAGTTGTCAACATTAACGCGCTGTAGTAGTAGGCGTGGTGTAACTACGAATACTCACGAAACATAGCGCACATGGCCGAACATGGCAAAACATAGCTTCGAAATAAAATATGACCAATTCCCCAAGTTTTTCTGTGTTGTGCTATGCTATGTCTGTAACTCTGAATCAGTACACGCTTTTCCGTATGTTCATTTTCTATGTTTTTCCGTGTTATTCTATGCTATGTTTACTACGCAATCTCTGAATCCAGCTTAACTGGAGATGTGTGCTGCATATGTTGAGGTTGAACTGATAGTAGAACTCAAATTGGAAGTGTGCATATTTTAGAAATTATAGAGCTCAATCAAGCTAGAAGAGCCAAGTTAGCACAACCAAATGTAAACATAATAGAAATTTTTAACTATCTTATTACTATTTAATTACCACATTAAGGAATTTTTAACCTCTTTTTTTAAAAAAATACACTGGTCGGGCCAGCTTGATACCAAGCCAGCCCGACCATAGTACCAAACCATCAAAAAACGACCTCAAAAGGATGTACGTATTATTAACTATTTTTTAACCAACTTATTATATATAAAATTAACGAAAATACATGAAAAATGGTATATTACTCAAAAAGAACGCATTTGCACTGAAACGTATGATTTTTTACGAACCTAGACTCGAAAACGGGTCATTTCTAGTGGTTTTTTGACTCACATCAAGTGATAAGATTTAATTACCTCAGCACAATCATATAAAACAAGCTCTAAATTGTATTTCCGGTAGTTTTTTGACACACATCAAGTGATAACATTTAATTACCTCAGCACAACCATATAAAACCTACTCTAAAGTGTACTTCTGGTGATTTTCTGATCCAAATTAGAACATACAATTTAATTACCTCAGCACAACCATATAAAACCTACTCTTAAGTGAATTTCTGGTGGTTTTTTGACACACATCAAGTGATAGGATTTAATTACCTCAGCACAACCATATAAAACCTAATCGAAAATATATTTCTGGTGGTTTCCTAACCCAAATTAGAACTTAGGATTTAATTACCTTAGCACAACCAATTTAAACAGGCTCTAAAGTGTATTTCTGGTAGTTTTTTGACACACATCAAGTGATAGGATTTAATTACCTCAGCACAACCATATAAAACCTAATCGAAAATATATTTCTGCTGGTTTCCTAACCCAAATTAGAACTTAGGATTTAATTACCTTAGCACAACCAATTTAAACTGGCTCAAAAGTGTATTTCTGGTAGTTTTTTGACACACATCAAGTGATAGGATTGAATTACCTCAGCACAACCATATAAAACCTAATCGAAAATATATTTCTGGTGGCTTCCTAACCCAAATTAGAACTTAGGATTTAATTACCTCAGCACAACCATATAAAACCAACTCTAAAGTGTATTTCTAGTGGTTTTTTGACTCACATCAAGTGATAACATTTAATTACCTCAGCACAACCATATAAAACCTACTCTATAGTGTATTTCTACTGGTTTTTTGACTCATATCAAGTGATAAGATTTAATTACATCAGCACAACCAATTTAAACTGGCTCTAAAGTGTATTTCTGGTAGTTTTTTGACACACATCAAGTGATAGGATTTAATTACCTCAGCACAACCATATAAAACCTAATCGAAAATATATTTCTGGTGGCTTCCTAACCCAAATTAGAACTTAGGATTTAATTACCTCAGCACAACCATATAAAACCAACTCTAAAGTGTATTTCTAGTGGTTTTTTGACTCATATCAAGTGATAAGATTTAATTACCTCAGCACAACTATATAAAACCAGATCTAAAGTGTATTTCTGGTAGTTTTTTGACTCACATCCAGTGATAACATTTAATTACCTCAGCACAACCATATAAAACCTACTCGAAAATATATTTCTGGTGGTTTCTTAACCCAAATTAGAACTTGGGATTTAATTACCTCAGCACAACCAATTCATACCGGTTTTAACGTGTATTTCTGGTAGTTTTTTGACTCACATCAAATGATAGGATTAAATTACCTGAGCACAACCATATAAAACCTACTCGAAAATGTATTTCTGGTTGTTTTTTGACTCACATCAAGTGATAAGATTTAATTACCTCAGCACAACCATATAAAACCAGCTCTAAATGTATTTCTGTTGGTATTCTAATCCAAATCTAAACATAGGATTTAATTACCTCTACACAACCATATAAAACCTACTCTAAAGTGTATTTCTGGTGATTTTCTGATCCCAATTAGAATATAGGATTTAATTACCTTAACACAACCATATAAAACCCACTCTAAAGTGTATTTCTGGTTGTTTCCTAATCCAAATCAGAACATAGGATTTAATTACTTTAGCACAATTGAAACCGGCTCTAAAGTGTATATCTGGTAGTTTTTTGGCTCACATCAAGTGATAAGATTTAATTACCTCAGCACAATCATACAATATTTAATTAGAACTTGGGATTTAATTACCTCAGCACAACCATATAAAACCTAATCGAAAATTTATTCAGGTGGTTTTCTGATCCAAATCAGAACAATAGGATTTAATTACCTCAGCACAATCATACAAAACCTGCTCTAAATGTATTTCTGTTGGTATTCTAATCCAAATCTAAACATAGAATTTAATTATCTCAGCACAACCATATAAAACCTACTCTTAAATGTAATTCTGATGGTTTCCTAACCCGAATCAAAACCTAGGTTTTAATTACCTCAGCACAATCAATTGAAGCCGGCTCTAAAGTGTATTTCTGGAATTTTTTTGACTCACATCAAGTGATAACATTTAATTACTTCAGCACAACCATATAAAACCTACTCTAAAGTATATTTCTAGTTGTTTTTTGACTCATATCAAGTGATAAGATTTAATTACCTCAGCACAACCAATTTAAACCGGCTGTAAAGTGTAATCCTGGTAGTTGTTTGACAAACATCCAGTGATAGGATTTAATTACCTCAGCACAACCATATAAAACCAACTCTTAAGTGTATTTCTAGTGGTTTTTTTGACTCATATCAAGTGATAAGATTTAATTACCTCAGCACAACCATATAAAACCAGCTCTAAAGTGTATTTCTGGTAGTTTTTTAACTCACATCAAGTGATAACATTTAATTACCTCAGCACAACCAAATAAAACCTACTCTAAAGTGTATTTCTAGTGGTTTTTTGACTCATATCAAGTGATAATATTTAATTACCTCAGCACAACCAATTTAAACCGGCTCTAAAGTGTATTCCTTGTAGTTTTTTGACAAACATCCAGTGATAGGATTTAATTACCTCAGCACAACCATATAAAACCTACTCGAAAATATATTTCTGTTGGTTTCCTAACCCAAATTAGATCTTAGGATTTAATTACCTCAGCACAACCATATAAAACCAGCTCTAAAGTGTATTTCTGGTAGTTTTTTGACTTACATCAAGTAATAACATTTAATTACCTCAGCACAACCATATAAAACCTACTCTAAAGTGTATTTCTAGTGGTTTTTTGACTCATATCAGCACAACCAATTTAAACCGGCTCATCATCAAGTGATAGGATTTAATTACCTCAGCACAACCATATAAAGCATACTCGAAAATGTATTTCTTGTTGTTTTTTGACTCACATCAAGTGATAAGATTTAATTACTTCAGCACAACCATATAAAAACAGCTCTAAAGTGTATGTCTGGTGGAGATATTTTCCAGAATAATCATTCGCCCCTCGCTGGTGTAACGTCACGAAGTAAGCATATACAAGCCTTATACCTACAATTTGAATTCAATAATTAATAAAATTTTACAATTTAATGAAAATAATTATTGGTAACTATTTATAATTTTTTTGAATTCATTGTGACAATAACATTACCAATGACCGCGCGTAGTGCGTATCTATAAAACGTAATTTCTTTAAAAATTACCTACTTCTTATTTTAAGTTAAAAGAATTGCGAATAAATTTAATATAAAATCAAATCGTATGCACTTTTTATTCACTTCAATTTTTCAATTTTCCATGGAGCCACCGATTTCATTATAGTTTATCTATTCACCGCTAGGTCTACTTCTTTCTTGATATTTCACGAAAATACCGAATTTGTTTTAATGGACCTTTTCAATTTAAAGAGATAGAAGATATGCACAATGGGGATCTACGCATAGTAAGAACAACTGAGATCTATGACGTTTGCTTCTAAAAAATTTAGATGTAAAATGTGAGAATATCTCAGATAACTTTAAAAATTTTTGTCGAAGTAAGTTACAAAAGCTTTTATTGAAGTTAAAATGTCTAACGATGCAAATTTTCACTGAGAATACAGGTATTTTAATGACTGCAATATTTTTGACGTTCCGTTTGACAGCCCAACTGGCAGTTGTTCGCGCCATTTTCTTACTATTTGCAGCGATAAAAAGAGATAGCCGTTAAATTGAAAAGGTCCATTACGAATATCTTCTAAACAATAAATATTTAATATACTTACCTGAAAAATTTAAAAATATATACAGTACGTAACAGTAAACAAATTTTAGAAATAGGACATAAAAAACTTGAGAAAAAAAATTAAATTAAACTTTTTTTTAAGTATGTTCTTGAAGTTTAATTTTGGATTTTTTTTACATGTTATGTATAACAATATTGTTCAAAACATATTAGAGTATGAACAAAATTGTATCTTTAGTATAGAAGAAAACCATTAAAATATATGAAAAAAGTAGGTTTTTTAGATTTTTAAAATTATTCTCTGAGTAATTAAAGCTTGTGTTTTGATTTGAAGTACAAGAAATACACGTTCTGAGTTGGATTAGGAAACCAGGAGAAATAAACTTTAGAGTAGGTTTTATATGGTTGTGCCGAGGTAATAAAATCATATCACTTGATTGTATAAAAGACTACCAGAAGTACACTTTAGAGCCGGTTTCAATTGTGCTAAAGTAATTAAATCCTATGTTCTGATTTGGATTAGGAAACAACCAGAAATACACTTTAGAGTGGGTTTTATATGGTTGTGTTAAGGTAATTAAATCCTATATTCTAATTGGGATCAGAAAATCACCAGAAATATACTTTAGAGTAGGTTTTATATGGTTGTGTAGAGGTAATTAAATCCTATGTTTAGATTTGGATTAGAATACCAACAGAAATACATTTAGAGCTGGTTTTATATGGTTGTGCTGAGGTAATTAAATCTTATCACTTGATGTGAGTCAAAAAACAACCAGAAATACATTTTCGAGTAGGTTTTATATGGTTGTGCTCAGGTAATTTAATCCTATCATTTGATGTGAGTCAAAAAACTACAAGAAATACACTTTAGAGCCGGTTTAAATTGGTTGTGCTGAGGTAATTAAATCCCAAGTTCTAATTTGGGTTAAGAAACCACCAGAAATATATTTTCGAGTAGGTTTTATATGGTTGTGCTGAGGTAATTAAATGTTATCACTTGATGTTTGTCAAAAAACTACCAGGAATACACTTTAGAGCCAGTTTAAATTGGTTGTGCTGATGTAATTAAATCTTATCACTTGATATGAGTCAAAAAACCACTAGAAATACACTTTAGAGTAGGTTTTATATGGTTGTGCTGAGGTAATTAAATGTTATCACTTGATGTGAGTCAAAAAACTACCAGAAATACACTTTAGAGCTGCTTTTATATAGTTGTGCTGAGGTAATTAAATCCTAAGTTCTAATTTGGGTTAGGAAGCCACCAGAAATATATTTTCGATTAGGTTTTATATGGTTGTGCTGAGGTAATTAAATCCTATCACTTGATGTGTGTCAAAAAACTACCAGAAATACACTTTTGAGCCTGTTTAAATTGGTTGTGCTAAGGTAATTAAATCCTAAGTTCTAATTTGGGTTAGGAAACCACCAGAAATATATTTTCGATTAGGTTTTATATGGTTGTGCTGAGGTAATTAAATGTTATCACTTGATGTGTGTCAAAAAACTACCGGAAATACAATTTAGAGCTTGTTTTATATGATTGTGCTGAGGTAATTAAATCTTATCACTTGATGTGAGTCAAAAAACCACTAGAAATGACCCGTTTTCGAGTCTAGGTTCGTAAAAAATCATATGTTTCAGTTCAAATGCGTTTTTTTTTTTAGTAATATACCATTTTTCATGTATTTTCGTTAATTTTATATATAATAAGTTGGTTAAAAAATAGTTAATAATTCGTACATCCTTTTGAGGTCGTTTTTTGATGGTTTGGTACTATGGTCGGGCTGGCTTGGTATCAAGCTGACCCGACCACTGTATTTTTTTAAAAAAAGAGGTTAAAAATTCCTTAATGTGGTAATTAAATAGTAATAAAATAGTTAAAAATTTCTATTATGTTTACATTTGGTTGTGCTAACTTGGCTCTTCCAGCTTGATTGATTTAAATTATAGTTTATTAGTCATTCAGATTATAATAAAAATGGTGAGTACATATTATCAATCAGCAAGATTTAACATAAAAGGTGACTTTTAATTTATTTAAGCTACATTTGCAGATTGTCCCACCGAGAACTCCAAGTCAAAAGGACACAGAAACCAGAACAGTAGTATTAATTTATTTTTATTATTTAGTTGATTGCTGTACTTATTATCACAGCATTTAAAATACATTCATAAAATGAAAAATATTTGCAATGTATCAAAAAGGTATCTTATACGAATTGTTGAAATGAGCTGTCTGACTATAAATATCGAATTAAAAAAGACTGAACAAAAGTTACATTTATTAAAAGAGGAGGACACACCATATAAGCTGATAAATATTACTTCAAATAGTAATACTGAATAACTCTGAATCGAATCCTACTTTGAATAATTCAATGAATTTGGAATCAGCAGTATTTCCATTAATTGATAATATTGATATTAAAGCTTTTGATGCAAATTTAAAAAAATGTTCCTGGACAGAAGCTCTTAACAAAATTATGCAATAAAAAATCTGAAAATTATGTCGATTATTAAAAGTAAGTTCATGTAGACTATTTTTTCATTAAATAGTGTGTTAGAAAAACTCGGAGAATGCTGTGGACATTGATACGTATGTTATTTAGAAATAATTAAATGTTAGACTGATAGGGGATGTCAAAAATGTTATGTAAAGAAATTAAAGCTTTTCTTCTTGAATCTTTATTTAGAAATAGAAATAAATTAGAAAACGGTGAATGGCCATATTCTTTTGCTGCCTGCCTTTTACAATAAATTTCAGATAAATTATGACAATCATAGTCAATTTTGACAACTTGAATTTTAAACTGAATAATGATCAAACATACGTTTCTTTGTTCATGCCTTTTCCGAGTTAATTTTTTTTTGCACAATCTGCATTTTCATTTTAGATGCAGTAAAGATTAACTTTCCCGATATAAAGGGTAAAGATATAAAGGAAAGTGACTACGAAAAAATTTTAATGGATTGGTTACGGCATGCTAGTCAAAGACTTGCCAGGGCTTCTGTGCGACAAGAGTAATTTGCATTACTGCTATATTACACTGTTTGATAAATCGGTCAATTTATTTATAGATAAATCGATCAATTTATCTTAAAAATGTTGAGAATTTCACACGTATCTACTAGTTGTTGTTGAAAATAGACTGACAACTTCTTAATATTGTGTTGCGTCTATGAGTGTGATGTTTCGTTCATGGTTTTTTTTATAATTTCGAAGACTTTTGTTTTAATTTTTTTCCTCGAAGCTACGCACTGAATTTCAGTTCATAACATTCTAAAAAACGTCAGACGTCAAATACAGATTCAAATGTCAAACAAGTTGATCAATAAATCGATTGATTTATTGTACCGTGAAATACAGCAGTCAGGAGACTTACTCAATACTAGTAGTTGTATTCTGTATTTTACGTATATTTATTTGTTTTCTTTATAACTGTATAGGTAGAAAGTATGCAAGTATATACCACATTAAAAACAAAACGTATACCGGAAGTCTATAAAACGAATGAATTAGTTATCTTTAGTTTTAGTTTTTGACGACATTTTCATCCTTACATTTTTGATTTTGTAATGTAATGATCTTATTTTCCAACTGTACCTTAACTATCCCTGATGATGATTCATTTGGAATCGAAACGTAGGAAAGTTAATTAAATTACTATTTAATAAACAAACACTGTTTACCACGACTGCAATTCCAATTATTTCTCTTCATCCCCACAATTTACTAATAATGTTTGCATATTTCAATTTTTCAAATAGTACAAAAGTGACTGACGTCTAATAAACGCCTTCAACGTTAACAGTTATCGTCATTATCGAAATCTGAAAATAATATAAAACGCAGAATGGCATATTGAGAAATGGGTGATAATAAGCCATGTTGATATATTGATTGATTCAGAGGCGGAGAGTTTTAATTTTGCTCGGGTGCAAATTTTTTAGTGAATAAAAACCAGCATGCCAATAGGTATATTGGTAAAATATAGGTACTCATATACGAATATTTACTTCTATAAAGCAATATTTAAAAATAATAAAAAATTCTAATGATTTGTTGATTGTTAACCTACACTGATTGCGCGGCTATTTACAAATTTTCATTTTTTGAAGAACGGAAAACTGTCTCGGTCATGGATGCACTGCACCCAACAAGAGTGCATTCGACTATTAATTTAAGAGTACTCTGGTATTAGAGGGTGTGTCCAGTGCATTAAGTGGTTCTGACAATCCGTGTTCAAATTTATTTATCGCATAGAAGTCACCGTTGAGTTGCACTTTGCATAAAAGCTAATGAAAGTTTTGTGTGTGTTTAAGGTACTCCTTAGAGATTCAAATAGTAATTACGTAATGCTTTTATTTTTGCACAACACGAAAAAAATATATCCACCTCGAGTCGAGAGTAAAAGTATAACTAATACTCATTTATCGAAGACAAAAGTGTCAGTTTTACTACCATGAGAATAAAATGATTTTATTTTGCAAAGACAAATTGAAAAAAATATCGAATTGTGAATATTTACTGCATTTACCATTGATTTAATTATAATACAGAACGGAAATAATATTTACTATATAAAACACAAGAAAAAATCTTTATAGGTAATTGCTAATTTAAATTCTGTAACTTTTAATCGCAGGTATTATTATTATTATTATTAATATTATTATAATTATTATTTCGGAAATACTAGACAAGGAAACTTATAAGTATATAAAGAGTTTATGATAAAATATGTAAAAATCAAAATAGATCATTTACAATTCAGTAAACATTTAGTATTATGTATTTAGTTAATTATACATTCTTCTTCTTCTTCTTCACAGATCCTTAATACCCTTTGGGTGTCGGATATGGTTTGCTACTTCTCGTTCTTGACCCATTGTTTCCATGCTTTCCGGTCTTTTGCTAGTTTTTTCATTTCCTCCATGTTTTTCCCTCTCCTTTTGCCTATCTCTTCCATTCGTCCCTCCCATGTTCTTCTTGGTCTTCCCCTTGTCCTTTTCCCTATCTTTTTTGATTCTATTACTTTTTTAACTAGATTATCTTGCTTAATATGCTCAAACCAATTCAGTTGTTTATTTTCTATTTTTAATAATATTTGATCTTGATCCGCTTGTTGCCTGATGTTTTCATTGGTTTCTTTGTCCCATTTTGTTTTCCCCATTATTTTCCTCAAGTACTTCATTTCTATTGCTGTTAGTTTTGATTCATGTTTTTTCTGTATTGTCCAGGACTCACTTCCGTAAGTTATTATTGGGATTACTATACAGCGTTATATATCTTTAGCTTTATATCTGTTCTGATTTCTTTCTTTCCAAGTATTGTTTTATTAATTGCGTACTATACATTATTTGCCTTCTTTATTCGGCTTGCAATATCTGTATCTATATTTCCATCCTGTGTTACTATACATCCTAGATATTCGTAAGTTGATACTCTTTCCATTGTTTGTCTACTTATTTCAACAATTCTTGTATTATCGTTCTGGGATTTGTTATTTATTATCATGGTTATACTTTTTCCTATGTTTATTTCCATTCCCATCTTCTTTATTCCTTCTGTCCATACTTATACTAGTGCTCTCATTTTAGTGTGTGTATCTGCAATTAATATTATGTCATCTGCGTACAATAAGTTATCTATCTTCACGTCATCATATCGTTCTGGGATTTGTTATTTATTATCATGGTTATACTTTTTCCTATGGTTATTTCCATTCCCATCTTCTTTATTCCTTCTGTCCATACTTATACTAGTGCTCTCATTTTAGTGTGTGTATCTGCAATTAATATTATGTCATCTGCGTACAATAAGTTATCTATCTTCACGTCATCATTCTATTATAACCTTCTATTGTCTGTATTTTACTGGTCTTTTCTCTAGTGTTTTTCATTATTCTGTCCATTAGGATTATAAAAAATAGAGTAAGTAATTATACATTAAAAGTTAAAAATTGTTAGTTTGTATTTTTGAACGGTGACCGGAAATGCAGTGGCGAATTATTGTGTATTATGTATTGTACAGATGTCTCATTTTATATGTTTATTTAAAGTATCTCGGGTAATATTAATGATAGAGCAAAACCGTATGTACATTACTTGGTCAACTTTTCGAGAAAAGTGTAATTAATAGTCACCACAGGAATATTGGAATTACTTTTGTTTCTGAGATACAAGTAAAAACTCGTTTTTCTCTAATATAAAAAATATCTCATATCTTATTTATTATGATAGAGAAAAACTGTTTAGACAAATTTTGTACCGTTTTT
Organism: Harpalus rubripes; assembly: GCA_963082715.1. Lineage (NCBI taxonomy): Eukaryota > Metazoa > Arthropoda > Insecta > Coleoptera > Carabidae > Harpalus > Harpalus rubripes. The sequence continues at coordinate 40,083,678 of OY720457.1, read as the reverse complement.
TTGCGTAGAATAAAATGGCACAATTCAGTTTTATGAAAACTTAATAATTCTTGAGAACCCAAATTTATGTTTTTTTTTAAATAGGAATCTATGTTGAAAATAGTCCTATCTTTTTTATATTTTATAATGAGATGTGTTATTTTGTTTTATATTGCATTAAAATTTATTTATTCTTCGTTGTAAGTAATCTATTTCATTTATTGCCTTTAGACCAACCAACCAATGTTAAACTACAAAGCAATCATCATAAAATAAAATCATTTTTTTCTTGAAACCATAAATATTTATAATGTTTCTCTCGTATAGTGCACACTCACCGTGCGCTAAACCAAAACTTACTTGCTTTTGTTTTAAAATAAACGAGTGTGCAGGCGCTCTAATTAAAGACACATTCACCATTCTTATCACTTAGAACACGTTTGATTTAACGAGGTCGAGATCAAGTAATTGTTTCCAGTTGGCAGTGCAGTGATAACAATTGCCGATCTGCTGTGGAGCAATGGAGCAGAGTGTAGGTTCCATTTGCTCTCTGCTATCCTATGGTGGGGCGATTGTTTTAGGGTAATTTGTGTTTGGCATGTTGGATAACAGGTAGATTAATGACACGGATTCAGGATAACGAAATTTAGAGGAAATGAACCTTGGCTAATTACTTATCAGTTTGCAGTGTAAATATTTGTTAGTCAAGCTTCCCGCCTATTGATTTCAACAAAATATCTCAATTACTGAATTTTATGATGAATATGCGTATCAAATATTTTCATCAATTTATATAAAAAATTATTAATTACCTATGTTGTCAATAATAATAACAGTAATAAAAACCGCCACACCCAGATGAGTCCGAATGGAAGCTAAGGTCACTATAATATAATTAATTCTTGCAATATTTTTTTTCATAAAAAATGGAAGAACAAAATACATATATGTATTAATTTTTCTTCTCAACAAAAGAACTTAAAAAAAGTGTGTCGTTTGTACCGAAAAATTACGTGTCCGTGCCATCTCTCCCAATTTTGTGGGTGAGATGAGAAGCTGTCAAATTTCGCAGTAGTGTAAGCAAAGTGCATAAATAATCCACACATAACGTTTACTCATATAACAAAATAAGAATATTGTTATAAAAACTAAGTAAACCTACGTTGCAACTACAATAGGGGATTACAGCGCAGTTGATTTAACAGAAATTAAGAAAAAATATTGAAAGTATATGCTTAATAATAAATATTAATAAAGAAATAAAACAACATAATTGAAATACTTCGGAAATCCATATATATTATTTTGATTGGCGACTCAACGACGGCCTATAAATATATAACGAATACTCAGTTAGGGGCGGAGCCTACTACCAATGGAAGTAGAGAAATTCAAATAGCGGAGGCGTGGCTATCAGTCCAGTAGTGCAATTCTCAAACAGTTTTATTTGAATATAAATATTTTGCATTAAACTTAATAATTTAAATACATTTCCAATTATAAATCATGTAGACTTGTACAGTATAATAATATTCATTTATTATTTATAAATATAATTTAGAAATAGCATACATTTCAAGAACATTTAGGTCCACGAAGAAAATAGTTTGATATAAAAAATTAAATTCGTGACGTCACATCTATATTTTCAAATTTCGGAGGAATTTTTTCACCGGATTTTCACCGACAGTCTTAGTTTTACTTATACGTTCAGATGAAATTATATTTAAAAAATAATGGAATACTCTATTAAATAGTACATGAAATACAAAAAAAAACGCGCCAAAGAAATAAAACAAATTGTAAAAACTTTCATAAGAAAAACTTTACTGACAAAATTTCAACAGTACAATTAATTGCTTAATCTTAGTATCATTAAATATTTACTTTTAGGAAAATTAGTTCTGTGTTATCTCTCTGGCCGAGGTGGCATTTCTCCCGGAATTATCCTACGTGTTAATTCGTAGCACAGAAAAGCCAAAAAATGGTAAGCTTATCCGCACTTAACTTTTTTCTCAAGCCTGGCGGATAATTTTTGTACGATTGGATTTGATTTCTGATATAAAATACAATCACTAACAATACACCTCTTTTAAATTTAATTTTTATGAGCAAATATTGAAACAACAATCAATGAAATCTAACAATCTTCATAATTTTATCTTTCTTGTTATTAATGGGTACGTACAACGACGCTAGCGCTAGGTAGAACTTCTAGCGCTATCATCTGTTTTCGGTGCGCTCGAGCAAAATCTAGCGTAGATGTTAGCGCTATATTTTCGGCTATGTAGGTGGCGCTTTTCTTGGGCAACAAGTAAACAACTAAAATGGTTACAACGAAAATGTTTTTTTACGTTTCATGAGTACTGTGGGACATCTTTTTCAAAAAAAGGTTCCTGCATGTACGCCTGCTGAGTTTATATTATTAATTAAATTATTGCTAATAAAATTAATATTACAGTATTTTATTGTAGAGGCCGCTAATATAATTTCGTTGGAAATAATATGATTTTCATACATTATCTCAAGCAGAAGAGCGTTAGCCATTTAATGTCAAAACAAATGTTAAAAATTGAAGCGTTCATCGACTAAATATTTTTGCTAGATTTCTGGCGCAAACATTTCCTAGCGCTAGTTCTCGTTGAAAATCTTATACGTAGTTCGCAATAAGTCGGATTTTCTTGGCCCGACATTTAACGAGCTTGATTCGGCATTCGCCAAGCCACTGACTGCTGGCTTGCCTGGTTCGAGCTCGACTATGCTTGAGCTTTCTCGCTTTTTTTTATTGGCAAATGGTTTTGGATTCTCCTGGCGCGTAGCTAGTCTAACCTTGTTGACTTGATAAATCGCGCGGCTTAAGAATTTGGCTTTACAGAGTCCAAACTTGAATATAGTAGGTATATAGGGATTTTCAACAATTTTAGTGATAATATACGTATTCGCAATCGTAGATAAAATTTGCACTCTAGCGGAGCAAATCGGTACTGCGGAAAGCAATCGTACAAGCGCCATGTTGAATAAGTGACAGCTGAGTGAGTAGTGTAATAATTAATAATTAAATATTTAAGTTATCACCTTCATCTAAATAACTTTTTAAAACTAGGTTTGTATACACAGTCTACAAAACATAGTAAATAAATAAACTGTCAAACCAATCGTATGGCGGCTATCTTGTTTCGAAAATCAGTGCCACCAACGTTAATTTCGATTGCGAATAGAGTTAAAAATATACCATTGTTTTTTTAAAAATTTGTTAATTGATACGTCAACTTTGATTTCCCTTCAACTCTTTCTTCCAAAAAATTAAATATTATGCTCTGTTCCATTTAAGCCATTCAGTAGATGGCACTGGCAACAGCGCAAATCTGAAGTAGCCGAAATTACATTGGGTAAACTTGTCTCTTGTCTCAAGTTTCAGCCAATCAGAGAGGTCAAAACTATTCCTTACGCTCCGCAATATTGAATGTCTTAAATGGAACAAGGTATAGAATAGAATTAGAGAAAAAGTCATTAAATCTTCTGTGACGTTACCGTAGGTATAGGACGAGTATTGTTTTTACTTCTATAATTAGATGGATTTATAAAAAATAGTCACACCCCATCGCTGATGTGTTATTCGTATTTACGAGCATGCACGTAAAAGCATAATTCTTTCTTGTAATATTAATATGTTTCTTCAAAATTTTAATAATATTAATTTCTACAATAGTTACGAGTATTTAAGTATTAAGGGCAGTAAATGCTTTCTACCGGTTGATTTTGGAGATCGAGACGAGATCTCCAATACATCCGATACCGTTAGAAGGGCACTTACTGACCGCAATGCTTATTACGATTATTGCACGATCGACGCACAAAATTAAAAAAAAAAAATTTGGAAATTATTTTGACATACCTATTAAAAAATTATAGTTGTCACTTTTAAGCTGGATTTATAATGAAGTAACGCAAAACGTAACGCAGTTGCAGTAAAGTAGAAAGTAAAGCAAGCGAACTAGCTGATTTATATTAAACCCAGAAAAATTTACTGCTAACCAATCAGAATAATATGCAAAAATTTCGGCATTTTTCGTTCATCTTCGATATATCTTGCCTGAGCTTCGGCACTAACTGGCAATCTTATAAGCTTTTAATAGGTTTTTGTTGAGCATATAGAAAATGACACAATATTTGTAAAATGACCTTTATTTACACTTTTAGTAGCATGTACACATTCATCACATAGGCATAGAAGAACAGGATTTATCTCCGATGTCTACATTACTAAATGTATTACAGCGTTAGCAATTTCTTCCCACACTTATTGTTTTTTTATTATTGTTTTTGAAATCTTTAGACGATTTATCGTATAAAATTTTATTTATTTCGACAACTTGAATTATTTTCCTATTCATATATATGTCAAACAATTCTGACAGATGAGTCGGTAGCGAATATCGGTAAAATGGATCACGCCCTCATTCTCAGCGCAATATTTAAAATGCTGACTTCTGATTGGCCAGCGGTAGAGAAGTTTAGGTAAAGCAACGCAGAAAGATGAAAGTTGGGCAAGTCTTGCGTTGCGGCTGTTATGTTACTGCTTACTTTACTTCAATATAAATCATCCATAGCTGTAGCACATGATCATCTTTTTACCTTACCTAATGCGTTCGCGTTACCTCTTACGTTGCGTCATTATAAATCCAGCTTTAAAGTAAGCCTTGATCGTTGTTTTTATTTACCTACTGCCTCGCCACCTGATTGGTAAGTACTGACAATTACTTACCGATCAATAATTTATAAATAAAACATACTGCCTTGGAAACCCTATCGGTAAAGAATTAAAAAAATCCGATCGTGCAAAAAAAATATTACACAATACATATAAAAATCATTTATTTATAATTAAAAATTGTAAAAGATTTCTATTTTATGAATTCTAATACAATCAAATAAAATATCAGATTTAATTTAAAGTTGCATTGAATTTTAATAAATGTACCTATTTTTTCTTATTAACGCTTGAGATATTTTGCATTTTACTTTTGATAAAAATATGTCATATTATTTTTGTATTCGTATTTTTTCTCGTTGACAATTTGTTTACGAGTAGAAATATGCAGAAATAATCCATCAAAGTTATTTTTAATTTACGCGATCAACGTCAGCTTTCAAATCCGAAATGTCATGCGACAATGGCTGGGAATTAAAGAGCTTTCCAGCTTGTCAAGCTTCGAAAATCACTATCCAATCCAATCCAATTGAACGCTTGTTTATAATTTCTCCGAGAGACAGTTGTCTTTGCAATTTTTCATCAAGTGCATTAAAAGCCCTCGAGTTGAAGAGGTTGGTGATGACAGGGTTGTGAAGCACCCTCGACAGGATTGCCAGCCTGCGTCTGTGCGCTTGAGGCGAGAGAACATAAGGGCGCAATTCCGTTTTGTCGATGGATGGGGTATCTACATGGAAACAAATTGAAAAATAACATAGCGTTCGCTACTCTTGCGATATGTCTGCCGGACAGCTCGTTAATCAGAATCGTTTGACGTGTGATTAGAAATGATTTTTAGCGGAGGTTTGATTTACGCTACGAATTTATTGCCTCAATGATTTGTTATCTCACAAAAACGTATGAGTATGTATCACTGAATTCACAATTCAATATATACAGTACCGTTCAAAAATATGAGTATTCTTGATAATTATTTTAACATCGTTCAATAAAACAAAAACTCTATCTTGGAAAATGTTGCAAGCTATTGTCATCTTCTTTTGAAACATTAATCTTAGTGTCATTATTTTGTACTTATGCAACGGATATCTAGTTAATATTATCCAATATCCGGCCTATTTATTATATTAATATCGAGCAGGATATCGAATAACGACCTGGTACCGGTGAACACTGGATAATGAAGAAAATAAAAATTTATATCAGAAACAGTATTTATTTAAAAAATAAAATAGAAATAAATTATATATGTGTATTTAATAAAAGTATCATCATATTCATAAATATACATACTTATAGGCAAGTTTGTATTTGCAAACCTAATATTTTTTCTCAATATCTGACCGCCAATAATGAAATAATTATAACTTGTAAAAATATTTTCAATAAAAATTGAACATTATCTATAATTTATAATAAATTCAACTTAACATTTAAAACACTTAAGGTACATTCACAAATGAAAATTAGGTTTAGATTTATGGTTTATACTTTAGATTTAAACACTTTGGCCCCATATTATGTAATGACTCCATTCACACTTCAGAATTTAGGGTCTCTAAATCCAAACCATAAAGCTACACATTGCAAGGTCCAAACTTTAGGTTTATGATTTAGTTTGACGTCACAAACTTCACCAATGAGAACGAGTCTGAAATGATGTAGATATATACACCCATCTTTATTTAGTATCCACTTGATGGATTCGGCTTTTTAAACAAATGCGAGACATGTCATAACTTAATTGCTGAAATATAACCAATAATGCCAAACGATTGAGTTTCACGTCGCACAGGTGTCTTGTTGAGTACTGCTTTACCGATATTTTAATCTTGTTTTTGAAGCATTTACACAGATGTCTGTACATATCAAAACTAATTTTAAGGTAATTTAAACTTATATTTGTGAATGACTTCCTTAAACTTATATGAAAATTAGGTTTATGGTTTTTCTTTAGGTTTAAGTAAGTTATTCATAAATGTTAGTTTAAATTACCTTAAAATTAGTTTTGATATGTACAGACATCTGTGTAAATGCTTCAAAAACAAGATTAAAATATCGGTAGAACCGTACTCAACAAGACACCTGTGCGCCGTGATTTGTCATTCGCTTGGCATTTCAGCCTCCATGTTCTCGCATTTGTTTAAAAAGCCGAATCCACCAAGTGGATACTAAATAAAGATGGGTGTATATATCTATATCATTACAGACTCGTTCTCATTGGTGAAGTTTGTGACGTCAAACTAAATCATAAACCTAAAGTTTGGACCTCGCAATATTTAGCTTTATGATTTGGATTTAGAGACCCTAAATTCTGAACTGTGAATGGACTCATTGCATAATATGCGGCCAAAGTCTTTAAATCTAAAACATAAACCATAAATCTAAACCTTTAGATACATTCACAAATGAAAATTAGGTTTAGATTTATGGTTTATATAGATTTAAAGACTTTGGCCGTATATTATGTAATGACTCCATTTACACTTCAGAATTTAGGGTCTCTAAATCCAAATGATAAAGCTAAATATTGCAAGATCCACTTGGTGGATTCGGCTTTTTACACAAATGCAAGAAGAATATGGAGACTGTCATAACTTAATTTCTGAAATATAACTAATAATGCCAAGCGAATGACAGTTTCACGGCGCACAGGTGCCTTGTAAGTACTGTTCTACCGATATTTTAATCTTGTTTTTGAAGCATTTACACAGATATCTGTACATATCAAAACTAATTTTCAGGTAATTTAAACTTACATTTATGAATAACTTACATAAACCTAAACAAAAACCATAAACCTAATTTTCATTTGTGAATGCACCTTTAAATGCGATATACCTACTTGTGTGTAAACAGGCAAAAATTAAGATGAAAAGTACAGTTTTTTGAACGATACTGTACATCGTAACGTGCTATGACATCCATATTGTGGGACGAGGTATATTTACGGTTTATATATTAGTCTGAATAAAAAAAAATGTTCCCAATGACAAATGTTAAATAAAGTACAGACTAATATAATGATAAATGTATTTGATTATTTGTGCTGACATTCATTTGACATATGGGGTGAAATAAATCGTCGCCAATGTTATTGTAATATACACGTATATGCGAACTATAAGCATAAACTATATGTAGGTAAAAATTAAGTAAATATACATATGTATATTGGAGTTCAAAGTGGTCTCTACACAGGTGGCACAATATGGGAAAAAAATTACAATGTTCTTTTGAGTATAAATAACACTTACACTAGCTATACCTACTTATATATATATATATATATATATATATATATATATATATATATATATATATATATATATATATATATATATATATATATATATATAATACTCATCTTTAATTAAAATTATTGTTGTTTTGTCAAAATATATTTAGATTTAGATAAGTAGATTTTGATACTTCACCCAAAAAATAAAAGTTGACATTTATAATAGTGTGTAGTTATGGTTTCCTGTCATAGCTTTGGGTACTGACATAAATTTGAAAGTACTATTACCGTTATTTTTCTGTTATAGAATACAGATTTTAATTTGATTATATTTTAAGATTGAAAATGTTTTACATATACTCATAGACAATGGATTTCTAGGTATCTACATAATTATTTTTCGATTGCTTACAATTTTAATTTTATTCCAATTCAACATTGTAAACTTATTGTATTATTATTTGTTTAATTCATACTTTTCAGATTTGAAGTATTACATCAATCAATATATTTGGTTGGGATACTAAACATTTTCTATTTTTGACAATACACATTACATTTTATTTGCATTCTTCCCTCTTTTTTCTTAATATTTTTTCCGATGTCTATTCCGAACAGAAACTAACTTAATTATTAACTTTTATTCTCCATGAATTTTATTTAAATTTAATTTCAACACATTATAATAGATGTCTTCTGTGTTAAAAAAACATTAAATAAAAAATAAACATCAATCACTGAAGTGTGTCTCCAAGAAGGGGAGCTAATCAAGCGCAACGAATTTTTTTTATGTAGTCTATATTTGTTACCTACTTTTACTTTCATGCAAAAAGTATTTGAAAAAGTAGCAAGAAATATTTCGTTCCTTTTGAGAGAGGTAGTATATTTGATAAAAAATTGTACTCCACCTTTAAATTTCAAAATAAATATTAATTTTTATAAACATATAATAATAATGGTTAATTTACATTCAAATAGATTTATAATCGTAATAAACAATACTTAAACCATAAAGAGAATGTTACCTTAACAATTCAAAGTTCATGACACAACAACAGAAACCTTTTAATCTAAAACAACATTAATTATATTGTATATTTATGATTATCATGCAAAAATTGTATTAGTAATATTTTCTTATTTATCATTTTGCTTGACTTCACTTGCCATAATACACGCTAATGATAAACTAAACAAATGAAATAGCGTTTAGCTATGTGACATTTGTTTAGTACCTTTGAATCGCTTAAAATGATATTTGTTTGACAATAACAGATTTATTTATACATATAAAATATTAAGCCTATGGCGTAGATCAATTTAATCTATTTCATGATAAGCTCATTTTCCTCTAATAATGCGAACTAATAGACAGTAGGGAAGCTGCAGCTACAATCAAAGATACTAAAACATATATAATAGAACCACAACGTGGCGTCGCCCGCGACCTGCGTAAATTTAAATTGTCGTTTGTACTTATGCCAAGTTATACCAAGGACAAAGCTTCTCAGTACCCCCTGCAGTGTCAGTGATGAGTGTTTAGACGAGTTCAGATCGCTGCACAATTATTCTACCCTAAAAATATATTTCAATAAACATTTGTGTGTTGAAAAACGCCACAGAATTTGCATAAAATGTAAATAAAGAACTCTTTTCTGCAATAAATATAATTTAAAGTAATCACTCCTAACATAATGTTATGAAAAATTATTTTTTATTTGGTTAATTTTCGAAATAACGTTTTTTGTTATATTCATTGAAACGCACTTGTCTCAAAACTAGGGTCAGTTAATTATCAGTTTTGGCATCTGAGTAGTCTTCTCACAATAAAACAACTTATCTTATTATATTACGCCCAAATCGAATCCAGATTAAGGTATGGTATTTGTTTCGTATACGCGATTCAAGTTGAGCGGACTATATCCGGTGACCAAACATCGCACTAATTATGTGACGTCACAACGAGTATAGTTTCTTGCACTCCGTAAGACGTAACGTTAGAATTTTAGACGAGATTTTAAAAATTCATTTATTGGTGATGATTGTGAACACTTCCTCTGTTTAATTATACAATAAAATTCGCGAGTATTCCTAGTATGTTGAGACATTGTATATTTTTAGATAAATAAGGTTAAGTATAATGTTTGTAGTTATAATGACATAAATAAGTTAAAATCAACATGAATGCAATATTAGATCGTTTAAGGATTAATTATATATTTGTAAATATTGTAGAAATATAGAATTTTCACCAAAACCAACGAAATCAAGTGCACTGTTGTGTTCCGAAATGTCATACCTAAAAATCGAGAAATCCCATCCTTTGTTTTCTCATATTTCCAAAACGTTAAATTTATAAATAAATATGGTATCGAAGAAATAATTGAGACACTATGATAGATTAAACTGTTAATTGGAAAACGAGTTACAAATTCAATGTTTGTTCCTTATATTTTTGTAATGAAGATTACGCATGTATTGGTAGTTCTAAAACAATATAAACATATTCAATTATTTTATTATGTATTTATATTTAGGTTAATATATACATATTTATATTAGGTTTTATATTTACACTTAGGTTAGTTTCCCGCCTTACACGAATAAGATGCTTTTTATTGCTAGTGAGCCAGAATTTATCAATTTTCCAATAATTTCATGCGGATATTTATTTACGCCGCTGATTTGTGGGGATAATCCAAAGAGAAGTGTTTAATTTTTGTCATCTGATTGTATTTTACCATATGCTAGCATATGTCCAGAATTCAATACTTCATCGTCCTCACAAAAATTTCTGCTGCTCGCAGAAGCATTTAGTTAATTAAACACATCCATTATTAACAGTCTCATTACTAATAAACTATTAATTTATGAAATATATGTATTAAAACAGCAATACACACACAAACTTTAATGCAGAAGTGAACGACAATTTGAAAACATACTCGTTGTGACGTCACGTCACGTGTTAAAAGTTGCGGGAAAAGTTAATTTGAATCGCCTATAGTTCGAACAATTACTAAAGTTTCTCGTCGTTCTTCATGTAGATTTCTTTTCTCACAGTTTCAGATACTAACTGTAGCCTCTGTATACATTTATGAACTATGTTTATATATTTTTAAAAATAAAACTCAATTTCAAACCAATTTTGATATACATCAGTGCAACACAAGACAGAAGCAAATGTTTCATATTCCAATAAATACACACAAAACTTTCGACTCATTTCCAGATGAACAAGGTCTAAAACTCTTCAATAATTTACCCTACAATATACAAGTAGAGACAAAATAAAAATGCATTTAAAAGATTATTAAAAAAAATTCTATTGGACAAGACTTTTTATTCAGTCAAAGAATTCTTATCAATGTGACAAATAACGGGGTCCACATTAAAATATCTCCTATACATTTTCTGTGTTTCCATTACCATATTATTTTTGTTAATCTGACATATTCTATACATGCATCTACACTGTCGAAGGAATAAAATACTATTATTATTATTATAATAATATTTTCGCTAAATAAAGGGTTTGTTTCAATTTTTTAAGTTAATTGATGTTAATATTTAGTTTAATTTTGAAATAATTATTATAAATAAAACTTTCATAAATGAATAAAAAAGTTTTATTTTGCTAGAGATAAGTGTGATAATGAGCTACGTTGTGATTATTGTAACATAAATTTCACGTCGCGGTTCTAGGGTTAATAAATTTATTTTTGTTAGTAAGTACAGTAAAACATTTTAAAGAAAGAAGTCCGAAGAAGGTCATTTATATCATGAACAAATTGACAAATTGGCATACATTTAGTAATGACTAGAAGCGTGTGCGACAAGGATGGATATAACACGCTTGTCTTTCAAATTTCATATTCATATTGTAACGTGTGAACCCCGCTGCTACGTTAAACAAGCGTCTAAGTATAGCGATAACGTAATCGCGCTAGCAGCCGGGCTATGTAAACAAACAAGCCGCGACGTGTTTCATTACTTCCGGTCGCCTGAACCTTTTGTGTTCATTGTTATTATGCGGTCGAACATTCTAGAGCACTCTGGCAGCTGTATAAAACGGACGCAGCTATGCTCAGGAGTTAGTTATATGGAGCAACATATGGAGACATTCACATAGCGGGTTAGTGAAGCACAGCAGTATCGTGGTGAGCGTATGCAGTATAGTGTCGAGTTGAGGACTCGGGAAGTTACTGGTTAACTGGGATAGTTGTGGACGTGAATACTCGGTAGTGTTGCCGAGTATTGGGAAGCTATACTGGACAAGGACAGTAACAGCGAGTCGGGAAGTTACTGGTAAACCGGGATAACTGTGGAAGTGAATACTCTGTAGTATTAAAGAGTATTGGGAAGCTAGATATACGGGGACAGTAACGGCAAGTCAATTAATTTACATCACTTGAATTTTTCGTATATATCCATCAAGATTTCAATTACATATTACATCTTAACTCCATTTTGCCATCACTTTTAACACCATACTTGGACACATAAAAAACATAAACATAAATAACATTCACCTGTCTCACTTGCACTCACATGATTGTGCGAGAGAGAAAACTTTTCAAGTCACTTGAAAAGAAAAACTTCATCGCGTAATGCACGCGTAACACATATTTTTATAATAGAATAACAGTACTATCTTGTATATACTAAGTAAACGACACTATTGAATTTGACAAAATGGGCGGAGCTAAAATTCATACAATTCATAGCTGACCTTAATTGGACTTCTTTAAAAAAAAGTTCTGTACATTTTTTTTCTAATTAATCAAAATTAAACTAACTTTTTTCTTTAACGTTCTACGCAAGCGGTGTATTTTTGAAATTTTATTAGCAGATAAGTGTATTTTTTCAGAATTTTATTATTTGTTTTTTAAGTAAAAAGCCGGTACGTGTTGCAAAGCACGTTCGGATAAATTTGTTTACTGATTTATTTCGGGTCCTAGAAACAATGTTTCTGAGAATCCACTCTGCTTAGCTTATTTCATACAGCTAATTTAAAGTCAATGATGTATTGCTTTCACACATCAAACTATATTCATGAATTCAAGCAGTGGCGTTACCAGAATATATTTTTTTCTTTCAATAGGGCTTAAATGATGTATATTGAGGGTTCACAGCACAAGTTATTTAGAGAAAATTTATATTTTAGTTTAGAATAATATCTATATATGTATGTATGGTATGACTAGTGAATGAAAGTTGACGTTTAAATTATTTTATAGATGTGGTTTCTTTTGAAACCCTAGAGAAGAATAGAATTGTACGAAATATTCAGATATGAAATTTTTGCATGAATCCATTTAAATACTGGACTAGGAAAACACAGAAATACATTACTATATCTGGCTGAAAATAGATGGCCGACTAGAGTAACTGAATATCCAAACAGGGCTGCATTTAAAATATTTTAAACATTTTTCGTTTATGTTGATTATAACAAAAAATTTTGATCTTTACCTAAACTATTTAGTTTGGCAATTCTATATAATAGAATTATTTATGATTTCCTCTAACAGTAATTCCGAATTGAGAGTTGCTTTTACTTGAGACGACCGAACTAGAATTTGCGATATTAATTTTTTTAAATACATCAGTGAATCCTGCTGCTAAGGTCATTTTATATTCCTCCTGGTATTGACTATACAATTCTAATATTCTGTAACGGAATACATAAGGGTCAGTTTCCTTTCAAATCAAATATAGGGAAATGTGTCAAAGAAACAACATCTATTAAATAATCTAAACGTCAACTTTCATTCGCTAGTGATACTATACACGTATACCGTTTTGAAACACAGTTACCTCTGCTTGCCTTAACAACTGTTAATAGGCCGTGTTAGCGGCATGTTGCATTGTTGAGTTGGGGGCCCATGCTCCATCTGACTACGTAGAATATAATTCACATGCAATTTCACAACTTTCGCTGATGTACAACAACGTAATTCTGCTTCAATACTATATGTATTTATTTATAATTCTCAACATGAATTTTTTAGTTGCTGTTGATGAGCGGATTTAGCTCGAAAAGTCCTAAATATAATTAAACAAGGAATATTGGAACTTGAAGGCCTTTTATTTATTGCATATAATATTTTAGAAACTATTTTCTCCTAGATATTACGGATTATCTGCACTAAATTACTTCTGATCATTATAATAGAAAATAAAAGTAAGAAAAAAAAAATGTTTGGGTATAAGTGTATTAAAAGAAACTCTTAAAATAGATACTTGATTACAAAATGTCTAGATTTACTTCCTTTCCGTAAATGTTGATTTTTAAGAGGAAAACAAAAAAAACCGTCTGGCTGCATACTAAAAATACATCGATAGATACATCAATACTTCTATTTTTAAACGATGTCACTTGTTTTTGCTTTATATTTATTTCTTTAATTACAAACAATAATAATCAGTGAAAGTCCAGTAATACATAATATGAGATTAAAGTAATCATAATTTCTTTTCACAAAAATCTGGTGTGACTAACACAATACCTTCCGCTAATTACAGCCCGAGTCACAAAAGATTAAGTTAATCCTTATTTGTGGATTAGCGAATCTTACTCTAATTTTGACAGTTTATTTCTTAAAATATAGTCTAATCTAATCCAAGTAACTACCTTTTTTTAAACCCGTCAACAAGATTAAATCCCAATTACAGAGTAGGTTCACATTGACACACATCCATGCCTTAGTAGGATTCGAACCCATAGCCCCGAGGGTACTCATGACATGAGGCGTTGCTCTTACTATTGAGTCACCGGAGCTATAATAAAATAAAGATTAAATTTTAAATACCGGGATAGAATAAAATTCACTTATCCAAAAATGAGGATTAGCTTAAATATTTTTGTGAATCGTTACTTTTTATTAATCTAAATACATACCTACATATTTACTTATGCTCGAACCTGTATTGAAGTCCTTTTCTATTGTTTTATTTACTTTTTTATTTGTAAAACGTTACTAATATTATTTTAAAATGATTAGTTCTTTGAAAGTGACATTTATCTGTCAGTTACATACATTTGAATAACTGCGTTTTGTTTGTTTAAAGCGTAGGCTCTGTGATTTAAATTAAAAATAATTTTATCAATTTATCCATAAAATATATAGAAAAACTATAAATGCAAATCTATAGAAATTTTAATAATCTTTAATTTTTTTAATAACATTAATCTCGAAAATAGTATATTGTGTATCTATCTATTGTGTAGTAGGAAAAGTGATATATTCCCGGACGATGGTGGAGATTGCGGGGCGAGCCGTGGGCGAGGCCAGCAACACCAGGAGTTCGGGGAGTCACTTTTCCTACGTGGTACACATACAATTTTTTTTCGATCGGTTTATATTCAATAATTAGTTATTTTATATTTCATTTATAAATGTCAGACAACAAACAAGACATAAGATTATTGAGTTGTTTTGATAAAAATATCTAAGGATAGCGTAACTATGGTTTGTTTACTTATTTTCATAAAAGTCAAAATATATTTGAATAATATCAGATTTCAAATTACGAGATATGGCTATTGATACTGATTTATCTACATCTTGCTCACTACCGGATGTACTGGGGCAGCTAATTTGGTGACAGTAAATTTGCTTCCACAAAAATCAATTGAGAAATATGAAAAGGCATATAAACGGTTCATGCATTTTCGTGAAGCGAAACAGAATCATTTTCTTCCCAGGAATACTTTGTTACGCGCCGGAAAATATATGCCCAGACTGTTATTTTTCATTGCCTAGCAACTAAAATACCGGAACAATGCACTTTTCGGTTCGACAACACACCGGAAACGTGCCTGTTTTCGTCCGATCGAAAAAAATAACATTTAAAGGTATTTTTCGAAGACAAACTATTTTGAGCTTCTAGTAAAGTGCCATTTCCGGTTATCCGATTATCACCAAAATCTAATAGGCTCTTTCCATTACAGAAAAAGTTCGAAATACAAGGTTTCAAAATTTTCTTAATGATAGTATTTGAGTTAGAGTGGAGGATCCACACATAGACACATACACACAGACATCTTCGTGAAAATGTTAAAATTGGATTCTAGGGACCTTAAAACGTGATCATTTACCAAAATCTCGATATGCGATTTTTAGCACGATCCCTATACCTCCCTTACCAAGGGTAGCGGGAGGTAAAAAAGGCAGAAAAAATTTACAATTTACAACATATTGCCAACATAGTGCCATGGAACTAGTAACATTATCTTATGTGCGATTCTTACAGTTTACAGTTCTATCTCCCAAGATTTACTAACTGCAATGGTCCAATTAACGTTATAATTAGTAGAAGGATCATCGATGGATGCTAAGCTCCATCTCCATCTAACGCCTAACTAGTCTAGCCTAGTTGATGAGATTTGGGTTGGCATTGTCTTTCACACAACTTGTGCAATAAGCGAACTCTAAGTACATCCTGACGTCTTAAGAGCTGTTGATGCTTAATTAGATTCCTGGATTACTGTCAATACACAAATCAACGACTACGCGAATAATGGCAAAATAAATTAAGTAATGAAATAAAAACGGAGAAACTCAAAAGAAATATGTATTCATTTATGTATTATTTTTTAAAGGAAAAAGAGATGTAAGGAAAAGAAAACATACAATTCAATTAAATTATTAAATTTGAAAGAGACTGCACCATATTTCGTTTTGTTATATATATACATATATATATATATATATATATATATATATATATATATATATATATATATATATATATATATATATATATATATATATATATATATATATATATATATATATATATATATATATATATATATGTATATATACCTATGCCTATGAAAGTGGAGTGAAAGGTTCACGGTATAACACAGGGAGGGCAGTCCTAGACGCACTATTTTTTGTGAGGTTATTTGACCTGCCATTAGTGTCTGCGAAGTTTTACGTTAATTCCTTAATTTATGACATAATTGGAAATTTTCGAATTAAAGTATACACTGCTTTTTTAAAAAATGAAGTGCATAAAACCGGCTATCATCGAATTAAATTTTGAAGACATAACAATACTTTGGGAACATCTTGTACTTCATAAACAATGGTAAAAAGTGTGCAGATGAATTTAAATATGTTCGTTTCTAGAAGTCGCCCGATTTGTTGCTCGGCTGTTCCGTTATGAAGCTAATTCTGGTGAAATCTATTGAAAGATATGTTACTACCGATGAGACATGGGTCTGAATTATACTCTGTTCCATTTAAGCCATTCAGTAGATGGAGCTGCCAACAGAGCAAACTTGAAGTAGCCGAAAGTCTATTGGGTAAACTTGTGTCTTGTCTCCAATTTCAGCCAATCAGAGAGGTCAAAACTATTCCCTATGCTCTGCAATACTGAATGGCTTAAATGGAACAAGAGAGTAACAATAGAAACAGTGGATATATAGGGGTTCAGTATCTCCAGAAAAGGTCAATACGCATGTTAATTTAAAAAAAATTCAATTGTCACAAGATTGATTTAAAACTTCATATATATTAATGCCGGTTCTTATAACCTCACAAAAAATTATTTTGCGTCTATATTCCATTCACGATAGGGAGAGAATTTGAAACTAATTCCTGAACAGAGACAAGTCATTCTGTTAGTCGGAAGAGAATAATTTTTGAGCCGGACTAATAGAATGACGTCTTTGTTCAAGAATTAGTTCCAAATTCTCTCGCTATCGCGAATGGAGTAGAGTGCGCTGTATTACTTTTGTAGCTAGAATCTGATTTAAGATCTAACTTACATTTTTTAATTAGATCAGAAATTACTTTATCTCTAAACATTACAATCATTTCAATACGTTTTAATTTATAATAAAAAAGCGTATCAAATTCTTAGGTATTATAATAGTAATAAACTCGTAGTCATAATTTAGTGTTTGGTCAACTAACCAAGACGGTGTAAACTAGGCCGTTAATTATTAATGGTTAATTACAAATTGTTCTAAGTGGATATCTGATCAGAACTAAGTAATCTGATTTTACTGAACTAAATTTAGTGATTTGAATGGGGTATGTGATCATTATGAAATTTCATTATATGGGTCATAAAATATAAAAAAATTAACCGCTATATTGTGATTATAATAAAAGTTAAACATTATTTCCCAATAATACTCGCATAGTTATTTGTATTTGAATGTTTTGGAGAAAGGATATGGCGACGTCCAGCATCAGTATGAGCCGAATATTCTCGTTATGGCATATTGTCTGTCTCAGCCTACTGCCTTCGAGCCATAGTGACGTCACTATGTTCCTTCTATGAATTTTTTAATAATTTCTTTCTCGTGCACTACAAACAATGAATCGATTTAAAAAATACGGGCAGTTTATTTTTTTTTTGTATATGTATGTAAAAATAAAAATTTAGTCATAAACCCCAATTATTTTAAAATTTGTTGGATATTTAACTTTGGAGAACAAATAATATTACTCTACTCCCTAGATGGCGTTTACGGTTATAAGTTTTAAGAATACTGAAACGGCTGTAAAATGTTCCATTTATTGTTATTGTGTTTTGAGTAATTTTAGTTTTCTGCTATAAAATCTGTGAAAATTATGTTTTGACGAAATTATGTTTATTTTCATTTTGTAGTTTAAGATGGTGATGACAGCAATAAATTAACTACAAGAATATCGTAATGTAAACACGTTACATATAGGAGTATCTGTTTATGCAAAATTGCTACAAATTATTAATTTACGGTCTACAAGTTCTTCATACGTCTACAAATTTCTTATAATTCAATATATTATACTCGTAGTAGCAATAAAAAATAAGCTACAGTTGCTTTATTTTTTGTATACAATATAGTAGCACAGTGGTAGGGTGCTAGTCTCTGGACCTATATATTTATAAAAATCAGAGCGTCCGTTCAATTTCTGTCGTTAATTATTAGTCAAAATACGTTTTTTGTAAAAGGTCCCTTTTGAAGGTCATTTTCAGGCGAGGACAGTTTTATGTAGTTTCATCAATGCAACGCCTTTGGCCATCTTACGGCCTTATCACACTAGAAGTAGTATCTCTGACTTGTCATCCATTATCCATGACTTCGGTTCATATCGCTGACTTACTCCAGTATAGGGCTGGGGAAAAATCGATATATCGACTTTCCTCAATAAAAGTTGATCGATTTTAAAAAAAGTCGCTGTCGATAAATCGAATATAGACTATTTCGACTTCGAATTTTATACTATTTCGACTTTATAGACATTTCCACATTTTTATGATTATTTTGACTTTTACACTATTTCGACTTTTAGACTTTTTCGACATTTAGACTATTTGAACTTTTATATATTTTTTGGCAATTTAGAGATTAGTTAGACAGATTATTTCGGCTTATCGACTACGATTATTTCGACTTTTCAATTATTTTTACTTTCGACTTTTTTGTATATTCGACTAGTCGATAAAAACTGATTATTTCGACTATTTCGACTTTTCAATTATTTTGACTTTCGATTATTTTGACTTTTTTTGTAAATTCGACTAGTTGGCAAAAACCGATATTTTGAAAAATCGAAAGTCGACTTCGACTTCCATATTTCTAAGTCTACCAGCCCTACTCAAGTATGATATCTACAACGAAGTCATGGATCCTATTGTCAGATTTAATGGAATCAGTTTCATTTCCTCTGTCGGAGAAAACCGGAGAAAACGGTTGTTCGAAATTGTAGTGTGATATAAGTCAGTGGAAAAGAGTCCGAGATATGATTGTAGTGTGATACGGCCTTTAAATGAAAAATAATGAAAAATCTAAGGTTATGAGTGTAAATCAAATTAAGAACACAGTAACCCTTACATTAATGAATAGAGGTAAAATATACAAATTTTTTGAAAGTGTAAATCGAATATAGATTCGATTTACAAAATCATAATAAGTTTGTATTATATGAAAAATTTATAAACGAAAAATTTATTTATGTATGCTACTTTTTTATTTGAAATATTTTTCTCGAATATCAACAGTTTAAGAGTTATTTGGAAATGAAATTTTAATCAAAATCAGTTTTTCGTAATTATTTAATAGCCTATAAAGTAAAGCCAATTAACCGAAGTCATAACTATAGTAAGTTTCCGATATCCCAAAGAAATAAATCGAAACCTGAACATCTATACTCGTACAAAGCCATTATTTTCTTGTGATTTTCATTTTTTTTATTCATGCCTCTTAAATTAATTATCAATAAATTAAAGGTGATGATTGTAGATAAAATCAAAGGAAAATATGATTATTATTTTTATTATTATTTGCATGTACTAACGAATAATAATAATAATAATAATCAGGGCGTCTACTAAAAAATAAAAAAAAAACAATTCAAGGATTTTCCAGGTATTCCAGGTAAAATTTTCAAAAATTCCAGGTTATTTCACATATTAACAAAATAGTTTTTATATATCACCGTGTGATAATTATACTATATCGCACTCATTTTAGTTAACCCAATGAGTGCGGTAACAAAATTCTAGTGCGGTAATAATTTTCATTAAAGAACTCAATGGCATACCAAGGTTATTACAAAATTAAAATGAGTGCGATGTGGTATACGGTGGTACATAAAATTTTGTACGATATTCGTGATACTAAATTATTAATGCACTATGTGATTACCCTAACTCGCCCTGCGGGCTCATAGGGCAGTTCACAATTCGTGCATTAATAATGTCTATACCCCACTTATATCGTAAACAACTATTATGGATCTCGAAATTCATTATTTTCGAATTTTATAGATTGATTACAAAATTTATTCGTCTACAGAAGAATAGATAAAGGTCATATTTCCATCAAATTCAGAATTATTAAAGACAGTCATAAACTACGAGTATAAACTAATTTAAACGTCAACTTTCATTCTCTAGACAGGGTGTACTTTGGCTGAGAGATATTAGTAGATAAATTACAGTTTTACTAACTATAGGTGGTGGAAAAAGATGTTATCCTGCAATTCATAATTTTGCTTTACGTTTTACGTGGCTTCAGCAATAATTTCGACCCGATTCATTGCTAACTCATTGTCATTATCTTATTGCATGATAGGTCAAGGTAGACTGTAACGTTTAAAATTAGTAGAATTTCCTTTGCTTGTCCCGCATATTGTTAGCGAATGCGACGTGAATGTTGTTTTTATTCGCATTTCATACATGAGTAGCAATGAGATATATTATTACTATTACTATTTACGCGCAACTGGAATCCAAACGTATTATTTACCGGGAAATTATACATTTTTGTATACCTTTCACGTTAGGTAACGGAAACAGAAGTATTTTATCGGCCGGCTAAGACAGATTGATTTTAACGGTGAATTACGAGTATTATTATTTCTTCTTCTTTCAATATACATTCCAACACAATTTTTGAATAAAGTATAAAGACACTGCGTTTTAAATATAAATAAATTCTTAAACTTATATTTAAAATTAAAAAAAGCTTGTTAAGGTACATTCACAAATGAAAATTAGGTTTAGATTTATGGTTTATACCTACTTTATATTTAAAGACTTTGACCGCATATTATGTAATGACTCTATTCGCACTTCAGAATTTAGGGTCTCTAAATCCAAATCATAAAGCTAAACATTGCAAGGTCCAAATTTTAGGTTTATGATTTTGTTTGACGTCACAAATTTCACCAATGAGAACGAGTCTGAAATGATACAGATATACACACCCATCTTTATTTAGTATTCACTTGGTGGATTCGGCTTTTTAAACAAATGCGAGAAGAATATGGAGAGCGTCATAATTAAATTGCTGAAATATAACCAATAATGCCAAGCGAATGACAGTTTCACGGCGCACAGGTGTCTTGTTGAGTACTGCTCTACCGATATTATAATCTTGTTTTTGAAGCATTTACATAGATGTCTGTACATATTAATACTAATTTTCAGGTAATTTAAGTTTACATTTATGAATGACTTACGTAAACCTAAACAAAAACCATAAACCTAATTTTCATTATTTGTGAATGCACCTTTAGTTATAGTAAGATTACTATAACAAGTAATGTCAAATTTGAAATAAAATAGGATAAAAACTCGTCTGTTATTTATACAAAGGCAGTAAGCATTTCGGGTACGTTGAATTTTTGATGGAAATAATGGGATCCTCCATCATAGTAACAAATTTGGGCATTTATATTAAACTAGACCTTAAAACTATTTGATACAGACTATAAAAGTTTAATCTCACTGACACATCTGCTCTTGCTACTTTCAAGCTTTACGCAATTTTTTTTTTAATTCGGAATCCATTTTCAAGTAAATGTATAATGAAAATAATAATCCAATAATTGTACGAATTTTTGATGTCATGCCACGCAGATACCACGTGCGTTTGAATAATATGAAAGATATGTTGAATGAAGCAGCAACAAACATCTAGCAATGGCAATCAAACTGGACATATATAACATAACGCAGTTTTCTTAAAATAATTTTTTCTACAAATCTATTATTAAAAATGGGCTTTTTAACGTTTGTTTTTAGCATAAAAAATGTCATTTTATGACATTAGTGTTAAAAGTGACAGATCATTGTTACTTTTGACACTAGTGTTAAAAGTGAACGTCAAAAAATTATTAGAAATACAAATTTAAATTAAAAAATAGGTGTAATATACGTTTTAAAAGAGATTTTATTTTGTTCGAGGGTTTGGATCATCCCGCATCGCGTCGTGTTCCAAACTTCCTTCTCACAAAATAAAATGTCACTTTTAATACATATCATAAATAACTATTTTCTACAAATCTATTAAAACTAGGCTTTTTAATGTTTGTTTTTAGGGTTAAAAATGTTATTTTATGACACCAGTGTTAAAAAGTAACAGGTCATTGTTACTTTTAACACTAGTTTTAAAAGTGAATTTATAAGTTACTTCGGTAACGATGGATGAAACAACAAATCGATTATTAGGTTTTGTCAAAAAATTATAAGAAATACAAATTTCATTGAAATAATAGTGTTCGTAGAAAAGATAGTGTATTATATACGTGTTAAAAGTGATTTTATTTTGTTCGACGGTTTGGACCACTCCGTTTCGCGTCGAGTTCTAAACTTCCGTCTCACAAAATAAAATGTCACTTTTAACACATCATAAATAATATATATTATTTAAATTGCTTATTATCCATGCAAAATTCAACATATTTATATATTTTTAAGTTTCGAAATAGATTATTTTATATGACTCCAATTAGTAAACTCTTGGAGAACAAAATGAGATTAACATATACATAATAGTAAAAAAATTGTTAAGATTAACTAACAACTATCAGGACTTTTTATAATTACAGATTGGTTTCAGTTTGAAGTTTCATAAAAAAAAATATTAACAAAAATGATTAATTTTATTGTTTATATAGATATTTTGAGATGATGTGCCATAGTGCCCAATAAGTTTTAGAAAATTGGAAAAATAAAAACATTACACTATAAACAAAATTAATCATATCAAAGTGTTCTAATAATTGCAAATTTAGAATATATTCCTAATTGTTAGTGAATTCTTCCAGATTTATTTACATATATCATGAAAGAACATCTATTTGTCGTGGTTAAAAGTGTTAAATCGACAAATGAAACACATTTTATTTTGTTTTAAAAAAGAAAAGAAATAATTTTTTTAATGTGGAAATTACTTTTTATTCTATTCTTGTACATACTGCAGGTATAATGGGATGAAAGTCCTTAAAACTTTATTATCGTCTGTATTTTAAATTGGTAATTACCCAGATTGAAGAATCGCAAGTAAATTAAGATATTAGCATGTTGAGATTAAGTCCAGCTGTTGCTGGAAATTTTTACAATAATATTTACATTTCCTTTCAAAATCCTCCCGTTTGTTAATTTTAGTTTCGAAGCTAATTTTAACTTCCAAGTTGCGAACAGACGTGAGGGGCCTTGATATGCAAAAACCAACCTTTTATCCCCACCCAGACCGCTCACGGTCGCGGATATGAGTTCCACATTTTGCGAATGTAATATTCTCTTTCTTGACGTCAAATCTATCATCCGGCTCCGTTCGAATTAAAAAACGGGGATGTAATTTTTTCAAACATCCCTTGCTGCGTTATTAATCTTGAATTAAATCCTTAAATATTTTACGCTGAAAATAGCTACACTTTTTACAAGCGAAATTACCGTGTTTAACTTTTTAGGATTAATTATCTTTTTATCTTTGAAATTTTCCGTCCATTTAACTTTTTTATTTACAAAGGATATACGATGCTCTAATTAAACAAAATATAATAGGGTTTTTTTCGGAATCCAATTCGGCATTGTCTTTATTGTTTTAATTAATAAAGATGAAATAATATTATTTTATCCTTTGATTATTTTTCAAACAAAAAAAATTACATATAATCGATATACGAGTCCAGGTTGATAATACTTCGGGCGGTTTACATTTACAAGACTAGATTTAAATACAGATTTTAAATTTACAAAAACTGAATATGTTATTAAAGTATTACGCCATTTAATATTGGGTTTCATCGTATTTATTAGTCTTCTGTTAGAATATTGTCCCATATGTATTGCAAGGAAGCTTTTACTGTACACTCTAGAGTCTAGATTTTTACGAAATTGTTATTTATTGTGCCAAAAGTGACAGGAATCGGTAGAAGATAAATTTGGACTTGTAATAAGACGAGGGTAAGCGCAATAACAGATAAATAACTTTTTATAAACTCTTCTAAATTATAGTTTCGATAATCATATTTTAATTCTGTTTATCTGTTTAAGTTATAAATGTCAAAATTCAGTTTAGAAATTCTTTTCGTATTAAGATAGTCACGACATTTATTTGTTGATAATTAAGTCTAGAAATTATTGGGTATACGTGCGTGACTTTTAATGCCTAACCTATGCACCCCGTACCCCTAAGATAATCCTGTCCTGAAGATAGCGTTTTTGTTTTTAAAGATAGTCGAATTAGATACTCGAGAGAGTTAACATGTAAGAGTGGAGAGTCGTGAAGACGTGTTTTGTTTTGACGAGACATGTAGTGTCTTAGTTTTGGGGCGACGCCCGCCCGCTGGGTTACGGAATGTAACTTATTAGTAATGGCTTAGTTATAGTTGTATTAGTTTAAATGTAAATAAAGTATTAGTTATTAAATCATAAAGCTGTGTCCGTCATGACCGTAGTGTTCATCAGTGTAAAAGTTAAGTGTATGTGTGTGTTCTTTCTTGTCACGAAATTCCTTATCTCCAGTCAGTCAGTTAGTGTGTCATCGCTGAAGTAAGCAGTATTTAAGAATAGTAATCATTAGTAAGAAGCAGTAGTAGCAGTCATGTACTCCGCACCCCCCTCGTGTTACAGACTAGGAACTGACTCTTTAAATGCTTGTCAAACTATTATCACCTGTCATTTGGACCACAGTTTTTGTAAGTTTCAAGTAGTTGTAAAAATTTTGTAGAAATTTCTCACCATTTCTCATAATTTGTTGAAAATGAAAGCCGGCCGAACTTTTATGGGCTCGTACATACCGAGTGTCTACTTTTTATGTGGTCCATATGAAATACAATGGTAATATTTCCTGCCTTATTAATTTTAGAACAAAAGTGTAAATACAAAAATGTTCAGAACTAAAAACTGTATCGAAGAAGAAGAAGAACATTATTGTTTACACGCGTTTCGTTTGCGAAAGAGAATCAAAATAAAAATAATAATAAATGTTAAACAGTTGTATTGCCTGAGTTTGGCTGACGACATCTGTCATAAAGTTTTAATAATTATCAAATTCATTAATTTATTTACCAGTAAGGATACGTTTACCATCGCAGAAAAAACTCAATGGAACAATGTTAATAATTAAATATCAATTAATGAAATTTTATATGCCAAAGTCAAACAATATGACTATGACTACGTTTATCTCGATAATTCAAGTATATTATGACATGAAAAATCCGGTTGGTTTATCTCAGTGGATTGAAAATAGGATTGAGTTATTTTCAATCTTCTTTAAATTCGTATCGACTAAAAAAAGATAGTTAAACACTCAATTATGCAGACAGACAGGGAAAGGTATATGATCTAATTTCAACCTGGATATATAACCCCACAATCTAAAAATTATCATGTTATTTGTCTTCTCTTTCAAAAACATTAAAAAAACATTTATTTCTTCATCACTACAAATATTTCGCTTATCGACAATTTTACTAAGTTTTATATCGCGACTTTTATAAAATGTGGTAAAATGCAAACAACCAACAAAAAATTGCAACTGCAACATATTGGGAATGTGCGCATGCGTAGTTACATTATTTGAAGCTTCACTGTTTATTTCGACAGAAGTCAAGCCGCTTCGTAAGTCCAAGCCTGTTATTTTATAGGCTTGACTAGACATTTTCAAGCGGCTTGAAATATTAATCTCGATCGTTTATTTCGAAGATTGAAAAGGGATTTACTAAATTCAAGCGTCTTCAAACGTCGAGATAAATGTAGTCTATTTCAATTGTATATTTTGTCTTGCACGGGACTCTGTGAAAAGCTTAAAGATAGATATTTGATTTTACTTTTATCTCATGACAACCTATTATATCAATTACGCTCATTTGACGCAGTTGTAATTCTGAACATTTTTTTTTTTTGTATTTACACTTCTAAAATTAATAGGGCAGAATTTACAGCCATATGAAAAATTTACCATTGTATTTCCTATGGTCCATAAAAAAGTAGACACACGGTATACGGTGTTCCAATATTAAACAAGTGGACAAGTTAATGTAAACAAAATCGGTAAAAATCATTTTACTCGTATCGTTTTAATTTTAATAATGATGAAACAGTTTAAATTAAGAATATTCCGTTACCAAATATGTAAATTTAAAAAAAAATATCTTCAAACAATTCAGAATTTTGCTCAAAAATTCTTTGAATGAAGAACGCCTATATATGAAAGATTGCCTTGGAGACCGGTTATGTTGGTTGTCAACATAAATTTGTTCACTTCTCAAAATGATTTTAAATTTTGAGTAATCAAGAAAAAACAATCTAATAAATATAATAACTAACTACGAAAAATTTCAGTTAAAGTTAAAAGGCTAATGTAATTTAGTGAAATACATAAAAATATATCAATATGTAATCAAGAAAATTTTATACAGAATAAACGAACTTATAAAACAATATCTGTGTACAAAGCAGATTGGCACACCCAGCAATGGGTAATAAGCCGTGATATATTTATTTATTTATTTATTTATTTATTTATAAAACAATATTGCAAGCAATTATGCTTAATATTTCAATGTCAATGCGTTGTAGTTTCGATATTGCTTTTGAATAAAAAAATCTAATCCATTTTGAAGTATTTTCAATCATTTATCATTTAGAAGAATAAATGGGTATTTACAACATATTTTTACAACGTTATCGATTGTCGGTTTTATTTGTAGTGCGAGTCTGTCTTCATTTATCAGGAAAGAATTATTGTGCAAAGCCTGCTTCACACAGCCCATAATTCTACTCAGATTAAGTATTAACTGGATAATTTGTTTCCTAAATACATAAATTCTAGACCAAATTACGAGTATATACAGAATGTTTCAAAATGTAACAACCAAACTTAATTTAAATAAAGGTCCTAAAAATAAATGGCCAAGAGGTAGTAAGAGCATAACCCGTAACTGATAAGGCGCAAATATGTAGTTTTAAACAATGAAATATGAATCAATTTTAAATTCTACTAAATGTTTATTTTATTTCTTACATGTTAATAAATGGAAAAGACAAAATGCATGACATAAATGTAGACGGAGAAAGAATCGAGCAAGTCAAAACTTTTAAATATCTTGGAGTCGCAATAAATGAAGAAGAAACAATAGACCAAGAATTAACAGAAAGCGTAGGCTCTACGGGAAGATTATTTAACGCAACGCACTAAAAAACCAGTTCTTAGGAAAAAAAAGAGGTGCCGAAGCAAATACAAATTAAGGTGTTCAAAAAGTAGCAGTCCCACTGCTGACGTACGGTAGCGAGTCATGGACAACCCCAGAGAAACATCATAGAATGGAAAAGTGTGTTTCAAGATATTTGTAAATGTATCTGCCTTCGTAATGACACGGTAGACAGCATAACAGCAGGGTATATATGTTCCTAAGCGTCAGGGGAGGATTTGCAAAGTTCGTGAAAACGATGCAGCGGTGTGTTGAATTATAATTTTTTGCAAATTCTTCTTCGTTCTATATTTCTTAAAATTTAAGGGAAACTATAAATTCCACACAAATATTTGGTGTGTGGGATTTCAAATATTTTTTTATACAAGCCACCCGCTGCGTAAGTCGAAACAGATAAGTTTTCAAATATTTTGAAACAAGGTATAAGAAATGTAGAAATGAGGTTCCTTCGCAAAATTGAAGGGAATGCAAAAATGGACAAAACAAGAAACGAAGTTTATCGAAAAAAATTTAGACGTGAAACCGGTAGCACAAGTCATACAAGAATACAATTAACATGGAAAAGGGGAAGACCAGTGAAAAGGTGGGAGGAACAAGTAAAGAGTGCAATGAAAGCCAGAGGACTGACAGAAAGAACCAATACAAAAGATGAAAGACCGACAAGCATGGAAGCGGAAGGACGTATGGAAAAGAAATCCCGAAGACATAGCAGAAGAAGAAAGATAAACCAACAGATTTGCCTTACAGTGAAAGATAGAAAGCAGAGGATTAAGTAAGTTAATTTCTTACAAAATTTGCTCAAAATTATGTACTTGAACCTTCAGAGATTTGCGCAGTACATGGTAACAATGTTTCTGTTGATAACCAAAAAAATATGAATAAATTCCAAAAATTTATTCTGAAAAATTTAAATAAATAAAATAAATATATCATCATGGCATATTACCCATTGCTGGGTGTGCCAATCTGCTTTGTTCGCAGTATTCAGAAATGATGATGACATATTTGTACCGTGTGGGTGTTTACCTCACGGGCACGCATTGCTGGCGTGGAGAGTGCACCAAAGGGGGTCAATTTTTTGCCATTTAAAATTCGAAATATTTGGTGTCGATCGGAATCGAACCCGGTTCCCCAGATTCGCGACCAGGCACTCAGGCACGCGGCTACTTATTTTCTACTTCAGTGGTTTTTTAAACATTTTTTTATTTTATTTAATGAAAGTGATACTTATCGAGGTGCGACGAAATTCGTGGTTCCAATTGGAGGGTTGTTCAGCTTATTATGCCAGATACATTAGAGAAATCTAGGTTAAATCACTATTATCCTTAACATTGGATAGGTCGAACAAGACCTGTATCATGGCCAGTATGTTTTCCAGATTTGACAGCTCTCGACTTTTTTGAACGGAGGGCAATTAAACAATAGTTTACCCATATTTTTAACGGGCGTGCATAGATACGTGTTAAAGTGAGCTCCAGTAAAAAACCCGAAATATGAAGGCATTACTGAGTGAATTTAAACACAAATTTTAAGTATAGTGGTAGAAAGAGCCCATGCGAAGTTCCATTGATAAAATTTGGTAAAATTTACTATTAGGACATTAAAAACTGTTTAAAATTTTAAGATAATTATAAAATAAAGTGAGAAGTGACACAAGTAACCTTGCCCAGTCAACGGACAGCGGTCAGCTCGGCGGCGCAGCGCCTGTTTGTGAATAACTGAACGACAGGACAGGACCGTATTCACCAAAAGGTATGAGTAAAGATTTTAGAAGTCGAAGCGATTCTATAGAAAAAAGAAAAAGAGAAGAGGATAGTGAGAAATTATTTAGGAAAAGCCGTAAAACACATAGATCTCCAGTAACGCGACAGGCGGATAAAATAAACGTAGCAGAAATGGACGAGCTAAAGGAACTAAAGGAGATGATTTTAGCATTAACCGGAACACTTGGCCAGATGGAAGAGAAAATGGATAAAAACCATAAAGAACTCAAAGATGGTATAAATAAAAACAACGAAACAATTGAAAATTTAAAAAGAGAACTTGAAACAAAGGAGGCTAAGTGGCAAGAGGAAAGAGAAGCACTAAGGGAACAAATTCAAAAGTTAAGTAAAGAGGTTGAAGGTAATGATATAAAAAGTAGAAAGAAAAATATAATTATTCATGGGTTGGAAATGGAAGGAAGAAAGCCGAAAGAAGCGATTGACACATTACTAAAAAACGAATTAAAAGTTGCATGCAAGGTGAAATCTGCTACTATAATAAGTCGAAAAAGTGAGTCGAAACCAACAATATTAGCGGAAATTGAAGATTATGATGACAAAATCGAAATAATGAAAAATAAAAGTAAATTGAAAGGAAAGAAAATATACATTGATAATGACTACACACAAAGCCAAAGAAAAATGCAGGCCTCAATTAGAGAAAAAGCAAGAGAAGATAAAACAAAAGGAAAAGAAGTTAAGTTTCTCCGTAATGGATTAAGGGTGGATGAAAAAGAGTTTATATGGAATGAGGACCTTGAAACTCTCGAAGAAACACAATCTCCAAAAAACTAAGAGTGCAAATACAAAGAACGGAGAATAAGGTGACGAAAAGGCGCAATATTGGACAACGAGTAAGGTATAATTATAATAGAAACAAAAAGTTGAAAATGATAACATGGAATCTCCAAGGTACGAATGAAGAAGGAGCATATATGAATCTGGTATCGGTATTTAAAAGATACGAGGTAGATATAGCTGTACTGCAAGAAACTAAACAAAAAGAAAACAGTATAATTGAAATAGGAGAATACGTTGTGTTCAACAGTGGTTGGGAAACGAAGTATTTCGGAACAAGTTTTATGGTACATAAGAGGTTGAAGGAATCCGTAATAAATTTTACTCCGATTTCGGAAAGACTATCCCAAATAAGAATTAGAGGTATAAATAGAAAAATCAGCATTATTAATGTACATGCCCACTCAAATGATAAGGATGTGGAGCAAAAAAATAAATTCTATGAAGAGCTCTCAGAATTATTAAGTGTGATCCCCAAATATGATATAAAAATAGTTATCGGCGACTTAAATGCAAAGGTAGGAAATGAAGCACTTTATAAATATGTGACAGGTGGATTTAGTAAACATCATGAATCCAATGAAAATGGAATAATGCTAATACAATTTGCGATAGAACATCAAATGAAAATTATGAGCACACACTTCCAAAGAAAGGATATTTATAAAGGAACTTGGCTAGCACCTAACGGAAAGGTTTGCAATCAAATTGATCACATATTAGTTGAAACTAAACATAGCAGAATAATAAAGAATATAAAATCTCGAAGAGGAGCAGATGCTAACTCTGATCATTTCATGGTAGAAGTTAGAATCCAACTAGAAGTGACCAGACACAAGGAAAATACAGTACTAAGAAGGAACAAAATTAATATAGAGGCTCTGCAAAATGAAGAAGTTTTAGAACGATATAGAAACCAGATAGAGAAAGAGTTAGAGGTAGTAAAAAGTCTACGAAATATAAACGACAAGTGGAAAAACACGGAAGAAAAAATACAATCAGTTTCTAAGAAAATGTTAAGTGCAACAAGAAAACCATGCAAAAATAAATGGTTCGATGAAGAGTGCAAAGATGCTATAGAAAGAAGAAATGAAGCGAGATTGTGTTTCCTTAAGAACCCTAATGAGCAAAATAAACTTAACTATTTAAACGAAAAGAAAAAAACAAAGTCACTATGTAGGGAGAAGAAGAGAGATGTAATGCAGGAAAAATTGTTAGCTCTAGAACAAAATTATAGGAATAAAGAGATACGAAATTTTTACCAGGAAATTAAAAAAAGCCATAGTGATAGTAGTAAAAAGCAAATATACTGTAAAAACAAAGAAGGTCAGCTAGTAACAGGAAAAGAAAAGATAAAGAGATGGGCAGAATACTTCGAAGAGGTGTTGAATGAAGAAAGTATGGAGTGGGAAGAAGAACATAATCAGCAAATAGTAGAGATTGCAGGAGTAGGAGGAACTCAAAATACGAAAACAAACGAAGAAACTCCTACAAGTGAAGAAATTGAAGAAATAATAAAAAATTTGAAGAACGGAAAAAGTCCTGGAGAAAACGGATTGACAGCCGAGATATATAAATTAGGAGGTGAAGCCTTGCAACAACAAATATACGAAATAATAAAAGAAGTATGGGAAAATGAGGAAATGCCGGAGAGTTGGAGTGAGTCTCTCATTTACCCTCTACTTAAGAAGGGTGACAAATCCCTCTGCAATAATTATAGAGGTATAGCTCTGTTGGATGTAATATATAAAGTACTTACAACTTGTTTAAGAAACAGATTAAAAGAGGTAATAGAAGAAAATTTAGGAGATTACCAGGCCGGGTTTAGAAAAAACAGGTCCACGATGGACCAAGTATTCACTTTAAAACAAGTTACGGAAAATAGTTACAAGCATAATTTGGCTGTACACATACTTTTCATCGATTTTAAGCAGGCATATGATACTGTAAACAAAGAAAAATTATATACAATAATGGAAGCTTTTAAATTGCCGGAAAAGTTAATAAAATTAGTTAAAATGACGCAATCAAATACAAAATGCAAAGTATTAGTAGATGGATCGATATCAGACAGTTTTACAGTAACGAGAGGATTACGACAGGGCGATCCAATGTCACCAATTTTGTTTAATCTGGTTTTAGAGTGGGTTATGAGAAAAAGTGGAGTGCATACTAGAGGAACAATATATCACCATAGACACCAAGCCTTGGCATACGCCGACGACATTGCAATCATTACCAGAACAAAAAAGGAATTGAAAGAAGTTTTTAAAAAATTAGAGAAAGTTGCCAGAACAGTGGGGTTGATAACTAATGAAGAGAAAACTAAATATTTGGTATTGAGAGGTAGGAATAACAGTAGAGAGTCCTTTTTAGAAATTGTTGCAGAGCAAAACAAACGATATAAATTTGAAAGAGTGGAGAAATTTATTTATCTAGGCGTGCTGCTAACCAGCACTAATAAAGAAGAAGAAGAAATAGATGCGCGGCTAGCAAAAGGATCTAGATGTGTAGGGAAACTGCAAAATATAATAAAAGATAAAAATATATCCCGTGGAGCAAAATTGAAGATTTACAAAACAATCATCAGGCCAACAGTCATGTATGGTTGTGAGCTGTGGGTTTTAAATAACTGTGTCAAAAACAAACTTGAGGTGTGGGAGAGAAAAATTTTGAGGAAAATACTGGGAGGAATAAAAGTTGAAGGCAGGTGGTTTAGAAGAATTAATAAGGAAGTTATGGACTTATTTGGTGAACCGGGTATAATAGAGGTGATAAAAGCACAAAGATTACGGTGGTTAGGACATGTAACGAGACTGACGAGAGACAGGGCGGTAAAAACTGTTTTTGAAAGTGGAGTCTGTACGGGTAGAGGAAGAGGTAGACCAAGAAAAACGTGGAAAACTGAAGTGTTAAGTGACATCAAACAGTTAAAAATCAAAAACTGGGAAGTGAAAGCTCAGAACAGAGTGCAGTGGCGAAATATTATTCAAGAAGCCATGGGCCAACTTGGCATGTAGCGCTACATTATTATTATTATTACCCAAAACCAATTCATATTTTAACACTCAGAAGAAACAATTCAGGCCTGCGAAATAACACCGGAACAGCGTTGTTCTACAACTGCATCTATGATGGAATATCGAATGGTACCATGCTTGAGGTTTAAAATATTATGATATTGAATTTTGTGCAATAAAATTGTACCACATTATGCGAATATATCTTGTAACACGAGGGGGGTCTTCTAAGATTGAAGAGGATGATGATACTACTGATGACTCCAGCTACTGTTTCTTACTGGTGGACGCCTCTGATGGTTGGCGTCCAACACTTCGTGCCGAAGGATTTCTAGCGAAGGAATTTTGTCAGAAGGACTTCTTGACATAGAAAGAACACACATACACTAACACTTTAACTTTTACACTGATGAACACTACGGACATGGACACTACTTGGGTTTTAATAACTAATTACTTTATTTACATTTAAACTAATACAACTATAACTAACACAACTAATAAGTTACATTCTGTAACCCAGCGGCCGAGCGTCGCCCAAAAACTAAAACACTACATGACAAAAACAAACATGTCTTCTCGACGCGACGAACTGATTTCGACTCCCTTACATGTTAACTCCAAGAGTCTCTAATTTCAACTATCTTTAAAAAACGCTATCTTCAGGACAGGATTATCTTAGGGGTACGGGGTGCATAGGCTAGGGCACGTATACATAATAATTTCCAGACTTAATTATCAACAAATAAATGTCTTGACTGTCATAATACAAAAGAGTTTCTAAACTGAATTTTGACTTAAATAGATAAACAGAGTTGAAATATGAATATTGAAACTATAATTTAGAAAAGGTTATATAAACTTATTTATCTATTATTTCTCTTACCCTCGCCTTGTCACAATCTGAACAAGCATTTATTAAATTTTATTTACATG
The DNA here is from genome assembly GCA_963082715.1 of Harpalus rubripes. Taxonomy (NCBI): domain Eukaryota; kingdom Metazoa; phylum Arthropoda; class Insecta; order Coleoptera; family Carabidae; genus Harpalus; species Harpalus rubripes. The sequence goes on along the minus strand of OY720457.1, from coordinate 40,049,269 downwards.
ACCTTGATTTTAGGTTCTTTACTTGGAATTTTAAGATTGGTTGTTTAATCTTGAAACATGAATCACTTTGTATACCTACACATGCGTATAGATACCGTAAATATAAATAACTTTTATAAGTTGAGAATATTTCAAAACTTTTTGAAAATACTTATATGAAACGATTTGTAAGTTATAATATAAGCGAAAACATAACATAACGCCATATCTACATAAGAAATAAGAAAGTTGGCTGAAAAAATGATTTATTTTTCATGAATTCTAAAAGTGTAAAGGTGTACGATAATGTCAACAATATTTGTCGATGAATTCTTTCAACTTTCTATGCACTTTTGTAGAGCTCGTCTTAAAGAATGTATTATTTATTTATAACAGATTTGTGTTTGTGGTGTTGGCCTGAATAAGACGTTTTATTCGTTGGAATGCAGTGCTCTTGCAGTTTGTTACATAAAACATTTAGCCACGTCTGTTATTTATTGCTTCAACACTCCATTACTGTGCAATTTTTCTTCCATGAGGGCGATTTAACGAACTCGATATCTTCCATTTACCCATTTCGTACGTTTTAAATCTTTCAGAGATAAATTACTTTAGATTCATATCATCTAAGCAGATATTTTATTTTTGTTCTACAATCAATAAGCAGATAGTTTTTATTTCTCCACGAAATCCCACAAATCTATTTCCGATACTTGCGCAATTTCTGCCTTTTAAACTCAATCGTGACTCTGACAGCAGGAAATAATTTCTTTTCAATATAGACCTTTGGATTCCGCAATTTCTAATATTTACACAGAAAACTATGATAATGAGGTTTTATTGAACGAGATAATCGTTTTCCAAGAAGAGGAATATATTTTCTACTGTATAATCTGCATAACCACCAGGTTGAAGAAAAAACGCAAGTACGGGAAAAACATAGGATATGTATTCGGTTTTAGACATTTAGACTTCCTTCAAGTGATTCCTGGAATGAATCCTTTGTGGTTACATGGGATAATTGTATACGCAAATGACGAAGTGATGTTAATATTTATTAGGTAGTAAATATTTATTTATATAAAAATATATTTTTACAGTTTATTGGACACGCTGATGAAATGTGAGTTTTACAGTTTTATATGCAAATTTGGGTAAAATTATTTCATTCAATAAGGTATTCCACAATTTTTTTATATAACTTCATCTGAACATATAAGTAATACTAAGACCGTCAGTGAAAATCCGGTGAAAAAATTCCTATTAATAAGCGAGTTATAGTCCCCCGAAATTTGAAAATATAGATGTGACGTCACGAATATAAATTTTTATATCAAACTGTTTTCTTCATGGACTTCAATGTTCTTGAAATATATGGTATTTCTAAATTATATTTATAAAAAATAAATGAATATTAATATACTGTACAAGTCTACATGAATTATAATTGGAAGTGTATTTAAATTATTAAGTTTAATGCAAAACATTTATATTCAAATAAAAACTGTTTGAGAATTGCAATATTGCATTGATAGCTATGCCTCCGCTATTTGAATTTCTTTACTTCCATTAGTAGTAAGCTCCTCCCCTAACTTGGTATTCGTTATATATTTATAGGCCGTCTTTGAGCCGCCAATTAAAATAATATACAGGGTGTTATATTTTAATGGACCCAGCAAATATCTCGTTTATTTATTAACTTGGTAATTTCTTTCATATAACATGATTTATACAGCAACATATAAGCTACTTGATGACGGATGTACATTCCTGATACCACTTCCGGTTTATTAGTAATTAATATCTACTTTGAAATTTCAAGTGGAACATACTATATTTTTTTACAAATTTGAAAAGTATGTCAAATTTGCTTTACAATCATGTAAAATAATCCATATGTTACATTATTAAAAAGTAAAATGGCGGGCACTTTTTATACACCTTATTGGAAAGAGAATAGTGAGCCATGACTGTGGCTTGAAATAAAATAATTAACTAAAACAATTGTAACACGGCAAATGTATTATTATGACAAACAAATATTATTTCGTTTAATAATAATAATAGTTTAATAATCGAACTTCTCCCAAGAAAATTAATTCTTGAAAAATTTGTTACATTTTGGTTAGAATACTCACAGGAACTTATAAAAAATATGAATGTAAGCACAGCACACTTAAACATTTCAATTTACGAAGCTTCCGGAAGCCGTCAAGAGATGGCATTGCAGTACGGTCCAACTTAGGGTACCTTTATAACCAGGGTATGGCCATGGCGTGGCTCACGTTTCGTCCGCCATTACCGGTACATCTGTAATATGTGTTGTTCTTGCGCAAATTATTATGTATTTTCGTGGATATTTGTTTTATTTTAATGAAAAACACATTTATTTATCATTTTAATATGTATTTAAAGTGTAAGTAATATATTTTATTTTATTTACAAGTGTAATTTGTTAAGATACCCACCACGATTACTGACATATTGAAAACAACTATAAATTACCAATATTAAGCACAATCATTTAAATTTTAAAAGGTAAGTTTAGAATATACAATTATTATGTAAATAAGAACTACAGGTATTAAATTAGATGTGATAATAACAACCCATGTCATATATTCTACATAACCTCTAAATGTATGTCTTAATAATAATTGTGTATTTCTTAAATTAATTAATTTTTATTACCTTTATATATTCACAGTGTGATAATTTAATATTCTTTTATAATATAATATCACATTTATTACAAATAAATAGGAAAATCAATTACTGACAATGGCGGCGATCTTGGCCCATGGCCATACCCTGGTTATAAAGGTACCCTAGTCCAACTTAGGGTACCTTTATAACCCGGGTATGGCCATGGCGTGGCTCACGTTTCGTCCGCCATTACCGGGCCATCTGTTATATGTGTTGTTCTTGTGCAAATTATTATGTATTTTCGTGGATATTTGTTTTATTTTAATGAAAAACACATGTAATTATCATTTTAATATGTATTTAAAGTGTAAGTAATATATTTTATTTTATTTACTTGTGTAGTTTGTTAGGATACCCACCACGATTACTGACATATTGAAAATAACTATAAATTACCAATATTAAGCACAACCATTTAAATTTTTAAAAGGTAAGTTTAGAATATACAATTATTATGTAAATAAGAACTACAGATATTAAATTGAATGTGATAATAACAACCCATGTCATATATTCTACATAACCTCTAAATGTATGTCTTAATAATAATTGTGTATTTCTTAAATTAATTAATTTTTATTACCTTTATATATTCACAGTGTGATAATTTAATATTCTTTTATAATATAATATCACATTTATTACAAATAAATAGGAAAATGAATTACCGACAATGGCGGCGATCTTGGCCCATGGCCATACCCTGGTTATAAAGGTACCCTAGTCCAAATGTCAACCATTTAAGTTTCTGTAGCCTATGATTATGCCTTCACGTTAGTAAATGCCCCACCAGGAAAACATCCTGGCTACGGCACTGTCATAAAGTAAAAACGTAAGCTGTAAGTATAGGTTGTAAGTTGTAGTGGAATGTGTTAATTTTTGAAAAAAATTGTAAACGAAACCACACTATATGTTTATGAAGCCACAACTTTCTAGTTTCAAAACCAAAGCAGATCTTGAAATAATTTACAGTATTGTTCTGTGGAGAATACAAGAAAGCTATACCAACATAATGAGCCATATATTTGGTACATCCGGTTTAACTAATGACAAGCACAACACCACTGAGTGAGATTGCAGAAATAACGAGAAAACTCTATAAAACTATGGTTACGCGCAATAAAACTCCATGTGTGAAGAATAATTAGAAATGAAATCGGCTTGTAGCTGTGTTCATGTGGAAATAACGAATGTCGCGTCCCACTTATTCCGTTGTCTCTAACCGGATGTTGTGGATGTCGCTACAGTCGTACTCAAGCTCTGGGCTACATTCACACTGCTAGAGCTCGGCAGCTAACTTCATTATACGTCATTATGAACTTAGATAGGTTACGAGCTATTAAAGGACAAATTTACTATGACTTGGGACCTGCTGTCATTTCATTTACATAAAACCCGGTTTTTCGTAAAAAACGATCAGAGTTACACCCATGAACAAATTTAAATTGCTACGGTGTTATTACTCTTATTGTAGTTGTCTTCATTTTATTTTTACTATGAGCTTATATATGAGGAGCAGACTTTCAATAAGCTATATGTCCAAATTTGCACATTTGAGTAAATGAAGATAATTTATTGCTTATGTAATAATTGAGTAATTTAAAATATTTTCAATTTTTAAATTATTAAAAAATATACTTAATTAAACGTCAAATTCGTATACTACAAATTATAAAACTAACAAAAGTATTTACAATAATGTATTGCACAAAATGCAATTTAATTGTCTTAAGAACGAAAATCAGAATTTTAATGCCAAATCAGAAAAATATCTTTTGTTTTTAACAAAAACAATTAATATCATCCAGCTGTTCACCTTGGTAAATTTCTTCGGAAACACTATGTACCTACCACAGTGGTAGTACCACGATCTGTTTCACTTACTACATATTCATCGTCAACAATCTCTATTGCTAAGAAAACTTAAGATTAAATTTAAGATTTAAGTATAATATTAAGTATAAGACTAACGTAAACAAAACACTAAGTTTCTTAGTGCCGATTGCATTGATTTATATCTTCAGTGGACAAAATGCTTTTCATTTGTCTAGGAGCTTTTATTTATTTTTCTAACAGTAGACAGAATTCACTTAGAACGTCTATGACATTGCAAAATGTTAGATTTATACATGTAGAACACAATGCCATTTGTACTTGCAATTTTTTAAAATTGGATATAGAGCTTATTGGAAGTCTGCTCCTCATATGTACTCTCCAATGGTAATTAAATCAAATACAATCGTAATATCGGCAAATATCGTAATATCAATATATAAATATCACAATAAAGTGATATCGATATTTTTCCTAGCCCTACTTGCGAGTAAGTATATTGCACATGTAGGGCCGATCCTAACCTATCAGCTGCCTTTGTTCTTATATTATATAATAATACCCTCCCCCCACATTTTATTTTTCAGGTATTTTAAATACATACCTTGTTCCATTTAAGCCATTCAGTATTAGAGAGAATAGGGAATAGTTCTGATCGCTCTTAAAACTGGCGCTGATGCGAGCGCAATCTGCTGAATGGCTCAAAAAGAACAGATCATAGTTCTAAATAATAGCACACAATGAATTAGAAATAAAATCATTTACCTAATACTGTGCTAAAAAAGAAGTTTAGTGAATTAGGCGTAGAATTTAATTATCTAAAAGTTTTATTTGTAACATTTTTGTGTAAAATTAATTGGAAACTTTTGCCTAAAGAAAAACTATTTTCCAATATTAAACGCCTGTGGCTCGCTTTTTTATTAACACCCTGTACCAATGTCTATATGTATCAAGAGTTGGGGAATTTAATGAAAATATGTTCCTCTGATCATATTTCTTACTGTTCTTTTCCAAAGATTTTTGATTACAACAAAGACAAGCTTGATTAAACAAAGAAAATTTGATTACAATAATGAAAAAGTTTAATAATAATTACGCAAAGAAAAAATTGATTATAATATTATTTTCACCGTATCCTGTTAAAAGAATTTTTGCTTTTAAATTTTTTCTTGGGACGTTGTAAATCGAGGCGGCCAAGAAAATTTGCTCATAGGGGCGCAAGATTCCTAGTTATGCCACTGATTGACATCATAAGTATACTCAGTTTCTTAATAAAATAAACAACATATTAGGATAGGATAGACATATTTTGCTATACAAAATTAGGACGGTTTTGCCGCCCCCATGCATGGGCGCCTTTGTTCTGGGCACAAAATGAACACCCGCTAGGATCGAGCCTGTGTACAGGATATTATGTAAGTAAGTGTACAACGCTTGACCCATTACATAACACCATGTATATTCGTTTCTTGATTATTAATGTCAAGTCACTGCTAACAGCAACACTGTTGAGTTATAAGTTATAACTCTCTGTTAAGTATAGAATTGAGATTGGTTAAAAATGTCGTACAGCACCGTTTCCCAAACTTTTCGTATAAGCGGGTCTACGAAAGATATAATCGGGTCTATTATACCTTTCGTAGGCCTTTAGCACAATCTGGAGCCCCTTGTATTGCCATATGATAGTCGAAGCTTATAAAAAAGTCACCCGTATGCCTACTGCATAATCCGGCCCGAGCTGACGGATTTCTATCATTTTTTTCCTGGGGACATTAGTGGGCCCGGACCGCGGACTACAGTTTGGCAAATGCTGAAGTATACTATTCTCTCGTAATCCTATATTAAAACCATTTCTAACGAATTACAATACTTGTGTTACAAATATAATCCTCTAGACCTCTAGAAATCAATTGAAGAATTGTATATCTTTTCCCATATGATCGCCTAAGTGGCAACACTGTATTATCTCATTTTTTGGACAAAATGAGTTGTCAACCCATTTCTTATTGAAAATTTTGCAGGAAATCGATTGGGCAGCTAAGTTTTTACAACTAAAATCGATACTTTTTGCAATTTTGAATAATAAATGGTTGATAACTCGTTTGGCCAAAAATGAAATTGCCGGTGTTGCCACGTAGGCGATGATATTTTTTAATTTACTTTTATTTGGACTGACGATTTTTTAAGGAAACATTATTCAATAAATTTAAAATATATTGCAACACTGCATACTGCATTCCGAATTTCAAATATACCACAAAAAATATTTAAATACATACATAAATATAACTAATGAAACATAAATAGTATCTAAATATAGCTAAACTCTTTTTAGGATCTGGTTTTTCAATTATACAATGCGCGGTTTTCCTTAAAAACAATTAAGGAATTACGCCCTCATGACCAAATGTAAATTACAACGGTATTATTCTAATTTTCTTAATTTGGGTTTCACTTCAAGAATGAAACTCGTAAAACCCGTAGCAAAGGTGTTTTTGGAATTCTTTGTTAAACTTAATTAATAAAATTTTCAATTGAAACTATGCAGAATTAATGTTCATGGTTCATTTGAAACTTCTAAACTTTAATTAGTTCCAATTATTCAATGATGAAAAGTACTTTGAAATTATTTAAATTTTAACGAATACTTTGAAACTTTTACGAAAACAGAACTAAGTATGAATTATATATTCTTGATGATAAAAAACAAAACATTATAACCATCTATAAAACAAATCTGTTCTTGAGATATGAAATATAAGCAAAAAATTTGAAATAATTAAATAAGAATAGAATGAAATGCTTTGATCAATAGTAAAGTGCTCCATTCAAGTTCTCGTCTATATATCATTAATTTAAATTAACATGTATGCCTGTATGCCACTTTGATTTAAAACATGATTAATATCATTTATAATAGTACGAGGGTCGTTTGACAAGTCCGGTAAAAATGCTATAAATTCTTTTTTTTTAATTCACCCTTATTTCTCAACATAGTCTCCTTCAAGGGCTACACACTTGGTCCAGCGAGATTCCAGTTTTTTATCCCGTCACAGAAGTACGATTTCTCAAGGTCTGCAAAATATAAATCCACGGCATCGATGACTTCTTCATTAGATGAGAATTTCTTCCCACCGAGCCATGTTTTCAAATTGGGGAACAAAAAGAAGTCGCACGGTGCCAAATCTGATGAGTAAGGTGGATGTGAACCAATTCGTAGCCCAATTCATGGATTTTTGCCATTGCGATTGCGGAGGTGTGAGCTGGCGCGTTGTCCTGATAAAAAAGAACTTTTTTCTTCGCCAATCGTGGCCGTTTATTTTTTAGCTCGGCGTTGAAACGGGCCAATAACGTTGCATAGTACACTCCTGTGATGATTTTACCTTTTTACAAATAATCGATGAGGATAATTCCTTGAACATCCCAAAAGACTGTGGCCATAACCTTTCCAGCCGACAAAACAGTCTTCGTCTACTTTGGCGCACTTTCACCAGGCAGTATCCATTGCTTCGACTGTCTCTTTGTCTCGGGTGTATAGTGGTGGGTCCAGGTTTCGTCCATGGTTACGAATCGACGCAAAAATTCTTGCGGGTTCCGATTAAACATCGCAAGACACTGCGCTGAAATGTCTTTTCGATTGAGTTTTTGGTCGAGAGTCAATAATCGCAGCACCCATCTCGCACACACTTTCTTGACCTCCAATTTTTCAGTATGTTATGCACTCGTTCAGTAGAGATGCCTACCGCCTCAGCAATCTCACGCACTTTTAATCGGCGGTCTTCCATAACCATATGATGGATTTTTTTTACCATATCTGATGTGGTGACTTCAATTGGGCGTCCAGTGCGCGTTTCATCTTGAGTTGAGGTTCGGCCACGTTTAAATTCATATATCCAAAAATAAACAGTTTTCAACGAAGGAGCTGAATCCCCATGAACTTCGTCTTAACTCAGTTTTGATCTGCGCGGCTGTCCACTGCTTCAGATGAAAATGTTTTATCACTGCTCTAAACTCATTTTTATCCATTTTTTAGAAACTGTTGACTTACTCACTTCAACCGACTACCAAAATTAAGCTAAGCGTTGCTTATGGAAAAAACTACGTATCTAGAGGTTTGAAGAGTGACACTTCTAGGTTATGTACTACAAAGTTCATTGTGGCACCATCTCTTGGAAATTTACCAGACTTATCAAACGACCCTCGTAGATGGTAGATCTACCAAAACTTGGTAACAAGGTTCTTTGGAAATAATCAGAAATAATCTCCGAATCTTGGATAGATCCTTAGTATTTATTATTGAAAAAACGTGATTAGGCATTCATTATAGACACGAATTAAATCATTATTAAATTGTTAATTTGTCATGGCACGTACCAAACCACGGCTTAAGCCTTCTTCTCTCTTTTGTAAAAGTGAAGCTGGATTTTACAGTGCGGAACTTACAAAGCTAACAACGCATTCTAGGAGTCCGACGTCCGACACATTAACGACAACGAGCGGAAAGGCTCAAGCCGGGCCGAGTCATAGCAAGCCAGCGCCCCAGCCGTTGTAAAAAGCCGGGTTCCCACGTCGCGTGGCTCTGCGAACTTGTAGCTGAATTTAGCGAGCCTCGTACCGTTGGAATGGTGTGGCTTGTTGGTTCGGCTCGGGCTTCCCGACAGTCAAATAAACACGCCGGTCGCCTAGGCTTGGCTCGTACTAGTCTAGTCACGGTTTGAGGACGAAATTTTTTGTTTCAATTTTCAACACCGTAGATACCGAGGTGTCTAAGCCAATATAAACAAACAACAAGCCATAAACCAGGCGCCGTGAGAATGGCAAAGGCGCGTTAATGCTCGTGCTCGACAAAGCTAACGAGCGGCGCGAGCTCACCGAGCCAGGTGCCATGGGAAGCCAGGATAACGGTGCATGGTTTGGCGAATGTCGCCGAGTCAAGCCCCATTCTCATAGAGCTTAGTGTAGTTGTAGTGCAGTGTTGGTAGTGCATTTGTATTGCAGTGCGAAAGTATCGTTCACATAGACAATTAGTGCCGTTGGTTAGCAATACAGACACGTCTGCTGAATATGTGTTATAACTTATATTCAATATGTCAAATAACAATGTTTCTTGCGCCAATATGACTTATTTAGTAGCGTGTACAGCAATATTATTATTGAACAAAAGAAAAACAAAAAGGCATCGCTGGCGGATTAGTCCAATATATAAAAAGAAATATTCACAAGGTGACTATTATAATCTGTTTATTTTCTATGACACTCATTTTTACCTTCCGTCACCTTTAGGTAAGGAAGGTATTGTCTTTGGTCAAAAAATTCGGTGGTGAGTTTTTGATGAATAAGCACGTTTTAGGGTCCCTAAAATACGATTTTACTATTTTTATGATGATGTCTGTGTGTGTGTGTGTGTGTGTGTGTGCGTGTGTGTGTGTGTGTGCGTGTGTGTGTATGTATGTGTGTCCGTGTGTGTGTGTGGTTAGAATTGGACAACCGGAAGTACCCTCATTTGAAGATTTTAACAGTTTTTCTTGAAAAAACTATGTTAAATATCATTTTTTCACATTTAATGTTATTATAAATATTAAAGAATATTTTATTTTCTATAAGATTTGATTGCATTTTATACCTAATATTAAATGGATATAGAGTTAAAAAATTATAAAGAAATTAAATTTCATAAAGTAGCCATAGCTGTGGAAACAGCTACTATATTAAGAAAATTTTGATTGAAAGATGTCAGTGTCAAGTGAAATTGACATAGTGTGTTTGTCTTATAATTTTACTGGAAATAGGTATAGGATCTTTTGCTTTCTGTATGGAATTTGTATAAAATACATACAACTGCTTTAAGGTAATGTACAAGAAATAATAATAATAAATCTTTTATTTCTGCAGATACATTACACTGTATATAGAAAACGTCACAAAATAATAATTTTCTGTATGAAATTTGCATAAAATACATGCAACTGCCGGAAGGTAATGTACAAGAAATAGAATATTTAATTTAGCAAGGAGCTTTCCGTATGAAATTTGTACAAAATAAAAATACATAGAACTGACGGAAGGTAATGTGCTGGCCACATCAGATTTTTTTGTCATTTCACAGGGGTCAATTTTGTGCCATTTAAAATTGGAAATATTTGTCGTCGGTCGGGATCGAACCCGGTTCCCCAGATTCGCGGGCCACGAGACTGTATATATATATATATATATATATATATATATATATATATATATATATATATATATATATATATATATATATATATATATATATATATATGTCAACTTTAATTCTCTAGAGAGGAACTACATACATATATCTCGTATAATGCTCTTCTACTAAGATATGAATTAAACTAGATTCGATTCCAACATATAGCTTAGTGTTCTATTCACTTTAAAATGCTATCTTTATTTATGTAATTTAAATTTAAAATAAGGCATAATTTAGTTCCATAAGGAGAATCGCTTAAAGGAGAGACAGTCCAATCCTAAATAACTTGATCTGGTAAATTGAATCTGTTTGTGTGCGCTTGGGCTTCGGCTTCGCTTTCGATGACAATATTTATTCTTTGCTGGCTGGAACACTTGGAATAAATTGACAATCTGTATCACGGGCCAACGCAACGGGTCCTCCTCCGCCGTAAGATTAAACACCCGGAAGGCATTATTTATAGCACACTTGATATTTCAATTTTCTAGATTACAAAAACAGAGAGCAAGCGTGTAATTGCTTTCATGTTAAAATGATTACGCCACTGCGCGCAAACGTGATGAATTTTTGGTGCTGCGGTTAATTTATACCGCGTGATTCTCATTTTATTTCGTTATTTCGTTTGCTTGAAGTGCTGTTGTTTAAGATCAACATTAAGATAGGATTAATGTTCTACAGAAACTGTCATTATGATGAAAATAATGACATTTTTAAATTAAATTTTTTACGCTCTTTCTGTTTGTATAAAAATAATCATAAAAAACTAAATACCTATATCCACATTTTCTTTGATAAATGTGATTTTTTATGTTCATAAAAAACAAACTGCTCTACAGTTAATGGACTTATATTTGCAGTATTTAAATTTAAAAAATCTAATTGTCAATGATGAGGATGGTTAATTTTTTTTAATCACTAGTGTCTGAACGTAAGCCATATTCACAGCATCTATCAAAATTAGCGTTGATATCAACAAAATTAAATATAAATTTTGTATGCTACTCGAGAGTAAAACACTTTATTCATTTGTGAAAACTTTCCTTTTGTGAATAAAATACGACTTCAATCACTCGTGCCATAAATATTTATTTGAAGTATCCATTTATGAAGTCGCACTTTATTTATCTACTGAAATCTTGTTACTAAAGTAACAATTTAATGATCGTAGTGGAATCGCGCCATATAGAAATGTAGAAAAGTGGCGACTCGTTGGTAGGAAAACGGTATTTGTAGAAAATAAAATACAAGCCGGTATCGCGCCAAGAAAAAAACATTTTTTTCGCATCCTTAAGTCAAAATAGATAGAAACGAAACGTAAATTTTTCATTATAGAAAACTTTATATTGATCACAAGAATTACCTACAAGTAAAAATACCAAAATATTACTCAATTTTTACAAAACAGAACATACAAAAACCGAAAGTAGCCGAATTACATTTCTACTCTACAAAACGATATGGCGTGATACCAAATTTCATTTCTATCGCGTATTCTATCTATCGCTTCAATTCTATAGCTCGAAACGGTGTGAACCCACTGCTGGATAAAAAATATTTTCCGGCACACGTTATGTAACTGTTTAATTACAGGGCCATATTGAGGCAGAAAAGTATAGCCCGACCAGCGACTCGTGAGCTGTAGGTGTGAGAATGAGTAGTGCGCAGAAAGAGAGAGAGAGAGACCGCTTTAGGCAGGAAACAGTGATAGTTACGCGCCAGAGTATTGGGCTTCCAAATTATCAAGAGATGGCGCTGACAACAAATATCAAACTCATAACCTAAGGTACACTTTTCACTGGCCCCCTAGCCCCCATAAGAGTAGCATTGGTATCAAGTAATTTACTTGGTTTTGTGAGTTATTTGTGTTTTAGTTTATTGTTCTTTTATTAATTTCGGTAGAGTTTAGTTTAAAGTTTCCCGTAGTTGTAGTTTTAGTGATAGTTTTATTTATATTTTCATTTAATAAGGATAATTAGTAAGTAGTTGTAGGTTAACAGTATCTTAGTTTAGTTCATATTAGTTTTTTTTTTTTTATTAATTTTAGGACAAAGATGCAATCTTAGTTTCCTATTTTTATGTGCCGTACATTTACAGCCATAACATGAGCCTCTAATAAATTGTATTTCTTTTAAATTATTTCTTATTAATTTTAATTGAAAAAGGACTTACCTTTTATATTAGCGATTATTTGTATATTATATTTAAAATAAAACAATTATTTTCACTTTTAGTAGTTTTTACAGTGAAAATGTCATGACATAAACCTATAATAAATGGAATATCTTCTAATTCTAACAGTATTTTGTATATTTTATTATAATAAAACAATTATAGCGCTATGAAAACCTTAGTTCATTGTTCAATCCACAAATGTAAATGTTCCAAATGTAAACAATTATGTACATTACGTTTAGTTCAGAATTCTGCCGCTAGTAGTGTTTTCTTATTTAGGAAGCTCAATACTATTACTGAATTTACATGCAGTTTTGAAACCGTTTTTAGTTTTGAAAACGCCATGTATACAGTGTCAAAACAGTTTTGAATTATCTCAAACCAAAACTAAAATGCATGGTTTTGACTTGAAAATGAAAACAAGTTTCAAAACTAGTCATGTAAACACTTAAAATTCAGTTTCAGTACTGAGCATAATGATTCTGTCGCTTTGTGTTACTAACCTTCAAATAAACTGACAGTTGTGTAGTTTTAGTGCGTACTGGTATGAAATGAAGTATAAAAAATAATTGGAATAATGGCAAAACGAAGTATTTGCAGTGAAGAGGATCAGTCACACATTAGCTAAATGCGCATGCGTCGAAACTGATTTTAAATCAATTTTTAAACTTGTTTTGAAAACTTCATGTAAACAGTTTTGCGTAATTTTGATTGAAAACTGAAACCATTTTCAAAACTGCATGTAAACGTAGTATATGAGACCAAAACACAAGTGTAATAATGCTTTCAATAATGTGTGATAATGGTATAAGTACTTCACTACGTTCACCTTCACAAATTCGAGAACATTCCTAATAACTTTCCGGGCAATTTCCCAACTTTGGCTTGAAATTGCGCATCTACCAATGTCGATTTAAATTCTATACTTCTGCCTCAGAATGTACTTTTCCGATGTTAACTCTACATCTGCTAGCAAATGAATGAAATCCCCACCACAATTTTAAGGCCAGTCTACTGCGCATCCAAGATAGTCGCTCACGATTCGCTGGTCAAACTACAGTACTACTCCAATAAACAATAGTATTAAATATTTTTGTTTATTACCTTGTTGAAATTAACACCGTTGCCGTTAAATAATACTATAAACTACAGGACTCAATGACTTCCCTTCCAGTATTAGTCTACAGCTCGTACTTAATTTGCCTAGTAAGGGAATACTTTCCATACTAACATTATTTACGATAATCCGGAAAGTGTTATTTTGCATTTTATGAGATAATTACCAAAAATTTCGATAATATTTGTATATTATTTTGAAAAGTTTCTTATTTCTAGTTTTACTGTATACAAAACTTTATATTTCAATGTACGTAAAACGGTATAATTTAATAAAATAGAAGAACAAATTTATATTTTTGTACTGATATTAAATTCTTTTATTAGAGAGGGAATTTTTTAATTTTTTTTAGTTGTGCTGATTGAATGTCCGTGGAATTTAGTTATTGGAAGAAATTTCCTGGAAAATAATAAAAACTAACCAGTAATATTGAATTCATACCTGGTATGTGCAGAATTTTATTACTTCTGGAAATATTTCTCTTAAAACAAGTTTTATAGGTCACCGAGAATTAATATTTTTTTATTTTTTACACTTTAATTGTTGTATAGAAACAATAAAAATGCATACGTTGAAAGAAAAATTGTTTTTCTTTGAGATTTTCTCATAATAAAAACAAGATTTCTATTTTAATTTATATTGTTGTAATTAACATTTTATCTTCATAGAAACAAAAAAAAAAAAACAATACTGTTAAATTGCAAGCTTGAACTACATAAATAATAAAATTCTTATTACCATAAATTCACAGAATGAGTTTGGTATTTATTATGCTGTTATCAGAATTACACGTAAGTCACACAAAAAAATCTGTAAACAAGTCAATTACTTTGAAAAACTATCCTGTAATTAATTTAGATGTAATTAAACTTTTTACGGCTACATCTGAGTGAGAAGCAAAATGCTGGTTAGATAAACATTGAATAATGATACAGTAAATTTATTTAGAGCTGAAAACTGTACGTAATCTTTGATAAGACTTTAATTAAATTTAAAGATTTGTCTATAAAAAGTCGCAAATGAAGCGAACCTATCTAAAATAGATTTTTTCAAATATCAACTTATAATTATGGTAGTTTCTATATTTACTATTGTTGAATTATACAATTATTATACCTGTGGGTTAATGCAATCAATAACAACCAATGTCAACATTTTGTATGGTATGACTAGCGAATGAAAGTTTAAATTATTTTATAGATTTGGTTTCTTTTGAAACCCTAGAAAGAATAGAATTGCACGAAATATTCAGGTATGAAATTTTTGCATGAACCCATTTAAATACTGGACTAAGCAAGCACAGAAATACATTACTAGGTCTGGTTGAAAATATACCAATATAACAAAATATTTTGATCTGTAAACTATTTAGTTTGGCAAATCTATGAAATAGGATTATTTTTAATTTCCTCTAACGGTAATTCCGACTCGAGGGTTGCTTACACCTGAGACGAACGAACTAGAATTTGCGGTATTAAATTTTTTAAATACATCCCTGAATCCTGTAGCTAAGGTCATTTTAAATATTTCCTGATATTGAGTACAATTCTAATCTTCTGTAACGGAATACATAAGGGTCAGTTTCCTTTCAAATTAAATATAGGGAAATGTTTTCAAAAGAAACCACATCTATTTAATAATTTAAACGTCAACGTTCTTTCGCTAGTCACACCATAACCATACCATAATTTGGTGATATAACCTTTCGCTAGCTATACTTTTTAAATATAGGGTGTAAATGAAGTAAGTACATTAAATTTAACTAGTAATATAACTCGTCGAGAGCAACAATATTAACATTTTCTCGAAATCGCATATTTTTTTAGCACTTTTACAACTCACGTATTTTTCTAATAATTTAATGCAGTAGCAATAACTATGAAAAATTTTGTTTTAGCAATTAACAGTCCTGGCAGTTGTTGCAATTAAATTTTGACAATAGTAATAAACTTGTTTATAAAGTAAAATTCTGTCAAAATGCTTACGTTGTTATACAAAATTTAAATTTCTTTATTTTAAAAATTGTAATATTACGAATTTATTAATAATAAATATGTTTTCCATTGATCGTTTATTAATTACTGTGTCTGCAAGAATGCAACCACCAGCCGACAATTTTTGTGCTGTGTGTATCGAACTTGAATTCAGACAGCAGAGGGAAGCAGCGATATTTTCCATTGCACTATAGGCGGGTAACTAAATATAGAACAAATCTTTAAAGATTTTAATTCAAAAACTAGAAGATTAAGAAAAAAAATTTATTAAGAAATTATTTCTCTCTACGAGTTACATTACTGGTTAAATATAATGTACTTATTTCATTTATATCCTGTATACAAGGTGCCCATTTTATTTGTTTCCGCCTGAAAATTCATAAAACGGCAATCTATGTTATATTTCATAAGTGACTTAGTTTTTAAAATTGTGTTTTGCTCTTATACCAACTGTGATTATTCGATTTATAGAAGTAATATATACCAAGTGGCTTATGTACTCTGTTTTGCCTATTCTTAAAATTTCAGGCGGGGACAAATAAAATGGGCAGCCTGTATATAGGTATTCATGTCATGTCACCAAAACTATCGATCTAGACCGTAAGATTTAAATTATTATTGATTATTCGTTGATAAGACATATTCACGAGTGTACTGGGTATAACACATTCGAAAGAATTCGAACACTAGTGCAGCTAATGTCGCCAACTTCACCCTCCTTCTGGGTTATATCCAACATTACACACTTCTACTAAAAGTGTTGTGTAACATTCATATTTCTGATATTTAGAATACTTTTTACACTCAATGAGAAACAATAAACGTTTTCAAGTGAACTATAAAGACGTCATATGTGGAAATATCTAGAAACTGTCATATCACGGATATTCTAGGTAAATTTATTTGAAACCTGATTTATTACAGTACTTTTTTGCGCCCGTGATAAACAATACTCGATTCGATATGTCATTCACATGCGAAAGTAATAAATAATTTATCTTATCTTAAAAAAATTATATGCCATTATTTCATTATTCTTAGTATTGTTTGCAGATAATTTAGCATTTGGTGAATATACAGAGTGTTTCACGGTTTTTGAATAATTTTCTTCTCTTCTCAATAATAAAGAAAATAATCGAAGTGTCCTGTATCCGTGAAACACACAGTATATCTCTGTCATTATATCCCTTTAGATATTACCAAAAACATTTTGATTACAACAAAAGCAATGTTTAATCACAACAAAGAAAATTTGATTACAATAATGAACATGACTAACCAATATTCTTAAAAGTGTAAACTAAGCAAAATTGGAAAATTCAATATTTATAGCATAAATATAATATGTATATTGGCACACCTAGTGTTTGTACACCCTGATAATCATGGATTCTCAATTATTTTTTAAATTAGAAATATCAAATGGTTTTTTTTTATTGGGTTTATTTGGCCTTGTGTCCATAGACCATCAAATGGTACAAATTGAATTGTAATTTCAATTTTCAGAAGAATACAAGTATGTCAGTAAGTCACTATAAACGTTATTCTACCCATTTTTATGAAACAGAACCTAACAAAAATTCTAACATTTTTGTCATTAGTCTCATAATTGGACATTACTGTAACAATCTGATTTGTTATCAAAGTAAAAGAAAAAAAATGAAGGTTATTTTTAGTATTATTAATATTATTATTCTTTATTTATAACCAACTGACTGTTTTAAATATCCATACACAAATGAATTAAATACTTTGTTCTAGCAAAGGTAGAAAAATATTGTTATTATATACAAATGCAATTAAGTTTCAAGCGTATTATGTCACCTGGAAGAAACTATCTCTCAAGCCTACGGCTTGTTTCGTAATTAGTTACTTAACATAACACATAACTTTTGTTGCATATAGCATGAATCACACATTTAAAATTAAAAATTGTTAAACCTCTCTAGCCTTTAAAATAAATTCTCTATCCTTTCTTACCGAAGTCGCCATGCAGAGTGCACATCTGCGTATGATGCGCGGGACACATCTCCGTGGGTCCTCCAGGTCCTGGAGCGGGAACATAGTAGTGGTCGTGGGGGTAGAATTCACCCACGCCGTACGGCGGTGGCACCGCGACCGCGGAGCAGTACATGTCATTATGTGTTTCTTGCGCTCCGCTTTGGCTCGCGACCATGACACCTGCAGATCGTCTTCAGCGTGCGACTAGCAGGGTGCTATGGTCATGACACTACCCAACACTGCTATAGTGGCATTTCTAAAGAGAATAAATAGTGTAAGATTGAGAATGAGGGGAGAAACCAACCATTATAACGGATTTGAGAAATGGCGCCAAAATCTACCATGATTGTTTACGATTGCAAATGATGAAATAAGTAATACATTCACAAACACTAAGCATTCAATCCATACATCTAGTAATAATAACAAGTATATGGCTGTTTGTGAATCATATAAAATTAATCAAATACAGAAAAATAACACCGAATAAAACACAACAAATAATGTACCTAGGTTATACGAGATTATTTCTATCTACATAATTTGTTCTTACCGAAAACAAAACCATATTTTTTTTTGTAAATGGTGTCAAAATGATTCATTATAGAAAAAGATAATTATCCTTAACCTTCTTGTCAAATACTTAATACACAATCACCAATCACTAACACTCATAATAAATATTCAAATATGTAAATTATTGTTTTCCAATCATGTACCATTAATTAATTACAAAAAAAAAACACCCATTCATAAAAAAAATTGAACCATCTATTGTTTTCACTGTGTACATAACCCAAACATAATTTGTTTTTTGTCCAAAAATACTCTATTGTTTTAGTGTAGTTCACAGTCGTAATAATCTTCAATTATTGTTATCTTAAAACAACCTTACTTTGCACACACAATATTCAATCAACACACACCACTGTTTATATTTTATTTACAACACTATCACTCAGCAGTCAGCACTCAGCTGTTTCACTAATCATTTTTGTCTCTCTCTATATCGAATACTTCAATTTCCTGTCTGCGCAGCGGTTTTATATGAAACAGAGGAACAACCGAGAAAATTCTAGACCACAATCGGCTGCAAACAACAAACGAAACCATGTCAGAACCTGATACGTCGTAATAAAATTTCATAAAAGTATAAAATTATATTAAAATGTAACTTTTACAAATAAATGTCTTTTAAATTTTATTGGGTTTCAGTTGCCGGCAATTTCTTTACTTCCGGTACGCGATACAAATTTTCGCGCGTATCATTTATTTGTACACTTTTGTCACACCTGTAGATGTTATTGTTTTCAAATATAAACCGAATTTTCGATATACTGAACGGTAATCCATGTCTTTGTACATGATAGAAAAAACTAAATTTTCTGCAAACTTCTAGAACAATAGTAATGTAGTATATTATAATACGTTGCATTATATCATACAAAAATAGGATTAAACAGTTTTAGTTTTAATTTGTATACTCGTATGTACGAGTATACAATTCAAAATGAATATTATCTTTACAAATTTTCGCTATTTTAATGTTTTTTATCATTTCATTCATATACTAGTTTTCTTTTCCCGCTAATCACATTTGCTTTGTTTACTTAAATTTTACCGCCTATCAATTATATTCGACACTACATAATATTCTGTGTAAGATATGATAAATCAAATAAAATAATACTATAGCTATACCCTGCTTTTTGTAAGAAGTGGTGGGAAGATAGTAGCTTTTTGATCTTAATCGGATTCTAGATCGCCTTTATCAACGAGATTTAGGCCCGATATTCTCACCACCTGTTAAACAGACTGTTAACTTAACTGTCGGTTATAAGAACAATGTGGCATTGAAAATTTCACATATGTGCAATTTTTACAACTTATGATATAATATCGATGCTACGGTTTGCTTTTAACTGACATTTAAGTTAACAGATTGTTTAAGGGGAGATAAATAGTTATTTAAAAGAAAATTCAATAGTAGGTACTGAAACAATGAAAAAATATGGAACGCCGTTTGATTCTTTATTCAAATGATATTCATACTTCTAATTGTTAATAGGACGTCGAACCATATTTTTAAATATTTATATTTTAATATGTTTCTTATTATTCATGTTTTAAATATATCACAAACATATTTTTAAATAAATAAAAATATCATTGGGATTCATTTAATTTATTTAAAATGTTATTAGAATCAAATATAAACTCTCGAACAATTAAAAATAAAGTTGAATTTCCAATATATATTTGAAAATATGGTTAGTGTGTTCGTGAATTATCTTTTTAAAAACATATTTTTAATTCACAATGCAAACTCAGTTTTATTTGAATTAAAAATTTGTTTGTGGTATTTTTAATTCTCCGTGCCTCTCTTACTCATAGCGTTATATGGGAGAAATAGAGACAGAGAATTAAAAATATGTATCAGTAAGTTTGTACCCATATTTCTAATTCGAAACATATTTGAAATTCAAACATATTTTTAAATGAGCATTTAAAATTATGTTTCGAGTTCTAAAATGTATTTAAAAATATGTTTCATTTAATTTTTAAACGATTTAAATGTAGGTTGCTACTAGAAAATATGTTTTAAAAAATTTTAAAACATTTTTAATATGTATAGTACTGTATAAAACATTTAATTTTTGTAAAACGAAGTGATTTAAAAATATATTTAAGATTTCTAATGCTTCTCGAATTGCAAACATATTTACAAATGGTGCAGAATAAATTTAACCATATTTTTAAATCATTATTTGAAAATATGGTTGAATTTATTTTGAACCATTGTAAATATTTTTGCGATTCGAGAAGCATTAAAAAGCTTAAACATATTTTTAAATCACTTCCTTTGACAAAAAAAATGTTTTATACAGTGCTATACATATTAAAAATGGTTTAAAATTTGCATTCTGTGCTGCTGTGCCAACACTGTGAGTACTAAATCAAAATCTACAGATTACCCAATAGGCAAACTAGGCAATTGAGTATGAGCCCCGAGCCTTTTAAGGGCCCCGCGTCCCGCTACATTGGATTAAAATAATATTGATTTAATTTTGAAATATTTTTTTTTATTACAAGCAAAGAAATCCTTAATAAAAAAGGTTGATTATAACAAAGAAATGCTTATTTACAATAATGGAATCTTGATTACAATAATAAAAAATGTTAATCAATATTGATTTAGCGCAATAATTAGAGTAGACTATATTTTTGTAAATATGTATGTCTTTTGTTATCTGTTTGAAATTAAAACTTTTATCTAATTATAATAAATATGATATATTTACACTTATTTGTTGTAAATTTTTGAAATTAAAACTTCTATCTAATTATAATAAATATGATATATTTACACTTATTTGTTGTAAATTTGTATCAGTTTTTTAAGGTAAACATTTTTATGATACCATGTGTTTAGCATTTATGTTGATTTTCGTAATAATTCTATGGCATACCGATGCTATAAAATTTTTGTATTTACAATAAATAAAAGACTTATTGTAATAATCTGATATGCTACAAAACGAAAAATTCGTAGATTAGAGATTATAGTTTTGAAAAAGAAAACATGTATAAATAGGGTAATAATAATTTTTAACTTAAAACTATTTTTATATTGTTATAGGAAGATTTCTAACACGTATACTTTGGTCGAGGCAAAAAAACAACGGAAAGCCTTTAGAAAAATATTTATTTCAAAATAATGTGGCTTATCATGTTATTGCACAAATTAAATTAAAACAAAATACTTGATTTTTTTGACAAGCCACTCATATTGTGTGGCTCATCATGTTTTATTTAATAAGTTAATATTTTTTTGTATAATAAAATTAATTTATTAAAATTGTTAGGTGGTAAAATCATAAACTTATTAGAGGGGACCCCGAGATTTCGATTGCCACATGGTTTAATCCGGCACTGAGGATTTATTTAAATCCGATTTTATTAGAAATCCTATTATATATTTTCAATAGATACTTCTTTAAGCATTATTACCGATAGTTTTTTTCTTAATTCATTGTATCTTCCACTCTTATCTTATATAAAAATTGTCAAAAAAGTAAAACTAGAAACTATATTATTTCTCAGTTACAATTCTAAAGCTCACTTTACGTGGAATCTAATGAAAGTTGCAAGTTCTCTCTCACTTTCCTGTGATAAATGAAAGCAAAGGTGTAAAGATCCTACTAATTAAGCTATAAATTCCGTAGTAACGACAAATTATAGGTTGTCTCCTAATACAATGCAGTGGGTAATAAATATCTGTTGATATGTGCTGTCA
Source organism: Harpalus rubripes (assembly GCA_963082715.1). Lineage (NCBI taxonomy): Eukaryota > Metazoa > Arthropoda > Insecta > Coleoptera > Carabidae > Harpalus > Harpalus rubripes. The sequence goes on along the minus strand of OY720457.1, from coordinate 40,026,953 downwards.
GTGATGATCGTGCATTCGTGGGTTGCGCGCAGAGGTGTGAATGACTGTCAAGCTATGCTTCGCTGACCACCGGTGTGAACACACTGTGATTCGCAATTCCAGAGAAGGATTACATTCAATTATTAGTAATTAAAACAAGGACGACGCATACAACACATACACATTGCAATACATATTCACTATTGATTACTACAATTCGTTTCAGTTGATTAGAACAATTACAATGATTTCAATAAATATCAGTGGAAAGTATTGATTGCAATAATGAATCTGAAAATATTGATTATAACAATCACAGAACAACAATGAAAAATTAAATAGTCTGACTTCAAGAGCAAAATTATTTATCAAACTCGAAATAAAGTAAAATACCACTCAGATAATAGCTATTAACATACCTAGGGATGTTATGTATATCATAACTGCCGCAGATGGCAGTCTGAAATACGAGCTCGTCGAGCGAGGACTTTTAGACATTCAAGTCTTGTTATGATTCATAACATCCGCGGTTTGTTCGATAGTTTATTGGTTTCAGAAAATAAAGACTACAATTATTATTATTTCGAAATTATCTCGATAATGCTATGGTTAACAGAACATTCTTTTTGACATATGTCAATATGACATATATTCAAATTATGTATTCCGCATGTTTGTTATTTTGGAATAAAGTAAACCGTATTTAGAACGACACACTAACGTTATCTGTATGAATTAACGAAGAACATACTTTCATTTTATTTTATTTTCATTTTGTCGTCCGTTGGCAAGTCAATATTGTAATAATATTACCATACAGATACAGTGTTATTACCTAGTTACCAGCCTACTTTTGTACATGTAAACAATGGATTAATATCCTGAAACCGGTAAAATAAAATATTGCAATGAGAAATAACGAATATTTTTAAATGAAGTTTTCAAAGATAATTACAAAAGAAAATTGACAATTTTATCACCTTAATACAGTGTTTTTGTTCATTTCATTTCTTGTCATTTTCGTTGGTTTTGTTCGTTTTTGGATTAAATACCTATTGTTTTCGGCTTCCCTTGTTTCCTGAGTTTTAATTGTCAATCATAAAACTTTGAAGCTTGTTTCTACGGACACAATACATCGAACAAAAAAGTGGAAGAATTGAACACATTTTATTGAGAAACCTTGTTCTATAATATTTATACAAAATAAGTATATATAGCTATAAAATTTGCAAAGTTTGTATTCTTCATTTTCGAAAATGTTTTACTTATAATTTACAATTAGTCCTTAATCTGTGCAAAACCAATGATTTATATTTTACCCTCCTAGTTCGAAGACGAAAAAATGCTAGATCTTCGTGTCCGTGTTTAATTAGCCGACTCTGGGGTGTACGAGTAATATATATATATATATATATATATATATATATATATATATATATATATATATATATATATATATATATATATATATATATATATATATATATATATATATATACATTAAAAAAATTATAAAATTAAGAGTAAACGTGTTCGAATTTAATATAATTCAAAATATTGTGCAATTTATGATATTTTTATTTAACAATACCTATTGAATTTACTTTGTTCTGTGACGTGTATTTTTTTCTATAAACTTTTTGTCCTGAAAAACACTCAAATATTTGTGACATTCAATGTTTTATTTTTTACTGTACACATAATCTCTTTTTTCTTTCTCCTAAATTACAATTCCGAGTCTGTTATTAATGTCACAACCAGCAACCGTAACTTCATTCATACAGGATCATTTGTTTTGTCCTTGTATATAATTGCATTTCATATTGAAATCTTAATCTCATATGAATATTTTTAAAATGCGTGCCTTTTTGAAACAAACTGTAATACTCGTTTAGTCATGGGAATTGAAACAATTTTGTTCATTCTGCTAAAAATTAAGATTGAAATTGCATAATTTCTGACATTAATGAGACCATTATAATGTTTCCTAATAATTATAACCGTGAGAATAAACCATTAAAGTTAACCGTCGATTTATTTTAACAAGCAGTTTGTGAGTATGACAATCGATTTGCTGTCATTTTACGGGAGTGAAACGACATTTTTATTTTATATAATAATAGGTCTTCCTGTAACTATATAATAATGCTAGTAAGTAAATTATTACATACGAAAGATTGTCAAGTAACATTTTACTTTTACATAAAATTCTATAAAGTTATAAATTTACATGACTCCAATTGCTTTTATTACGTGTCCTCTATCATCAATTATACGTGCACTTCGCCAAAGTTTTGTTTTTTTAAAGAACAACGAAGAGATACCTACGTATAGAGATAAAATAACCGTGACAACTCTCTCCAAGTCTGTTTTACATTATACTATTTTTGGCTAAATTCGATATTATTTGTTATTACTTGTTTGAAACTTTTTTTGCTAGAAAGCACATTAGTTTTTATTCAAATTAATATGGAGCTGTCTATAATTAATTGTATCCTTAGTAACAAGTTTATAAAAAAAAAAGAAAAAAAAGAACTTTCATTTTCCACGATGATTTGAGTATTACTATTCGAAATAGCAGTGTCCTAAACAAGTGCAAACAAAAATCCAGTATTATTTCATGCAAATCATTTGGAAAAATTTCGTCTATTATCTACTGGCCTCCGAATGGAGCAACTATTATCTGATTAAACCAAATTTGTATCCCTTCGATTTCTCTAGATGTTTTTTGCTAGTAACAATAGATTTAAAAGGAGTTTGTATAATTATTGTAACGTGCGCGCAGCCGACGCCACTGAGGTAGTAAGCACGCGGCCGACGCCACTAGTCTCGCCTCGAAGGCGATACAGTATTTACCGCTCGCAGCCTGTAAAAACAACCCATTCGCGGCGTGACCTTACACTGGAGTGTACGCATAGTTTTCTAAAATAATGCGGCGCAACGAGTTCAGTCCAGTCAGCTGAGTTCAGTGATTAGAGAGAGTTAGTCGGTGGAAGTAAAACAGTGGAGAGAAGTGTAATAAATGGTGATATCAATAAATACAAGTTACTCGAAGAGTTTATACGTATGTTGAAAAAAATCTTAGTGATATAAATATAGTAAAATAAATATTGTTCAAATAAATAATCTTACTGTTAAATATTTAATAATATTCTTAGTCTTCGTTATTTTTCTTCTCGTTTAATAATTTATTTCTTAATTATTTATCGTTTAATAAACTTTTATTTAAATTAATAATATTTTTCTTCAAGCGTATTATAATATTCATATTATGCTGCTGTATACACACTATAGAAGATATTCATTGTCTTACTAGTACAAAAATGTTGTTATTGTTGTACTAGTAAAACAATGTTAGTGTCACAGTTCACCGCTGGCGGCGACAGTCGTCACAGTAACACAGATTATATTGAAAATTGTTATTTGACAGTTGTATCGTTTTTGTTTTGCAGTGTACACAGCCAGCTTTGGCTGAAATGGCAAACACTACAATTAAAAAAATCCCAAAAAAAAAAAAAAATAAAAAATAAAATCTTTTAAACACTTGAAGAAAAAATCTCGGAAAAAATAGTATGTCATTCGAAGTAGAATGCCCTTTTTGTGTTTTACCCAGCTTGCTTAGCCTCGGCTTGCGCCTCGATTCAACTTCAACACAAAAAGACCGCTTTCTACTCCTAATTACATAATATACTATTATCTAATTTTTACACTTCACCCGAATAAATGAACGTTACATTATTATAATACAAGCGCCATGTAAATTTGTTTCTTGTTTCTAAGTCATCATATTCGTCACCGAGTGCAGTTATGTTTTACCTTTGCAAATATAAACAATTTTGCCGGCTATAAAAATAATTTTGCAATTGAAACTAGTGTCCTGCCTATGAGATGCCTGCCTGTTGAGTCACCACTTGCTTAATCGGTCCCTCTACTCTCGCCTCACGTTCTGTTCGCTCTACTCTAGAGTGAGTCATTCGCACTCAGCCCCGAGGCGACATAGCTTCGCTACTTCATTTTCATATCCACTCATATGTTAGCATACAAGACATGGACTTCGGATATGTCATGTGGTGACGAAACAGGGAAGAAAGAATGTGCTCTTTGTTTTTTGTTCATGTTAGCAAGATGTTAACAAGCGTTTGTTTTTGTTCCACGGATGTTGTGATTTTGGAGAGGTTTTTAAATTAAATTTGACTCAAAAACAAACGAGAAATTGTGTGGGGAATCTGGGCCACCGCAGAAAAGATTTCAGAGGAAGTTATTGAAAAATTTAGTTTGCATGTTTGCTTGCTACCATGTCAAAGCAAAATATCTAGATTTGGTTTGGTTACTACTTGCAAAAGTACAAAACTATAACTTAGACGAACTCAGCGTTATTCATTAATAAAGTATGAACCCTTCAATATGCTTATAAGTAATTCTATAATATATATTAATATGGAAAATATAATAATTTATGTACGTCACGTCAGATGGCCCCATACCCAGTATCAATCTAAAACTTCATGAGAAGTTAGTGCTAGGTTTGTGCTGGTTTGTGCTAGAATCTTAAAGTTTGTGCTTTTTATTTGCGCCAATTATTAACAATTGAAATGGGGAATCTGACGTGACACTAAGAGTAAACCCCTTTTGTTTATAACAATATTTGGATAATAAGACAACACGCAGTTAGTGCTAGGTTTGTGCCGGTCAGATTCAAATTATGAAAGTTTGTGCTGTTTATTTACATCTACTATTAACAATTGAAATGGGAAATCTGGCGTGACACCAAGAGTAAACTCCTTTTGTTTAAAAAAATATTAGGGTAATAGTAACGTCAATAGTTAGTGCTAGGTTTGTGCTGCTCAGATATAAATTATAAAAGTTTGTGCTATTTATTTACATCTATTATTAACAATTAAAATGGGGAATCTAGCGTGACACCAAGAGTAAACTCATTTTTTTAACAACTATATTCGGGTATTAATAACGTCCGTAGTTAGTGCTAGGTGTGTGCTGCTCAGATACAAATTATAAAAGCTTGTACTGTTTATTTACACCTATTCTTAACAAATCAAGTGGGGAATCTGGCGTGACACTAAGAGTAAACCCATTTAGTTTATAACAATATTTGGATAATAATATAATCCACAGTTTGTGCTAGGTTTGTGCTGCTCAGATTCAAATTATGAAAGTTTGTGCTTTACGCTTGTATTAAAAATTGAAATGGAAAATATTGCGTAACACCAAGAGAAAAATTGTATCCAAAAGATATTAATTTGACAATAAAAAAGCCAATTTTTTACTATATATCAAGATACTTGATTGGTTAAAAATTATAACTAGTCGTTAAAAATTAATGACTAAGTTACAGAGTGTCGTAAAGCTGTATGTACTTTAACGTCATATTTCGATCAAGTGACTTTTTCAAAATATTAAACCAATTTTTATAATTAATTTTTAAAAAATGTAATATAATGGATATTTGTTGAAATTTTTAAATTTTAGGCTATTTATCGAACAATATTTTTGTAAAATTTTATACTTAAAAGGCATATAAAAATTCATGCAATAATTCTATTGAATTGGGATACCTGGCGTGACACTAACTCATTTTGTTTGCATGAAAATCTGAGTAATAATACAACCCACAGTTAGTGCTAAAAATTTTGCTGCTCAGATATGAAAGTTTGTGTTGTTTAAATCAATATTCGGGTAATAGTAACGTCCATAGTTAGCGCCAGGTTTATGCTGCTCAGGTACAAATTATAAAAGTTTGTGCTGTTTATTTACATCAATTAATAACTATTGGAATGGGGAACCTGGCGTGATACCAAGAGTAAACTTATTTTGTTTTAAACAATATTTGGGTAATAATAAGGTACATGGTTAGTGGTAGGTTTGTGCTGTTAAGATACAAATTACAAAAGTTTGTGCTGTTTATTTACATCAATTATTAACAATTTAATTGAGGAATCTGGAGTGACAGCAAGAATAAACTCCTGTTGTTTAAAACGATATTCGAGTAATAATAAGGTAAGTGGTTAGTGCTAAGTTTGTGCTGCTCAGATACAAGTTATAAAAGTTTGTGCTGTTTATTTACATCAGTTATTAAGAATTGAATTAGGGAATCTGGAGTGACAGCAAGAGTAAACTCCTTTTGTTTAAAACAATATTCAAGTAATAATAAGGTAAGTGGTTAGTGCTAGGTTTGTGCTGCTCAGATACAAATTATAAAAGTTTGTGCTGTTTATTTACATTAATTATTAACAATTGAAATGGGGAATCTTGAGTGACAGCAACTAATTTATTTAAAACAATATTCGAGTAATAATAAGGCAAGTGGTTAGTGCTAAGTTTGTGATGTTCAGATACAAATTATAAATGTTTATGCTGCTTATTTACATCTATTATGAACAATTGAAATGGGGATCTAGAGTTACACTACGAGTCAACTAGTTTTGTTTGAAATATTTAATATTTGGGTAATAACGTCCTTAGTAAGTGCTAGGTTTATGCTGCTCAGGTACAAATTATACAAGTTTGTACCATTTATTTAGATGTCACATTAATAATTAAACTAGTTCTTGGTATGCGCTACTTATTAATTATATAATAAGCAGCACAAACCTAACTCAAACTGCGGTTTGTGTTATTATCCAAATATTGTTATAAACAAAAAGGATTTATTCTAAGTGTCACGCTAGATTCCCAAATTCAATATTTAATATTAGGCGTAAATAAAAAGCACAAACTTTCATAATTTGGATCGGAGCAGCACAAACCTAACACATACTGTGTATTATGTTATTATCCAAATATTGTCATAAACAAAATGAGTTTACTCTTAGTGTCACGCCAGATTCCCCACTTCCATTGTTAATAATAGATGTAAATAAACAGTATAAACTTTTATAATTTGTATTTGAGCAGCACAAACCTAGCACTGACTATGTACGTTTTTATTTCCAGAATATTGTTTTAAACAAAAGGAGTTTACTCTTGGTGACAGGCCAGATTCCCCAATTCAATTGTTAATAATAGATGTAAATAAACAGCACAAACTTCTATAATTTATATCTGAGCAGCACAAACGTAGCACTAACTATTGACGTTACTAATACCCTAATATTGTTTTAAACAAAAGGGGTTTACTCTTGGTGTCATGCCAGATTCCCCATTTCAATTGTTAATAGTAGGTGTAAATAAACAGCACAAACTTCTATAATTTATATCTGAACAGCACAAACCTAGCACTAACTATTGACGTTACTATTACCCTAATATTGTTTTAAACAAAAGGAGTTTACTCTTGGTGTTATGCCAGATTCCCCATTTCAATTGTTAATAGTAGATGTAAATAAACAGCACAAACTTTCATAATTTGAATCTAAGCAGCACAAACCTAGCACTAACTGCGTGTTGTCTTTTTATCGAAATAATGTTATAAACAAAAGGGGTTTACTCTTAGTGTCACGCCAGATTCCCCTTTTCAATTGTTAATAATTGGCGCAAATAAAAAGCACAAACTTTAAGATTTTAGCACAAACCAGCACAAACCTAGCACTAACTTCTGATGAAGTTTTGGATTGATATTGCGTATGGGGCCATCTGACGTGACGTACATTAATAATTTAAGGAATAAAGCATTGCGAAAAATTTACTCAGTTATTTTTCACAAATATAAAAATAAATAATAATTTTTGCCTTATTAAAAATTTGTGAAATACTTCAGAAAAAAAATAGGAACTAAAGTAGAATATTATTAAAATAATCTCTTTCAAAAAAAGAATAATATAAGTTCATTAAAAGTTAATACAATACCTTTCTGAAAATTCATGAATTATGAATTAGAATCTTAGGAATAATTAAGAATGTAAACGCATTATTTTATGGTGCTTTTTAACTAAATAGCTGTTACAAGGTGTCTCTTTTTCAATTTAATACTTGGTCACCGCAGGAACTTTCTATCGTCTTTTGTTTTTGTGATACAGGCCACAAAAAACATAAATAGACATATTTTCAAGCATATTATACATCGCTGAAAAGATTATAAAATAAGTAAATAGTATCTCACCACAGGTTCCCATTTTAAAAAAAATATTGTTTATATTATACAGGCTGTTCATTTTATTTTGTCCACTATTGCTATCTCGAGAACTATAAGAGCTACGAGGTCGGTTAAATTAGCAAACAATTTCTATTTTACAAGACTATTAAAATGAGGAAAACAATTTTTTTTAACCAATGGCTCCTAAAATACAGAATGCAACTTTCTTATTTAAAATTTATTTGGAATCTACGTAAAATTACGAATTCAACGATATGTTTAAAGTGAATTTTTATTGAGGGAATAAATTACAAAAACGTAAGAGAAAAGTATTAATAATTAATCACACGTAGGCTGTGATAACAAATTGATAGTTTTTTTTTTGTAACAAAATACATAATTTTACAAAAATAACTTACTATTTAAACAACTGACTTCAATATTAGTCAATATTATCTCCAATATTTTCATAGCCTACCTGATATCATGGCTTAGCAGGATAATTATTCAAAATTTTCACTTAGTGTATATTTCGAGAATTATGGTTACTACGATAGTAAATTTGTCTCAAAAGATTGAGATTCAAACATACAAACGATTTTGATCCATCGTTGATGGTATTATCATACATTAAAACATCGAAAATGAGAGACCTGTAGCTATTTCTATACATTATAAATAAATAAATAATAAATATATCATCCCCATTGCTGGGTGTGCCAATCTGCTTTGTACACAGATATATATATATATATATATATATATATATATATATATATATATATATATATATATATATATATATAATGATGAAATATTTGCGCTTACCAGGCGTCACCTCACTCATTACTGGCGTGGAGAGTGCGCCACAGGGGTCAATTTTGTCATATTTAAAATTGGAAATATTTGGCATCGGTCGGGATCGAACCCGGTTCCCTAGGTTCGGTACGCAGGTACGCGGCCACGAGACCCCCATATTCTATATACATTATAGAGTTAATAACTTAGTTATACTCGTACATTCTGCTATGCTTTAAAAATTTAAGTCATTAGCACTTAAAAAGTAATAATTTGAAGAACATATATTATTTTATTTGCAAAGTGTACGAACTTTACTCTCAAAAATAAATAAAGAAATCGGTATTATTTCTATGCTAATAGTCATTCTACAGCTGAAGAGTTTGAAGATTATAAATATGTAATTGGAAATGATAAAAGCGAACACTAATGTCCTGACGGGAATAGAATTTGGGATCTGACTTCTTACTCGGTGTTTGGTTGCTGCTACACTATCCTGGTCGGCAAATCAGTAATATTATTAGTATTATTTTAGGATGTTATGAATTGGTCTTAGACGAATAAATAAGAAGTTTTGATTGCTTACAATATTGCAATACAAATACATATGTGAATTCCTTATTATTTCATGTTACAGTTTGCGTAATATCCTGTACCTATATCCCGTCTACTAACAACGTAATGAAAACAAATGAAAACTGATGATCTCTTTTGTTATCGTTTATAAAATATGTAAATATTTGCGAAGATAATAAACCATATTATTATTATCATCTTCCACGCACGTGTAACATTAACAAAAACTGATTTATGCATTATATGTAATATACGATAAAATATTCATGGAATTGTATAAATAAACAAAGTGTTGAAAAAAACAGAGTTATGAATTAAAAAGAAAATTTCGGCGAACTTCAAGTATATCTCAGTTCGAAGAACAATTTGCATACAAATATTTCTGCGAATTTTCGTCTAGTTTTGTGGGCGGAAATACCCAGTTTCCTAAAAGTAAATGTCAGCATCTCGGTCCAGTTTCCTGAATAGAAATTCTTTTCAGTCTTTTCTTAACATTAAATCACCTTTGGACAATAAAGTTCAGCCCACATTATTAAATCTACCTTTATTCCGAGAATTAAAGTTGTTAGTAGTTAGGATAGGAAGCTCGGTTCGTAGAAAGATTTCGGTGGATAATTTATTTTAATTCAGGATTTATTACCAGGTTATTACAATGCTATTCACTTACAATTAGAAGTTTAAAATGCGTAATTCCGTAATAACTAATAATCAAATAACAATTCTATATTGCTTTGTTTTTCTACTCAAATATTTTTTTTTCTGAAACCGGAGCGAAAGTACTATTTTCGCGTCAAAAATGAGGCGCGGAAGTCGCATTTCCCTGACAAGTCACGAACATATTTAAACATTTTATTTAAAATTTTATTAAATAATTATAATTGTGTTTTGTACATTGGATATGTCTAAAGGAACCTCGTCACAATTATTTTCTTCGCGAGACATTGCACACTCTTAGAAATTGCTGAATTCTATGTCGCTAGTCAAGCTTTATTTACTAGCTTCTAATGTTATTCTAACTAAGTATAAATAAGTAAAAATTGATTTTACTTTTTGTAATATCATTTTAACATGTTACCTAGTAATACATAATAAAACATTTGTACAATGTCAATTTGTCTTTAAGAAAAGTACAAATTTTAATTGACTAAAATTTAACGTAAAGTTTACTGAAAGTATAGTATGCTGCACTGGTTACCATAGTCATTAAATGAAACAAGTTTGAACGAGTTTAAAATATACTATAAGCCCTAGTAAATTTTACTAGTGAACCTAGACAAATTTAAACTTGTGTGAACGAGCATGGTTTTCACTTTATTTTTATTTGATGATCAGTACACTGTGCTCGTGTGTCGCATTTTATTGGATAAAATGGACCCAAATTCTGAATTAACTTCTGGTAATTTGCCATTATGTTGTGATTTACCTAGTTAGTAATTATTACAATATTTTCAGACTGGAATCTTTATACAAAAGGGTTTATAGCTCTATTACTTTTATTGCCACAAACAGCGCGAGGTCGCGCAAGTGCAACAAGAGACACAATCCAATCCAGTGTAGACCGGCTAATTATATTCCACAAGGTACATAGATATTTCATTACACTGTTGGATGGAACGTTTAAATCTATAAAAAATATAATATTTTTAGACTGGACTTTCAATGACAGATGTTCTCAATAAAAAAAGACAAATCAACCCATTCTGATTGCCCGTGGGCCAACTAAAGGAGCAAAAGATCAGTATTTAATTTGCATTGATAACAGGTTTATTGACTGTAATACATCAAATACTGTAAGTGCTTTTGACCAATTGTTCATGTCTCATACGGTATTTGGAGCACATTTTGATCCCAACCTAGTACCATTTTATTCATTTTTACAAATTGAATTCTATAAAATAGACTTGGATTCTGTGACTATTACACCAAAAATTTGAAAATTAAGATCTAATATAAATAATACATAATTTTTTAATATAATATTGGTATTCCATTTACACTATTTAAAAATGTTTGTTTGCTATTTATGTAATACTACAAAGTTAAAAGTGTTTGATATAATTCGACACTTAAGGCTTCAACGTTCTTTATAATAATGATTTATTTTCTTTCATTGTTGATAAGAAATCAACCAAAGAATATGTAGTAGTTAATTTATATAATCTAAAACATTTTGTTTGTTATGCTCCAATGCAAGACCATTCATCAAATAAGATATGCATAGTATTAAAATATACGGTATTAGTAGATAATTGTAATATATAACTTAGTAGTTTATAACTGATTTTTTATAAATGGTTTTTTAACGTATGATATATTATATGTTATTTGCCGAATGTACGATTATTTTTATTAAAATAAAAAAAATGCATATATATCTATTTTATATTTGTACCCCGTGACAAAAATCTCTAGTTAAATAAAATAAAATCATAGTCAATTTGACAGTTTTTTAACAGTCAATATGGTAAAACTACAAAGTAAATGTGACTATTTCGAATGAGTAAATATTGTCTTTAAACCCAGTAAAATATGTACAAGCTAAATTGTAAAACTATCTACTTTAAACAAGACAAAATGACTATGATTCAAGTAAAGAATTTTACAATGATTAAATAGTAAACAAATGTCTAGAATCATATAGTAATTTTTTTGTCATATTGGCAAGTAAAATGTTGACTTTTTATACTTTAGACAATATGTCTAGAATATCATAGTGGACCTGCTGGGACTAGGATAATAGATTTTCGTGCGTGTTATTTTCCCTATCTGTTTCTAAGAGTGCAAATGAACAAAAACGCACTCACTAAAAATGCAAAACTGACAGTAATCTATTGGTTTTCGTTTTTTTTCTGTCAGCTTAACAACGAGAGAAGCGCACTACTATACATACTTTATAGAAAATCAGATTTAATTAATAAATTTAAAATTAATTTTTATTATAATTAAAGGTTTCAGAAAAAAAAATACATGACACGGCAGTAAAATGTCTCTACTTGACTACGGAGCAGTAAAATACGTATTTCAATATAGCTCCTCGTCAGTAATGTACCATTTTCTGACTTATGTAAATAACTATTTCTCTTTTTGGAAATGGAAATCTGAATTTTTCGATGTTTTTCGTTAAATTGAACGACATGATTTTTTGAGTTTTATCAGAATGAAGCAATTTTCCCGATGACAGTTCGAAGAGATGTGAGCCTTGTCTATATCTACTGCTGACATATAAAAACACCATCGCTTGTGACAGCTGTTTGGCAGGCGGTATGAGGAGGGGTTTGTTTACCTACAGTAAAGGTGCATAGTTTGAATTGCCGGCGGTTCACGAATATACAGCGAAGGTATTGTCAAAAAACCGCGAAATTCAAACAAAGTTGCACCACTTTACGGTAATATAATATTTGTGAACAATTTTTTTCAATTTCGCCTTTTTATAGGCTCTATAATATTACAATATTTTTTGGTAATGTATTTTGGTTCTCTCTTCTTCGTGGTACTATTAATATTGCTATTTGCGCAAAAAAAATAATAATTATGCGATGCGAAATGAAGCATTATTTCAGAAAATAAGAATTTTAAATTTTTAATAGTAAAGTCAAAACTACTTCTCTATTTAATAATAATTTTAACTCGAGTCGTCAAATTCACAAACATTTGTGTTATAGATACAGATTATTGGCAATGGAGAAAATACATTTCTTCAAATTTTGACAAAATGGTGGCAAATGCATCGTTTGATTAAAATACATTTTCTTTTAATAGAATTGCATTGGAAAAGAACAGACCACAATCGAATGGGTTTTTAATTGGATGTCCACTCTCTCGTTTCCTAATGTCTATTTTTTTATTTCTTTCGTCATTTTGTAATCCTTTATCGTCCCGGATTCCGCAGGTGTATCTCTACGTCTGATGTGACGTCATGTTTGAGTGTGTCTAGTAAATTTGGCATCAGTGTACGTCCGGTGGCACATGCCAACTTTGATCGCAATTGTAAACACATCAGACAAGTGTTCACGATATTGGCTCAACTCAGACATAGCCAGACCTCTGAGGGATATAAATTTCAGATTTTAAACCGACGGAAATTGCATCCCAAAGATGATTTTTGTCTACATTCTATAATACGTATTATGTCCTCGATGCAAAGATATTGAATTTTCTTGCTTTGTTACCATGCATTGAGATTCGCATATTTGTCAGTCTAGACTCTAGACAGAGTTTTTTACTTATTTTTATATGAATCTCTGGTATTTCCTAAAGAGGCGGATGTTTTACATTGCAAACTTCACGATTATTCGTTGACGTGAAAATCTTTTACAAGAAGTAAATCATATACGTTGTCTTGCATAAGAATAATGTAGGGGTAATTAGAACGAATATAAATTTCAAAGACAGACCCAAATGCATTATAGATATTTTTCTATGTATTATTCCAATTTTAAAACATAGTGATCGCAGTGTAATGTTTACAAGTATAAAGCTCGTAGTACATGAGTCAATATATCAAATTGTAGCTCGTTTGAAATCCAATGTGATTCTTTTTTACTAACCTCATAAAGTGTCCAGCTGTCAATCAAACAAAATATTTATAATATGTGATCAACAGATTTAGGGTTAAACAGTAAATACGATGACGAAGTGCGCTGTAATTTGCTGTGCTGATATCGGTCCAATAGGTCCGTACATGGGCGCCCGCAGATTTTTTTACAAGGTGGTTGAAATTTTTGTTGTACGAAAAAAATGCGCCGCAGGCGAATTTTTAATAATTTTCCAGGTCAAACGTGTTTTAATGCAAAGTAAGATAATATAGAGTTCTTTACAATGAAGCAAATTTAACAAATTCTTAAAAAATTAAAATTAATATTTTATGACGAAAATACGTATGTACGCTCTAAAAGCGTAGAATTGCCCCTTCTACTAGGCTTTATGATGCGAGATGCGAGCATAAGCAATTACTACAGAAACAGACAAATATAGTACTGAGTAACAATATAATTATTCTATTGAACTGCTCAAAATAAAATGTATAATAATTAAATGTTAATTAAATCGTGCTCCTCTCAAAATACGGCAACCCTAATCATACGTAGGTACTTTTAATATAAATAAATATGCAATGTCTATTCATTATTTACTTTTCTATTTCTTTATAACAGTAAAAACGATAATTGTGAAAGTTTTGAGAAGAACGTGATCATAAAATGATTAGAATAAACTACGGCATATTAAAGAAAATACAACACCGAAGATAATGTAATATAATAACAGTACATAACATAATTTACTCATTCTGACACTTCAGCGATTTCGTACTTAGTAATAGATAGTATGTAATACATTTTTGATTAAAATACAATGATACATTGTAATGAAAAAATAAAATTATAATTTTATTTTTAAAAATGGATACAGTCCATAAATGAAAGGGGGGTCAGTCGACCCTTTCGACCCCCCCTGTGGGCGCCTATGGGTCCTTAATGAACATCAAATCAAATCATTTTCAAAATCACGAGATATATATTGAAGGAAAGGTGTTACGAGATAATAGCTATTTGTGTATTAAGAGGCGCAAAATGGGACATTGTCGATTGAGAGGTTGTTGACGGGCAACGCATAGGAGCGCGGCATTCTCTCGAAATCGACAATGTCCATTTGCGCTCGAAACACACAAGATTTTTTCTACAGTCCTCCACCATAAAAAAAAAATAAAATGTACGCTTTGTCTTACAGTACTACTCAACAGTTTTGCAGTGAAGATAGGAACGTATTCAAATATGACTTCAAGATATTGTTTTGGCTTTGGTTTTTACAAAAAATGAATGCCAATTTTGAAATGAATATTATAAGTTTTGTATAATTTATTTGTTTCAAGTACATTAAACTACTGCAGTGGAAAAGTGGATGTCAACTGGGAGCGTTTACGCCAAACTTTTGCAGGTGGCAGCACAACTGTTCACACAATTTATATTTAATTTATTATTATTTTCCATTTTTCTTGAGCTATAGCTTCAATCTAATCTAAGCATTTTATACTTTCGTTTAAGTAAATAAATGCCATATTTTGTTTCACAGCAGTGTGGCATTTTGATTGGTTATGTAATATACCGACAGACCAGCTACATGTCAGATTGACTTGTGAAGGTGGTAAATGTGTAATTACAGAGTCATTAGTTCCTGACTAAACGTTTCTATTAAGAATGTAATGTGACATTTCTCAACATTGTATAGTCAGAAATTTGGACAGCGAGCGTTTTTGCTACTTTGTCGAACATGAGCGGCAAAGTGACATTTTGCGATGACAAAATAGAGCGCAAATGGCTACTTTGTATATAGACTGTAGAAAAAATATTTTTCTTATTGATATTAAGATGATAAATAATTCATATGATGTATTGGCTCGTGCATTGAGTAATAAGCTTAAGTATAGTTTATAATATTTGTTTCAGAGAGATATTAGGTATTCCTAGTAAAATGAATATGAAATACAATAAATTTTTCAACAATAACATTTATCTATCTAACACAAACATTTGAAAATCTCAAATGTTTTTCTTGGAGCAAGATTTATAAAAAAACTGTTTATTTTATATTTTTTATTCCTAAATCCAGGGGATATGGAAAATATGTAAACAAACCGCATACAGAGAATGAATAAGTGCCTGAAGCACGCTTTTTATATAAATATAAAAACGGCTTCACGCACATACTTGTATATGATTGTTTTATTACAAATATTTTGCTCGCGCTGTCAAACAACTGTACGTACAAGCCAAAATTTCTTTTGATGGAAAAACTAACTCCATGATTCGTAAAATGATAAAAAATACAAATATTAAGATTGCCAATTGCAATAACACCACAATTAACCCACTGTTTACGAACTTGAAGGATAAAACCGCTCCTGACACCCAAAAAAACATCATTTACCAACTTGAATGTGGGCACTGTGAAAAAAACTATATTGGTGAAACATCACAACCCATTAAAAAGCGAATATACCAGCATCAGTACCATTGCAATAGACTTAATGAAGAACACAGTTCTTTGTGTAAACACCACTGTCAAACCGGACATATATTTAAATTTAAAGATTACAAAATACTAGGCAGATTCCCTTACAAAACTTCTCGTGTTTTATACGAGACTTTGCTATATATATATATATATATATATATATATATATATATATATATATATATATATATATATATATATATATATATATATATATATATATATATATATATATATATATATATATATATATATATATATATATATATATATATATATATATATATATATATATATATATATATATATATATATATATATATATATATATATATATATATATATATATATATATATATATATATATATATATATATATATATATATATATATATATATATATATATATATATATATATATATATATATATATATATATATATATATATATATATATATATATATATATATATATATATATATATATATATATATATATATATATATATATATATATATATATATATATATATATATATATATATATATATATATATATATATATATATATATATATATATATATATATATATATATATATATATATATATATATTTGAATAAAAATAACAGTGTCAATAACCACACAGATTATAGAAATAATCTCACACACTTAAATCATTTTTTACATAAAATTCAAATTTAGCGCTATTTTCCCATAATTCTAACGTAACTTCCACAATCTTTTGCATTTCGCTTCCACCATTTCTAAATTAACTTTGGCGTGTACGCAGTTTTAATGGGCCGTGTTAGCGGCATGTTGCATTGTTGAGTTGGAGGCCCATGCTCCATCTGACTACGTAGAATATAATTTACATGTAATTTCACAACTTTTGCTGATGTACAACAACGTAATTCTGCTTCAATACTATATGTAT
The DNA here is from genome assembly GCA_963082715.1 of Harpalus rubripes. NCBI lineage: Eukaryota > Metazoa > Arthropoda > Insecta > Coleoptera > Carabidae > Harpalus > Harpalus rubripes. The sequence goes on along the minus strand of OY720457.1, from coordinate 40,009,623 downwards.
TTATTTATAACTCTCAACATGAATTTTTTAGTTGGTAAGTTAATAAACACACATTGTTATTTTTTATAATTTGACAAATTGTAATGTATGTAGCTGATGATGAGCGGATTTAGCTCGAAACGTCCTAAATATAATTAAACAAGGAATATTGGAACTTGAAGGCCTTTTATTTATTGCACATTATCAACATGGTTCCCTCTTACAACATTTAAATTTATTAATGTATAAAACCAGGTATTAGTAAAGTATTATACTGATATATGGATCATTAAATATGTATTCACAATTTGAATATTTAATCATGAAAAATTTTAAATATAGAAAATATTCCGAAAATTTATTTTTAGTTAAATGATCATTAAATACTCCCATATTCCTGAGAGTACATATCTTTCACGAATCCATCACATGGTTGAGTCTATGTGCTCATTACCACATATCTGCTGTCCTAATCGCGCGTCCATTCATATTTTTAATGAGATAATCTAATTCCTGCAGCAGTACGTGCTGGCCTGCGCCTCTGGTCCAGGATTACATAACAGCAACAGCGCAAGGCGAGGGAACCTACGCCCACGCACATGTTCGGGGATATGTGAAACATACGTTGACCTTTCCACATCACATGACCCAATTTGATGATTGTTGAGTCTCGAAGGAGAAGCAGTTTTTATTTCTTTGGGAATGTCGACTATTTACGATGTAATTCAATAAAGTTTTGTCGATGGCTTTTTATTTCTTGGAATTTCGTTTGCTGACAGCAAGAATACACGCACTCGAATTCAATTTCAACATTGAGAACAAGACGTCTATAAAATTTAGATTTTAAAATATTTCGCTAAACTATTATTTGAATTTTATGCATGAGATTCGTGGACGATGCACGTTTTGATCGTTTGTGATTCTGAAGATATCTTTCCAGTCCACTCTTTAGATCAGTTATTATAAGTGCTTCTATAAGATGATCTTTGGTAAACGTTTTCTAGACTCTAGAGTAAAAATATATCATCAATTCATCCAGTGATACGTAGTAAATATTTATTTATAAATTTATTTAGGGTGTAGAGATAGTTCTCCTCTTCGTGGTGCACCCTGGCTATCGCTAAATGAACTTGCACAAACCGGCGACCAGAACCAGACAATCCTCGAGACTATCTCGAGGATCTCCAGGTCATTACATTCATCACAATGCCTAAACGCTGTGGTATACAGCAGTTTTACTTTTACCTTTCGGCGATTCAAGATGATATAAACAAGATAAGATATTACTACACCATCTTCAACGGCGCCTTCCACTACCTTGATCCTCTCAGTCTCTTCAAGTGTTGTAACGACCTCGGTGACCTCATATACAAGTGCGAATTCGACATGCGACCTCGCCAAACAAATTATTTTACTTTTGTGATGCTGATGAGTAATGGCAATGACTATATTGCCATAAGAAATAGTAATAACAATATAAATTTATCTGTCTGATTATACATAAGTGCAAGCTTTACAATATGTTTGTGTGTATAGACATATGTATTTATATTATTCGTTATTTATATAAGTATTGATACAATAGAAAATGAATCTAAGTATCATAATTATTTCCTTTCAGCGTCGATCCCTTCTTCAGACAAAAACCATCTACTCCTTAGTCCTAAATATAGCTAGTAATCGCACATTTCCAAATTAGGTGAATATGAATTGAAAAACTGAAGAAAATATTCACTGGTTAATTCCATAATTTCGTTCTCAGCGATTCATTTTAATAATACTAATTAATAATTATTTTTATTTAGGCTAGATTTAAGGATGATTTAAATATTTAAAGTGTGTACCATTATTCTTTATTTTTTTTTTAAATTTAATCTAAAATATGTATTTGAATGAGTTAAGTATTTTATTATTTCAAATCTATAGTAGGTACTTTCTTAACGTATTTCTAATCTAAATTATAACATTCAGACTAATTCACTAAGATAGTTGTTAACAAAGTCGTTAGGTAACAAATGAGAGTAAAAACGATTTTTAGCAACTCTTGTAACAACTCTCATTCAATTGGTATTCAGTAAATACATAATTAACGACATTGTTAAAAATGGTCGTTCTCAATAATCGTTGTTAAAAAAAAATAGTTGTTAATTTTAACAACATTGCTTAGAGAATTAGGCCAATAATCTAACTAAACGTGAATGCAAAGAATTTAACATATAAAGTATGCAAATAGCCAATTATTTCGACATATTGTAAGTGAAAATGAATATTTTCTAGATTTTAGATATACAATAAATTAGCTCCGGAAGGAGTTCCGACTTTGAAATTAAATACCGGAGCGGTGTTCCGGCACGTTCCGGTCCCAATACTCTGATGTGTATAACGAATAATCTGGAAATATTCAATAATTAATTATAAAAAGATATTTTTTTATATTTTCTCATTTACTTTCTTTATGTAACTTAGCAGCAGGGTTGGCCTGATTTAAATCAACAGATTTTTTAAATAATAATCATTTATTTTTTCAGAGATGAAAAAAGAATAAAAAAATAAATAAATATAATTATATCATCACGGCTTATTAACCATTGCTGGGTGTGCCATTCTGCTTTGTACGCAGATATCGGTAATGATAAAATATTTGCATAGTGCGGACGCTTACTAGGCGTCACCTCGCGGGCACTCATTGCTGGCGTGGAGAGTGCACCATAGGGGTGCCATTTCAAATTCGAAATATTTGGCGTCGGTCGGGATCGAACCCCGTTCCGCAGATGACAAAAAAAAAGATTCAAATTATAATTAAAAAGTATTTATTTGCTACAAAATTATGAATAACAACAAAAATATGTTCTGTATATAGTAATATCTAAAAATTAAATCATATTTTATCACTTTAATTTTCATATTAAAGACGCGCGCGCGCGTGTACGCGTTATATATGATACATATAAGCAAAAATTCAAATGCTTCTTTGGGGTTTTATTTATATATTTAGTTTGCGTTTATGAAATAAAATATTTATATTGCTTATAAAACAATTAAAAAAGTGCAATAACGCCAACATATCTCTAAAAATCTAAACAAATCATGATTTATTTGATTTTTTGAAAACATCAATGATTTTTGATTTTTTTAAATAAATCATTACTTTTGCCAAACCTGCTTAGCAGTATCAATTCTTATTTTCAATAATGTGTGATTTGTATACATAAATAATTATAGTTCAAAATATTAATTATTCACTAAATGTAATACGTTCATATAAAACAAATAATGCTCTTCTTAGGAAGTTATTTCAATATTCTTTAAGTGAGTAAAACATTTTTCCTCAAAGCAACGCTAATATTCTTCGCAAAGCAAACGTCATTCAATTGCAAACCTTTCTCTTTTCAATAAACCTGACAATGAGTAATAATACCCTGCATTGAATTGTATGAATAGGGTATTCGCGTCTGTCAACCCTTTCACCATTGGTGTGATTGTTTTACCTTTACAGTGAGAAGTAAACAGCGAGAAACAATGCTCAGGTGAACAGTGCGCTGTCAACGCAAAAAACGGACAATCAAACAATGCGTTTGGGAGCATTTGAATACGGTTTACATCAAGTGGAGATGAATTAACATTATTTATAAATTAAAGGGCAGCACTAGAATGCCTATTTATAAAACATAGGTAAAACTAAATTGGCGTCTATGAATAGTCTGAATTTTATGTTATTTACGTATTTGAACACATATCAGGCTTTATATGGCTAGTTTTATTAATTATAAATTCGGAATTAAAGTTTCTTATGAATCTCCAAGCGGGTGTGTCTATATCTGTTATAGATCAAAGAATAAGTAGGTAATATCCGAAACAGACTATGACCATGTTTACACGTATAGCAAAAAAGTACTTTGACTTGACTTTGACTTTCAAAAAACGACTTTTGCCGTTGTGTAAACACTCTCGCCTATTACTTTTCTTCCTAAAGTCAAGTCCAAAATAAAATAGACTTGACTCATATAAGTGACTTTTAAAAAGTCGTGTGAACCAACGAAAGAAACATACTTTACTTTACTAACAGTGACATCTAGTTTTCATCCACAAATTCCGAGATATTTAATTACACAATTTTGTGTTTTATATCTGAATGAGAGCCTTAGCACAATATTTCTCCCGATAGGTTCGCTGCTGGGCTAGTTACTTTAACCTTCAAAAGACTTTAAGACGTCAAATGAGCGTTAAACATTACTCTTAATAAAAAAATAATAATAAATTTAGAAAACGTATTTGTTAAAAACGTTTGTTTTATTGCACCTATTGTATATTATTCTATATTTTGTGTTTATATAATGTGCCACAACCATGAAAAGTCACGGTTACACACAACAATATCTGTGTATTCTTACAAAAGTCTGTAAATTGTAATACGTTCTTACGAGAACTGCCATCTACGCTAAGCTTTGCGCTAAGGGTCTCATTTAAAATATTCTCGAATTTTAAAATATTTTATGCGATTATTTTTTAATCTACTTCGCATCCAATATTGTTGCTGCATAGTTATATTATTTAAAAATATCGCGCTTAAATTTAGTAACTGCATGTAGTTCCTATCCATTTTTTCTATAAATAATTTATTCTTTTTATGATTATATGATAATAGTTAAATATGTAACTTACTCAAACGTATTATAACCAAATTTTACTTTGCTGTCAACGTCAAAGTTGAGTGAAGGACAAGTAACAAACGTAAAGTGAAATATATTTGACCTTATGTGTAAACGCACCATTAAATTGACTTTTCATAAGTCGCCTTTTGAAAGTAAAGTCAAAGTAAATTTTTCTCATACGTGTAAACGTAGTCTATAATGAAAATTCCTAACGATTTTTGATGGTCCTTAAACTGAGTGAGTTATGTGGTTGGCTGTGGTTCAAATGACCTTGATTCGAGTCTGACCAATTTCAAACTGAAAAATTTCCGAGATATATCTAATTTTCTAATAGCAATAGCAATCTCTGTGGTGCATTCTCCAGATAACTTTGAGTTTTTCAGTTTTTCTTCAGGAATGCTTTCCAACTAATTTCTGAAAGATTTAACCACCAAAGCTGTCCAACGAATTATTGAGGGGACTGAATAATTATTATAACTATCAAAATATCAATCAGGATTAGAAAATGTATCTGGTTAATTCCATATTTTAACTTGTAAATAACAAATAACAGTTTAAATGGTAGTGCAAATTATTTTCCACGCCTACATGATTTTCTCATTCTCAATAATTTCAGAGTAACCTTCTTATAAAGAAAAGAACCCTTGGATTAATACTGTAACGTGTGAGCTGCTACGCTGAACAAGCGTCTAAGTATAGCGATAACGCAATAGCGCTAACAGCCGACCTATGTAATAAACAAGCTGGGACGTGTTTAATTACTTCTGGTCGCCTGAACCTTTTGTGTTCATTGTTATTATGCGGTCGAACATTCCAGAGCTCTCTGGAAATTAATGGCAGCTGTATAAAAGGGACGCAGCTCGAGAGTTAGTTAGATACATGGAGCGACATACAGTGACATTCAAATAGAGTGTTAGTGAAGCACACCAGTATCGTGGTGAACGTATGCAGTATAGTGTCGAGTGGAGGACTCGGGAAGTTACTGGTTAACTGGGATAGCTGTGGATGTGAATACTCGGTAGTGTTGACGACTATTGGGAAACTATGGTGTACAAGGACAGTAACGACGAGTCGGGAAGTTACTGATATACCGGGATAACTGTGGAATTGAATACTATGTAGTATTGAAGAGTATTAGGAAGCTAAGTATACGGGGACAGTAACGGCAAGTGGAAGTGGATACTCGGTAGTGGTGTTGAAGAATTGTGGCATACGGACAGTCGGTAATACTGAGTCTGTGGAAGAGAGAGAGAGAGAGAGTTACATAAATAGACAGATAGTGAGGTGAAAATTGTGACTTCTGTCCGAGCAGTTTAATATACAGACGCTGTGGAGGTCGGTAGGCGGACAGTGGAACGTGATATAAATAAACAATGTCATAAATAGTGGAAATAAATAATTAGTAAGATCGTGGAAATGAATCGTGGTGTTAATTGGCGAAATAAATAAATAAATAAATAAATAAATAGTGTTAGTGTTATCTAGTTAATTATAATTTTAGTCTTAATTAGCTTTTAATAATTGTTTAATATTAGTAATAGTAATTTTCATGATAGTTTAATAAACCTTTATTTTAATTAATAATAATTGTCTAATATTTACACTTCACCCAAATAAATAAAAATGTTACAATACATAATCTAGAGCAGCGTTTCTCAACCTTGTTGTCGAGTGATCCAACATATTTGCCACCGCAGCCCAAATATTAATAAAGTGTTTTTAAAAACCTGGTAGACTAAAGTCACTGTATTTTACAAGAATCCGTGACGTAGATCATTAATATGTTATGCTTCAGTATTAAACTATTAGTTTAGAAAATTAATTTGCACTTCCGTTTTAAGATAAAGTAGTTGACAGATAATTCGCCATTATGGTAACGATGAAAGGGAGAATGATTTTCAAATGCACATTAGCTGATTTTCATTAATGAAATCTACGGTGAATGATGAAACTATTTTCGAATATGCCTACCATTTCTTTAAAATTAGGTATCAGGATAAGAAACGTTGATCTATAGAGTAAATGTAGTGCTACATAAATTATTAAAAGAATCAATGTTGCAAAGATCGATTTATTTTAAATTTTTGTTTTCTAAAATAAGTTCACAGGTTATAATGTCGAATAAACTTTCATCGTTTGCCCTTTAATTTACATAATGTTCTTGATGCCGCTCTTAAAACATAATCGACTAGAATAATAGTTTTTCTTCAAAATCAATCTTGAATAAACGATCTCTAGCACAAGCGAAAAACTGGCACGTAATCTACTACGTTAGTCTCTTCATTCGTAATTGATATTGGTTTACCAGAACAGGCAGATAAATACATAAATCGTCCCTGTCAACATCGTTTCGCAGAGTTAATACGGAATAAAATAATACGATATATTTTGTACAAGTACAACTGACACATTCAAATGTGATTACGATGCTAGAGGGTCAAATTTGTACTATTTAAAATACAGCGACTTCGTTACAAATTAGTATAATTCTCCATGGATTATTTCTTGTAGGTGGATTAGGAACTAACAATCCCTTAGGACTCGTTGTGCTACGGTAATTCATTTATCATTCTAATTGTGTAGAAGGAGTATAAATGAATACAGGGTGTTGACGATAAAAAGGCATATCCGTTTTCAGACGCAGTAACGACAGTAAAGAAAAATTAAGTACCTACATGGAAAACAGTAAAATACGATCATAATATTTTAAAAATACATAGAGATTATTTATTGATTTTAATCATATACATACTGTAAAAGCGTAACCTGGATAACTGCCGTATTTGTAACAACGATCATGGACTGTTAAACTCAAATTGCTGTGAATAATAAGAACTATTTATGGTATATGATTTAAAAGGTTTATAATATAATTGATAGATGGATATTGGCTAATGATGTGGTTAAGTACTTATCGACAAATATTCCTGCATCAATTAAGTTTGCACATTCATTATTAATGTAAATAATTAATCATTACGAGATAATAACGTTTTGTCATCGTTTTACTCTACTTAACACTCATTATGTAATTTTCACGCCATGATTTTTTTATTTGCCATAAAAAATTCGTTTTACATAAATTTTACAATCTCTATTGAGGTAGATTTTAAATAAAAGTGATAAGTAGTATAGCTCGTCCTGCAATCATTTGAACAAATGACTTTTGAATCCTCCGTATTAATACTAATTAATCGTAGCTACTGTGAAAATTTTTGCATTTCACGCAAAAATAGTTTCTTTTCAGTGTACATTATATGTCTATGAAAGTTGAAAATTACTTCTCCTGGTTATTCAATACAATCCTGTAACTCGTGTGCATTCACATTTTAAAGTGGATTTATGTAGTTTACTTTTTATTTTACTTTTCGCATTTACTTTAAGTTTGGTACTTTATGCAGCTACTTTAAAGCATTCAATACACATGCGCAAATTTGATTTTTCTGGCATATAGTCACAAATGTAAATTGATAAATATATCCTGTTAAAATGGACAAGAATGTAATAATTTGTGCATACAAAAATATTATTACATAGTAAGTAAATATACTAACCAGTTTCATTTAATACAGGCGCTATACTTTTCCAAGCATTCTTTTTGGTCACTTTATACTTGAATAAAATATCTGTTTTATCATATATGTGGGGACATTTTTGAATTAAATCTTATAATATATAATCTTGTTTTTTACTGATTTTTCGTTTGCATAACCTAAAACCTACACACAAAAACAAATACACAACACGCTGACGTTTGTGAAGTGGAGCTCATGCGCAGTTGTGATATTCTTTTACTTTAACGGTCTTAAGTTGAAAGTTGGTCAACTTAAGGTCTTAAAGTAAAATTAAAAGTGTGAACATAAAGCAATACATATATTAACACACATTTAACTTTTATAAAGTAAAAAAAAAAAAAAGTAAAATAAAAAGTAGGCTGCATAAATCCACCTTTAGCATAACCAGGTGCTCAGTTCAGTGATGAGCGGTCATTGTTAAAGCACCCGCATCATCTTGGATAAGAATTTTACTGTGCAACTACTGTCCTTCGGAACCCCAATAAAAATTTTCCCTATTTAAATAGTTTCAAGCAATTTTCAACTTTCATAGATATACAATGTACAAAAGAAACTATATTTGCGTGAAATGCAAAAATTTTCACAATAGCAACGATTATTATTAATACGGAGGATTTTAAAGTCATTTGTTAAAATGATTGCTGGACGAGCTATAATTACTTCGAAAAAAATATATTTTTTTTTAATACAGAAATATAATGTACTAAGTATATGTATTTCTTTCGCCGAATATGAGGTACCAAAAAATGCAAACAAAAAATAATGCAACAGAAAACGTATCACAAAACAGCTATTTGATTTTGCAAAGCAAGCAAGAATATTGATGTATATCTCTGATCATGTTTCAATTTTCTCCTATTTAGAGTTTTGTTGCTTTAGTAGTTTTATCAAGCAATAGAATTTCTAAGATGAAACCAAAATCTAAACAATTTATTAAGTATCTGATTAAGGCAGGAACAAATTCGCATGGCTGGTTTAAATTGTCTCTAGTAGCTGAGGGATTTCATTTGTAGTCCCAGTCCACTTCAGAGCAACCCAATTTACATAAATGCCACGCAGACTACAAAAATGCATAGTTGCATCTGTACGAGATACCCAACAAGCGATGCAGTATGCAGTTGCAGAATGCACCTCACTGTAATAACTTCGTCTCGTGGTTTCATGTTGCGCTGAATCAAATCCAAAGGAATTTCACGAAATTCTCCCAGGAAAGAATTTCTATTAACAAGGGCAACACGGAGGAAAAATGCGCGCTAGCTTTATGAACAAGGGAAATTGAAATACAAGATGTATTTATTAAATTCATAATCTTCCTTCTTCCCAGAATATGTAAGATGACAGGAGTATAATGAAAGAATATAATATATGAATCAGGAGGAATATTTCAAGATGCAGTAAATCTTCACAAGGCAACAAGATTAAAGTATGGAATAGAAATTTTCAAGAGAAAATATAATGTATCAGATGAAAAGTTAAACAATCATTTTATAAATACCTTGGTCTTGACAATATCTATTATAGTACAGTTGCGGACTTTTCTTTGATATTTCAATTTGGAAAATTTCGATAACAATACAGAAAACCGCAAATAGAATCCTTAAAGCAAAAGAACATTGTCATTATGTACACTTACACGACATTTTACCTTCAAGCTTATGCTCCAAAGCAACTACAAACTGCCATTCCATTCAAATTTTGTAAGTAGTGATAACCGAACGCTTCCGATCCGTCGTTTTACAATGTAATCGACACTTTCCACATTCTGAAGTTTGTATTTTGCTGTTAATTTTCGTCGTGTTCTTACAATGCACTTTAAAATTGTAAAATTTTTAATAGTTTAGATGCCGAACGTTTTAAAATTTTCTTAATAATACTAAAAATTTACACAATTATTATATATCAAGTTAAGTTAATATAAACACTTACGAGCTTAAGGGTGCTTTATAATGCTTTGACATATAAGTATATAGTTATTTATGCTATAAGGGCTTTAGGTACCATTTACCATTGGAGGACGATTTTACGCCCGAGCGACAGTGAGGTCTAACAAACAAATTCGAGAATGGTCAAATGTACCTACATCTCGTGTTGCATACTCGTATAAGATTTTTTTCACTCCCGATGATTTATTTTTTACCTGTTCATTTTTCCTGCCAGATATGTCAGGGAATACCGTTGAATATTGATACAAGAATGAACAAATATTTGACAAGTTCAATATATCTAACTGTTTGTATTTCATAAAGAAGGAGGTAAGTCCTGCTGCGTAGGGGAGTAAGAACAATACTTACATCTAGTCGCTAATAGACCCGTTTAGTGATGACGTAGGTGTCCAAACAAGTAAAAGGCTGCCGCCTTGGTAACGGTTGCAATGTTATTTAAAATTGATTGCGAAAGTAGTGGGAGATTTCTCTTTCTTAAAATTTTGGGCTTTTTAAAAGGCAAAGATGAATGAAATATAATTGTTATTAAAACTTGTGAAGTCTTGTAAGTTGCACAGTACATATTTTAAGGTTTTATTTTAAATTTGTTTCACCATGGTGATGTTTTTCGCACCTAACTTCAATCATTATAGCGAATGTGGAACTTGTAAGTTTTTTAAATTTCTAAAAGACTCAAATCTGAAGTATACCAAACAAACTTATAGGTTACGAACGCCAAACGTCAAATCCTGGTTTAGCATAGCAACCGCTTTAGCAACGATGACGCCATTTTCTTGTTTGGAACCCTTCGTGACGTTAAACTAAACGGGTCTATAGAAACAGATACCTTGGCAGTAAAGTAAACATAAAAAATAAAGCAGGAAAAAAAAGAAGAAAAATTCTCGGAAATGCAGTCAAGATAATATGTTTATTTGATTATACCGACGTTTCGATCATACTATGATCATCATAGTATGATCGAAACGTTAGCATAAGCAAATAAACATATTATCTTGACTGCATTTCCGAGAATTTTTTTTTCCTGCATCATTTTCCCAGTCGATCATCGTTCCTCCAATAAAAAAAAAATAAATATAAATAAATATATCATCACGGCATATTACCCATTGCTGGGTGTGCCAATCTGCACAATAAACATACTTCTTTTAAGCAATGTCCTAATAGCCTACTTACGATATCGGAAGTGAAAAATATATTAATATTTTTATGCTTCCTTACCTACAGAAACCTTTATTAAGCTTGGCTTACTGAACGTTTTTCTGTAATCTTATACAAATTTGTGTAATATTTGTCATTTAGATCCGTTTAATTTGAAATGATCTATTATGAGAATATCAAGAGTATTTTGAGATTTTAACAATAATTAATATACCGTTTATTAATTGTCTTTCATTATTAATTAACTGTCAGGTTAAGCTTATTATCTATTAGTTTTCTCTCTTGTAAATGAGAAGAGAGCACTCTCATGTAAATCATCGTTTCTGGAAAGCAATTATTCGTTTAATTTACGTACATTGTCTTATCAGTAGACGGTTCATGTGCAACTCGTAGAGTAAAAAAGCGTTTTGCATATGCCAGCAGTCTACCATACGGCATGCGGTTAAATACTGAAGCTGGTATGTGAACACGACTACTATCACTATCTATTTAATTTTACACAGGATTCCCAGTTTTGAATTGAATTTTTTTCGAAAATTTACTTAATTGTATTACTGTTTTAAACCCTCTTTCACGAATAAAAATCTAATGTGGCCAACACATAACCTCTAGCCAGATATTTTACCTGGTTGTACCTATAAAACGAAAATAGTTATTTGTATATCAAGGCCGCGAAATCACTCTTTAGCGTACCGAGAGAAAAATTGTCGCCGAGGCCGCTTGCGGCCGAGGCAAGACCATCTCGAGGGCGCTAAAAGGGTTTCGCGGCCAAGGTGTACACAATATTTTTTGTGCAACCGTAAAAAATATGTAATTATAAATTTTATTAATTTTAAACAGTTTCATTGTAAATAGAAAGTTAGCTTTCAAGGTGGCTATGGGATTAACATTTGATAAACAAAACCATGAAATTCTCAAGTGTCAAAGTGATTGGTTACCTAATTTCGCGGCCGCTACTATAACAACGGACGTGAAATTCGTTTCGCGGCCGTTACCATAACAACGGTCGCGAAATTTAACTTCGCGGCCTGTATTGCGGCTGCGAAATGCTTATTTCGCGTCCGGTTGCACAAAAATATTTTTAATTACAAATACATATATTCATGTCTCATTACAAAATAATTCTCACATATATTTGCAAAATCTATGGGATATTTTAATATAAATTATGTACAATACATACGTTTTCTTTATATTCAATATCCTGAATTTTTTTTTCTACTTTCCTTTTCTTTTCTTTATATTTGTCATTTTTTCACAAATTCCTTTTATATTCTTTTTTACGTATATTCTTTTCCGTAGTTGACTTTTTTTATTTTCATATAATCTTCATAATGATGTACAAATATTTTTGACAGTGACATACAAATATTTTTGACAGTGACATTTATGCGTCAATTACATAACATTTGAATTTCTTGTCTTGAAGTAGTTTGATCTGAGAAGTTTTACATCAAATAATTTTATATGCATTTCTTTATCTCTAAATCTATAGAAGATATAATAATGAATTTATATTTATCGAATAAAGAATTTAACGTTCTTTAATATAAGTATTTACATAATTTTCGATAAATAATATTTAGATGATTTTTTTCTTGTAACTACTACTTCCGGTTGTCCGATTGTTACCAAAACTTAATCAACTCTTCCCATTATTGTTAGATTGAGAAGTCCGTAGTTAAAAATGTCTTAAGTCTTATAGTATTTGAGAAATCGTGGACCCAACATCCACACACATATACGGACATCATCGTAAAAATGTTATAATCGGATTCTAGGGACCTTAAAACGTGCTTATTCAAAATCTGGATATGCGATTTTTAGCATGAATTCAATACCTCCCTTAGCGGGAGGTAAAAACTATTGAAGTATAAATCATCACTTTACTTTCGAAGTTTCATTATTCGATTAATGCGGAAATTTTAGTTGAAAAATAAATCTGTATTATTTTGTCAAAATAAATAAATATATCATCACAGCATATTACCCATTGCTGGGTGTGCCAATCTGCTTTGTACACAGATTTCGGTATAAAGATGACATATTTGTGCCGTGCGGGCGTTTACCAGACGTCACCTCACAGGCATCCTTTGCTGGCGTGGAGAGTGCACCTCATGGGTCAATTTTATGCCATTTAAAATTCGAAATATTTGGCGTCGGTCGGGATCGAAACCGGTTCCTAAGATTTTGTCAAAATTGAAATAGTATTTATTTACAAAACTATTTGAATTTTCATATTTTATTCTTTTTAATTTGTATTTCATCTAGAAAACAAATCTTAAATTAAAGAATCCAACAAAAAAGCATAAATAAATATACAGTGCCTTGGCTGCCAGGCCCGTTCCCATATCTGCAGCCGGCGCCAGCTAAATAAAGTTGTCTTCCTCAAGTTCAAATTATTTAAATGCCAATAATTGCTCTCTAATGCACTTGCACCACAATTATTTTTGTTTGCACTAAATTGTAAAATGATGAGTTTGGACTTTGCTACATCTCTAAAAATATAATAATAATTTATTTATTTACCAGATGCACAAAGAACATGTATAAAACGTCAAATGTTACATCAAGATATACAATATTACAAGTATCCATTTATATTGTAAAATAAGTGATTGAGCAGATAGTTTTAAAATTAGATATAGTATTGCTTGTTTTTATATCGTTAGGAAGTTTGTTATAAACATCCGCACCCATGAGATCCGGAGAGTTTCTAGTGCAATTCTATTTTACTAAAGATTTACAAAATTTATCCTTGTTTCTTGTGTTTTTACTGTGCTAATTAGAGTGTTTAAAATTTGTCTTTCTTTTTAAACATACACAGGCTGTTCATTTTATTTTGTCCACTATTACTATTTCGAGAACTACAGTATGTTCAAAAAAATTCCTAATTCAGAGTAGGCTATGAACAGTGAAACGTATGTCTGATCATTATTTAATTCAAAAGACAAGTTTATGAAATCGATCTTAAAATATAATTTTAAGGAGAAAAGACAATAAAGAAGGATATAGTATATTCACATTCGCCGTTTTCTAATTTGTTTCAATTTCTAAAATAAGATATCTTTAAATAACATTTTTGACAATATCTCATGTCAAATTGACATTTAATTAAATATTTTTAAATTGACATACGTTTCTTTGTTCAAAGCCTACTTCGAGTTAGGAATTTTTTTGAACAGAGTGTATATAAGAGCTACGACGTCGGTTAAATTAGCAAGTAATTTCTATTTTACTAGACTATTTTAATAAGCATATTTTTTCTACTCGTGGTTTTCAAACTGTGGGTACCAACTTTGTTATTTTAAATGGGACCATATATTTTTTATCTACTTATTAGATAGAGAATTTTATTCTTCAGTGGTACAATACTTGTATACCCTTAGTTACCTTTTATTCGAAAAAAAAATCGAATACAGTTTAATATTAATTTGATTAAAATATGGCTACAATAAGATTTTATATAAAAATTTGAAAATTATTTACCATCCAGATTTAATTTTATTACATCTGAACAATTACAACTGACAGTTGATCTAAAGATATGATAAATAGGTAGAATTATATTTGACAACCATGGTGCGCCAACACTTTATCTTTTATAAATCTCCCTTTATACAGTAAACGATTTGACATTTTCGTAATTTACACAAGCTGCATTATACAACAAATTTTTGTCCATATTAAAATTCAAGCTCTCAACACAAACAAACCAAATATTATAATATCTCTGGATTAGTCTAAGCGCGACGTTGCCACAGTTATTCTTAAACCAGCATATAAATTACCTAGTTTATCCCGATAGTTTCAACCCGCTTGAAAATGGGTTGAATCGACCCGATTGAAGTTAGCGGGTTGAAATGATCGGAATAAGCGCATTTTCAACCGGATTGAAATTTTCAACTCGACCCTAAAATACAAATGGGTTGAGCTTATTCGACCGGATTGACTTTACGGGATAAACGCTCAACCCGATCGAAGTACATGTATGATTCACTATCGTTAGAGGTTATCTGTCAGCTACATTTTAACAGTCAAATCGTATGTGATTAGAATTGAATTATGTCAAAAAGAAACATTTGGCAGAATCAGGAAGTAATGTATTTTCAATGAGGGAAATGAAAATTCTCGTTCTTATGCACGGAAACTATTTTTATACGATCTGTGTATACAATATAATGTTAAAAAATATATTATTATTGCAAGTATAAACTGTTTTAGCTTAATTTTTATTTCAAACATAGAACAAGTTTTTGAATAGGTACACTCGAGTGACAATTACCTTAAGTGGCTAGTAGGACATGTAATTAATCCTGAATTTATGACTTGTTGCCCTTCAACCGTGTTTCATGATGAAGGATTTGCGAGAGAATTTTACTAAAAAAATGTGCTGAGTTGTATTGTTAACATTTTTTTATGACAGAAAGAACTCAGTCGAAATGTAAACAAATCTGACAGATCCTACTACGCGCCATGACAGGTGCGTTTACCTAAAGTAAAGTTGAAAACGAATGTAAAAATATAAATTTTATTTTAAAAATATTATATTTGTGTTGTAATAAATTAAGAAAGAAGATTTTCTTTGACGTCATTATTTTTAACTGGAGAAAGGGATGCATATTGAAGAATGTAACCTGTAGATGGCGAGCGAGTGCGAATTTTAATTTGATTTGACATTAGTTCATTTTTCTGCACTCTCTCTCTTCTTCAATATTTACAATTTGCGTGGTTTCTGTTCCTTTTATTACGTATTTCGATTTGTTAAGCAGGATTTTGAAGGATTTTAACTTAGCTTATACTCGTACAAGATTAAAATGACAAACGAAAATATTAACCTCCAAACTATTATTCAAACGTCAAACAGATGATCTGTCATGTTTAAATTACCCGCACATGCCGTTGCTATTGGACGTACCGATGTTATTGATTTACGGCCATTCATTGGTTCGGCGTAATTCTACGTCATACATGGCGGTAATTTAAATATTAAAATTTCATTAATTTTTTTCTGGCCAATTAATGAAAATTTTGCCAAAAGAAAAAATATGGGCAGCAAGTTTTTATCGTCTCTTCAAAAACATTAAATAAAAAAATGGCATGTAAGTAGCCCATTAATCACAAAAAAATAGTTAACCACTCGATTCTAAAAAAGAATACAATTCCAAAATATAAATCAGTAAAAACAAATTTGAATTAGGAAGGAAAAGTTTGAGATTTTCGTTTCTCTTAAAACAGAGAGTCGAGTAAAAATTATTGTAGTACCATATAGAGAAAACTTAAGTTTTGTTCGGTGAAGTAGGTATCTGTAATAATTTAAGATTGTTTTGAAAAATTCCTTGTTATTAAAAAAAAAAAATTCATACAATACTTCTTGTGGCTTGTCTTGTCAAAAATAAATCTTATGCCCTCTATTGTCATCGGTAGTTACTTTGTTGAGCACCCGAAAGCCACGCTAGAAACGTGTAGCGAATGTTGGATTTTACAGAGATCTTGTTATGTTTTATGCAGGTGGAAAGTATGGCGAATTTGATCATAACTCATATGACAGATTCCAGATTTCGTATTCCGCAAGATGTCGTCTTGGTTAATGTAATCATGTACGTGTTCATATTGTATGGAATATTAATGGAAGATTATATGTATACACAGGAAATAAAAATCTATGTAACGAAAACAGTCAGGTCGCGTGATTAAATTGTGAGAGTTGAAACCAGCAAACTGTAAACAAATTCCATAAATATAATTGATGGAGAATTCTACAAGCTTCATAAAATGCTGTAACATGTTACATGTTGTTTAGTTTTTCAATCAAGTATACTCATATATCTTTTACTGTATTATGAACACAGCTGATACAAAATATGACTTCTGTCAATAGTAATTTTAAATATAGTGGAAGATAACTTATGGTAGTTAAATAAATAACATATACCTACTATCCATTTCAGCATTCTAGTATATTTTGAAATTCAAAAATTTGCATAAAAAATTCAAAAATTATGAAACACACTTGCAACTACGGACCGTACATTTCTACGTAATTATACTAATTTATATATTTTCCAATTAATTAATTTAAAAATAATTTAAAAAATATATAAAAAAGACCCACATCTTTATTGCGTTTGAAGAAATGCTCAACTTTATTGATTAATTTTATTGCTTAATATCAATAAGTATAAACGGAAAAATTAATATTTGAACATGTTGTTGCCATAGGTTTACTATTCCAATTTAAATGTTGTAAATGCTGGAATTCAATCCATTATTAAATTTTGCGTGATCACAGAAATATGTACAAAATTTTGAAGTTAAAATTTTGGTTGAAAATTTGAAGATGAAATTGACAGCTGTCAACATTCAAATGTACAATGAAATGGGCCAAGCAGAAGTGTCCTCGTCGCGGCCCTGTGTAGGGGAGACCGGTGCCAATTGTTACAAAATTTAAATTTTTATTTTTCTCGAGTTAACGTTACTTTTCGAAATTTTGAAATTACCTATATGAGAACCTACCCACCTTAGTGAATAATATTTTGAATTTTAAACTTTTGAAAATGTGACAAATATAAAAGTATAAGGATTTTTAGTCAGACATCACAAATGTTACAATTGACACCAGTTAGGTGTCAATAGTAACAGGGCCAGTGTTAATTGTAACAAATTTTAACAGTGATGTAATAATATAAAATAACAGATAAAAGAAGACATTATTGAAAAAATAAGCATTTATTTATTACCTCAGAAAATACAAAATTCAGATGACTCAACTAAAAGCAAACAAAATATATATTTTGTTGGTGATATGGACCATTTTGACCAATGCCTTTAGTCGCTAACGAAATTGCAGTTTAGGTAAACATAAAATAGGTCTTTCTGCGTACAATTTAACTTGCCCGGTGTCCAGATTTTACATTTTCGCCACTGCAACCAATCTTATGTGCTCAAAAAATATGGGCCAATACATATCAGAGAGTTTCCTTGTCGAAGCCATCTGAACAGTAATCTGCGACTGTTACTTTCGGAACTGTTTTTTGTTTTTTTGCTCTTCTTCTTTTATGTTTTCGATAGCAGTGGTTTTTTCTTGTAATTTTTATCATGATCAAACACTGGTACTTGATTATTAAACACCGACACCGTGGCATGTGTTACAACTGACACCGCTTAACTTATAAAGATATTATTTGCTTTTTTGTATATATTAAGTAATAATTCGAAATGTTTTTTTAATGAAAAATAAAAGCAGATATAACTCACAAACTGATCCTTAACTTGAAATATTTCCGAGGAGAGCACTTATAGTGTTTTAGAAACAATATGTGTCACTACCGGTATTTACTTTTTTGTCGATTTACAGACATTCATCAGAAACAGGCGCCGTATTTGCGCGTATGTACTTACACTAAATACCAAAGAGCTATGACTCTTTCTGCTTCACTCTGCAAGCGCGTTTTAATCTACTTCGAAAAAATGGCCCTGTTACCTACCCTTGTTACATTTGACACCTATTATAATTGACACCGGTCTCCCCTACTGGTTTTCTAACCAGTATAAATTCTGCAACTACCAGCAAACAAGTTATATTCAGAACTATGAAGGGAAATCAGTGGATATTCGCTTTTGTGTTATTTGTAATTGCTGGATACGATTAAATAAATAGGCTTTGTGAATCATTTAAACGTTATTTTTTTAATTTATCAATATTATGTACATAACATTAAAAAATGAAAAAAAATATATATTATATCTCAGCTTCTATTAATAATTAGAAATTGAAATTTGGCATGTTGATTCAGCATGCAGTTTTTATATAAAATATTAATAAATTTTTATTTGAAATTGATTACATACATTTTAATAATTTTTTTATTGTAAGAGCGCGCCAACAGTATTTTAACACTTGGCAAAATAAACAAATCTGGTAAAACATATATTGTTCCTTTTTGTCACGGTATACGCTCTGTATGCATATATTCAAAAATATTCGCAGTTATATTCGGCTTTTATGCAAAATAAAGCATTTTGATTGTTTTCAACATGAGAAAATAAATAAACAATAATTTTTGTTTTTTAAAAAAAATACTGGCAATGATATTTCATATACATAGATATATCTTGTTTTCCCTGTTCCACTCCAGTATTTCATTATAATTATTATGTGGACTATTTCTAATATTTTATGTTTTTAGACAACAGTAACTTCTTACCTAACAGTGAATCTACCTATATTTATATATGTATGCACATAATTTCCCGTAATGCAAGCTGACATCACCAGTAATACATTTATGTAACAATCATCCTTCATCACGCAGTCCTATCCAAACAAATTTCTTTCACATCGTTGCTTTCCTGCAAACTCATCTATTCCTCGCATTCGCATTCAGAAACTTCTCTTTCGAAACACAACTAATAACGTTATTAATCCATACATTTAGGAGCCGTCCACACGAACCTACACCGTCAACCTACCAACATACATAATGTATGTGTTAGGGCAAATTTGGAACATTCGTTCAAATTTTGGATTTGGCCGGAGATTTCACGAGGTATGTGTACTTATACTGACATGGGCAAATTCAGGATAATTTGATCACATTACAAAATTGTAATTTTTTAAAGCTTATCTTAACATAACGTAACACATAAAATTCAGACTTGGCAAAATCGTAACGTTATAGTCGTTTTTGTATTTGTAAAATCATTATTTATAAACAAAACTAAAAAAAAAAAATCTGGTGTGGCCAACACAATACCTCCCGCCATTTACAGTCCGAGTCACAAAAAAGATTAAGATAATCCTTATTTTTGGGTAATGAATTTTACTCTAATTTTCACAGTATATTTCTTAAAATATAGTCTAATCTAATCCAAGTAACTACCTTTTTTTTAAAGCCCTCAACAGGATTACATCCCAATTACAGAGTGCGGTTCATATTCACACACATCCATGCCTTTGTGGGATTCGAACCCAGAGCCCCAAGGGCACTCATGACATGAGGCGTTGCTCTAACCATTGAGCCACCGGAGCTATAATAAAATGAAGATTAAATTTTAAATACCGGGATAGAATATAATTCACCCGTGGAATTCTCTAACCCAAAAATGAGGATTAGCTTAAACATTTTTATGAATCTTTAATTTTTATTATTCTAAATACATACCTACATATTTATTTATGCTGGAAACTGTATTGAATTCCTTTTGTATTGTTCTATTTAGTTTCTTCTTTTTAAAACGTTACTAATATTATTTTGAAATGATTAGTTCTTTGATAGTGACATTTCTGTCAGTTACATACAGTTGAATAACTGCGTTTTGTTTGTTTAAAGCGTAGGTTCTGGGATTTAAATTAAAGATAATTTTATAAATTTATTCATAAAATATGTAGAAAAAGCTTGATGCAGATCTATAGAAAATTTAATAATCTTTAATTTTTATAAAAACATTAATCTCGAAAAAATAACATTTAAAGGTATTTTTCGAAGAAAAACTATTTTGAGCTTCTAGTAAAGTGCCATTTCCGGTAAACCGATTTTCACCAAAATCTCATGGGCTCTTTCCAATACAGAAAAAGTTCGAAATACAAGATTTCAAAATTTTATGAATTATAGTATTTAAGTTAGAGTGGAGGATCCACACACACATACACACAGACATCATCGTGAAAATGTTAAAATTGGATTCTAGGGACCTTAAAACGTGCTCATTTACCAATATCTCGATATGCGATTTTTAGCACGATCCCTATACCTCCCTTACCAAGGGTAGCGGGAGGTAAAAAACGGCAATAACGGGTCTGTTTAATAGCGTTTTCCATTCACATATTTAGTTTTGCACTCAGTACAGGCAACTAGTTGTTGGTATACTGCATATGCGTAGTTCATTTTAAATGGAACATGTTTCAAAATCCCAGTGCAAGTTTTTTAGCTTTCAACAGAGAATTTAGAGGTAATCTAGCTATGGATATCAATACATAAGAATCGGCCTGTGACGAAGTGAAATATTCTGGTACATCTTTCTCTTTGGTAGAATATTCTTTATTGTAAGTTAAAACATGTTGAAAAAAGTTGATAAAATATAATTATTTTGGTCTATTGTTCTCCATATACTAGATATAATATAATCATCGTCACCAGAAGAGGACGTTTCCAATAATTCTATTTGTCACCGATATTATTTTGCGTAAGATTATTTTTATTAAATTTATTATGTTTTGTCTCTAATTAGCTATTTAGGTACGTAACCGATGCTGTTGGATAAGAGCTACATTTAATGATACTGGTATTCACGTATTTTATTTCAGTTTATTTCTAGATTTCAGTGTGAGAACATCGATATTATAGTGATTCAGGTGAGAGAGTTAATCTAGCATGTGTATGATTGTGGGTGTGTGTGCGAGCAGTACGGTGTACTGTAGTGGCCGCATCGTGTGAACCCGAGGGTCGCCAACGGTAGCAGCAGGGAAGGCTGTAGTGACCCACATCTGGTGTCGCCAACGGCAGCAGCAGTTAGGGCTGTAGTGATCTGATCCAGTTGGTTAAGAGGATTGTCTCCGGATCACCACCGAAGCGGCAGTGGTTCCGTAGTGGCCGCTCGTGTGAACCCGAGGGTCGCCAGCGTAGCAGCAGGGAAGGCTGTAGTGACCCACATCTGGTGTCGCCAACGGCAGCAGCAGTTAGGGCTGTAGTGATCTGATCCAGTTGGTTAAGAGGATTGTCTCCGGATCACCACCGAAGCGGCAGTGGTTCCGTAGTGGCCGCTCGTGTGAACCCGAGGGTCGCCAGCGTAGCAGCAGGGAAGGCTGTAGTGACCCACATCTGGTGTCGCCAACGGCAGCAGCAGTTAGGGCTGTAGTGATCTGATCCAGTTGGTTAAGAGGATTGTCTCCGGATCACCACCGAAGCGGCAGTGGTTCCGTAGTGGCCGCTCGTGTGAACCCGAGGGTCGCCAGCGTAGCAGCAGGGAAGGCTGTAGTGACCCACATCTGGTGTCGCCAACGGCAGCAGCAGTCAGGGCTGTAGTGATCTGATCCATTTGGTTAAGATGATTGTCTCCGGATCACCACCGAAGCGGCAGAGGTTCCGTAGTAACTAGCGGTACTGCCCGTAGTTGCCAACATGTGTGTACGGTGTGTGAATGCCTGAACCTTTTGTAAATGATTGCCTTCTCACTGAGTATTTCTCATGTGTTAATTCTTTTACAGAAATAATCACGGCGTGAAGGAGGATTCCGCGTGACCGGGTTCGGCCAGGCGACGGTCATCTAGATTTGTTATTATTTTTGTATTAATACTCTATATACCGGTTTGGGTGATAAATGTGTTCTAATATTCTAATTTTCAGCGCTAACATTTAATCGTCATTTATAACATTTCAGAAGTGGGATCAGAACGTTTTTAACTTTCAGCTTTTGGGATCACACCGACAAAGATTTTGGAACAGTGCGGATATTGATTACATTTACGTTTAGCCGGATTACGAACCTGGAACAACATTACAACATGACTACCTTACAACAGTCCTCAATTTCAGTATGTACGTTCACTTTACGCGCTTTGCATAAATGGGGCGAAATAAATACCATCATGTATGTGAGATCTCGCTGGAGAGGGTATGTAGAAATATGGTTCCAAGGAATAAATCATTCTTGGGAGTCATAGAAGGCTATGTTGTTGAAGGCATTTCCGTCACAGGAAAATTATTTTCAGTTGCTTCAAAAAATGATTTCTCGCAACAAGAAACCGGATGAACTTATGTTGCAATACTATTATGAGAAGCTGGCGATACTCAACACTTGCCGCAGTCTCTTTTATTATTTTTGAAGACGATCGATGATAAATTAGCGACACGAAACCTTTCTACTCCCCTTAACCGCGATTTACATCGTCTTTTTCAGAAGAACAAGTAGCCTTACTATACTACGCAGCAGCACGACGATGGAATGACGAACATTCGATGTTTTATTTGTGGAAATTGGGACATACACGCTCACATTATAACAAAAAATGGCAACGAGTATCGAATTTTGCAGGACGAAATGGAGGCGAATTCAGTGGAAGTAGGAACCAGCGACCACAACAACGTCGACATCAGCATGTTCAACGTCAACAAGAGCCACAACCACAACTGCCAGAAAGGAACATCTTAACAACTTCTGCGGAGGTAAGCGGTAATTGTCTAAGCATACGTCGATATGGGGTTCCACTTGCTTAACCATGAAGGAAACGAGCACGTATTCCCGCGAACAATTGTAGTAGCAGACAAAGATATGGAATGTGTTCTAACAGTCTTGAACTGATCACATGCGGAATTAACAATTCAGAAGGATAAAATTATAACAAGAAAGCAGCTAGAACTATGGAATCCAATTGAGAAACTATCAATTCCATTTCACACCATCCATATGAAGGACCATTAAGTACACGTGAACTGTCGGAAGACAACAGCGCTTTGGATGTTAATGCTGATGCTGCAGGAATTTGGGATTGATTCCTCGAGGACGAGGAACTTTTCAGGATGGCCGAACTGTCACCGATATTATTTTGCGTAAGATTATTTTTATTAAATTTATTATGTTTTGTCTCTAATTAGCTATTTAGGTACGTAACCGATGCTGTTGGATAAGAGCTACATTTAATGATACTGGTATTCACGTATTTTATTTCAGTTTATTTCTAGATTTCAGTGTGAGAACATCGATATTATAGTGATTCAGGTGAGAGAGTTAATCTAGCATGTGTATGATTGTGGGTGTGTGTGCGAGCAGTACGGTGTACTGTAGTGGCCGCATCGTGTGAACCCGAGGGTCGCCAACGGTAGCAGCAGGGAAGGCTGTAGTGACCCACATCTGGTGTCGCCAACGGCAGCAGCAGTTAGGGCTGTAGTGATCTGATCCAGTTGGTTAAGAGGATTGTCTCCGGATCACCACCGAAGCGGCAGTGGTTCCGTAGTGGCCGCTCGTGTGAACCCGAGGGTCGCCAGCGTAGCAGCAGGGAAGGCTGTAGTGACCCACATCTGGTGTCGCCAACGGCAGCAGCAGTTAGGGCTGTAGTGATCTGATCCAGTTGGTTAAGATGATTGTCTCCGGATCACCACCGAAGCGGCAGTGGTTCCGTAATGGCCGCTCGTGTGAACCCGAGGGTCGCCAGCGTAGCAGCAGGGAAGGCTGTAGTGACCCACATCTGGTGTCGCCAACGGCAGCAGCAGTTAGGGCTGTAGTGATCTGATCCAGTTGGTTAAGAGGATTGTCTCCGGATCACCACCGAAGCGGCAGTGGTTCCGTAGTGGCCGCTCGTGTGAACCCGAGGGTCGCCAGCGTAGCAGCAGGGAAGGCTGTAGTGACCCACATCTGGTGTCGCCAACGGCAGCAGCAGTCAGGGCTGTAGTGATCTGATCCATTTGGTTAAGAGGATTGTCTCCGGATCACCACCGAAGCGGCAGAGGTTCCGTAGTAACTAGCGGTACTGCCCGTAGTTGCCAACATGTGTGTACGGTGTGTGAATGCCTGAACCTTTTGTAAATGATTGCCTTCTCACTGAGTATTTCTCATGTGTTAATTCTTTTACAGAAATAATCACGGCGTGAAGGAGGATTCCGCGTGACCGGGTTCGGCCAGGCGACGGTCATCTAGATTTGTTATTATTTTTGTATTAATACTCTATATACCGGTTTGGGTGATAAATGTGTTCTAATATTCTAATTTTCAGCGCTAACATTTAATCGTCATTTATAACATATTAATAATAAACTTACATCAATTGTACTTAACAGACACTTTTTACAACTCAACATGTTTGACAGACTGCACTTGTAAGAATTGACGACCGAAGTAAGTGCAAAAAAGTGCTGAGTAAGGTTTAGTTCACTCGAAAATTATAAATGGAACACGTAAAACTCAGTTAGTGCGCACTGAGAATATAAATAGAAAACGATATATGCACTCAGTGCAAAAAAGTGCGCATTAAATATACAAATGGAAAATGCTATTTTATGTATTAGAAAAATTAATGGATATTCCTAATATTGTAGGGATGATGAGAAATAATTGGAGATGCAGTCGTGGTAAACAGTGTTTATTAAATAGTAATATTAACTTTCTTTTCCTTCCTATTTAATAAACACTGTTTACCACGACTACAGCAATCATACTAACAGTCAAGTAATATCAATAAATTTATTCCTAATATTACCTAATATAAAAAAGAAAAAAATATCTTGCAGATGTTTTAAAGTCATTATGAACAAGACATAAAATTATTAATTTAGATAAGCAATTAATATTTGTCCAGAAAAATATACTGAAGGCGAAGTCGGGTAAATGATTTTATGTCATAGATAAACATGAAAAATATTACTCATATTCAGAAGTATTTACAGTACACATTCCGAATGTTTATGAAATAGTATACTCTACAACAAGTAATGGAATGGTCCATATTCCAAACGAGTAAAAAGTTTGTGATCCGAGCCGAAGGCGAGGACTACGGATTGTGAGTGTGAATTATGCCATTCCAAACGTGTTTTAGACTATATTTTCTCCAACAAGATTTTTGAAGTTATTAAAAAAAATGTTGTTTGATTATAACAATTATCATAACAATCAAGTCCAGTCCATAAATTTCTTATAATAACAGCATTTATACCTTTCTTTTGCTTTTTTGGAATTATTCCAAACGGCATTCGGAATTATACCACACGGTTTGTTGGAATAATATTGATTCCAACATAATTTATAGTTGTGGAATGTGTAGTTTCCGAAATAGTTTTGGAGAAAAGAAATGACAATATTAAACATCACCTTAAATTAATTTTATGGAGGTAATACCATCCATCCCCTTATAAAGTAACATTTATTTATATAGGTATACCTGCCTGGGGAGTAGGATTTTATTTATCGGTCATTAAAATAAAAAAATTCTGATTGAGTGAAAATTTTGGAATCTTTTAGCTGGCCTAAGATCAAGATAGCCGAAATATCTCCTTTCGTGCCCCTACTCTCTGAACAACATATTTTCTAATTCCACATTCTTATACACCATTACTCAATCATTTCTTACTTGGTCCAATATAACATAACACACTTCATAAATTCATAAATATATTTTATTTCTGCAGCAGTCACTCTTTTATACCTATATAAATGAGACAAGCACACGGGAAATTAAACAAATAAAGATATAATCAAAATAAATAGGAATTTATACGGTACATTAGAAACGGTGTATTTACAAACTTAAGAGTAAATCCAGTATGAAATTAACTATTCCGTTTTACAAGAAAAAGCAAAGGTAACCGACCGTTCTTGAAGATTATGCAATTAATCAGAATTTGCATAAATAAGACTGGTGAATGTAAAAAAATCAAAACTTAAAAGTGAAAGTCCTGTAACGGTACCTTTCCAAACAATGTACGACACTATTTCGGAACATCTAACTGTTCTATGCAAATGTATCCCATCAAATTTTACAGTAAAATTATTTTTCATTAGTGTGATGTATGAATGAATGAGTGAAAGTAGAAAATTATGCGGTTATTTTTGTTATTAAAATACGCTGTATGTAATAATGAGTCATGATATATTTTTGTATATAAATAAAAAAGTAATGCGTAGTATAGAAATTTGACACGGACACGAAATTGACGAAAAAGTTATACATACGTCATGAAGAACTTTTGTATGTAGCCTAATTTTTGATGAAAGGTTGTTGAACTTATTTTTGTTGGTAAACAAACTTTCAATATGAAAATTTTTCTTGACTAATTAGTATTATTTTACTACGCACATATATCTCAATGTATTTATCAGTAAGTGATTAGTTTTACATAATTTTATGACAGTTTAAAATTAAGTACCATGTAGATATAGAATATATTTAACATTCCTTCACGCAGATAACATATTTCTCAATAATACTATTTTACTTTGTAACAGAAATCTATCTTTGATTCCCTTGAAAATGATTTTGAAACTTCAATATTTTTTTAACAATTGAATTAATTGCCTATTTACCTATGTAATTCCATCTGGATTGTAAAATTAATAATAAGAACAGTGTATTTTGTCATTTGATACCAATAAATACTTCAAAGAAAATCTGCAGAGAAATGATTCTGAAGAGTATTGTTAGTTCCCTTGTTTATAATTAATAATAATATTAATAAAAACAACAATAATAACAACTTAAAAGTACGAGTCTATATGTATTCTACAGCTATAGAGTCTACGTATTCAGTATACCATGTTGAAATATGAGCCTCACGTCAGTGAAGTCATCGCCGTTCAAATTTAATGTGCTAGTGACAAATTTAAATTTTGCATAATATAAGCTTATCAACTCTATTATTTATATGTAGTATAATATAGTTTTACTTATGTATGAAGATACTTTCAAAAAGGCGTTGCATCAGATTTTGATATAATTCCGCCCGCAGATTGATTCGTCAGCATTATTTTTACATCTTATGCAAAATCCGTTATGCGCGCCGAAATCTAACCGCCCAGTCATGTCAAATTTATTCATTATTGAGTTTTACCTTCCGCCACCTTTAGGTAAGGAAGGTATTGTCTTTGGTCAAAAAATTCGGTGGTGAGTTTTTGATGAATAAGCACGTTTTAGGGTCCCTAGAATATGATTTTACTATTTTTATGATGATGTCTGTATGTGTACGTGTATATATGGGTGTATGTCTGTATGTGACAAAATTTCGTAATGCGATAACTCCAATACTACAATTCCAAAAATTATAATTCTTTCGTATTCCTCTTTGTTACATCCATGTGAAGAGCTGATTAGATTTTGGTTATAATTGGTCAACCGGAAGTATCCTCATTTGAAGATTTTAACAGTTTTTCTTGAAAAAAGATGTTAAATATCATTTTTTCACATTTAATGTTATTATAAATATTAAAGAATAGTATGTTATGTTATTAGGAGTAGAAAGCGGTCTTTTTGTGTTGAACCCAGCTATTGCGGCCGAGGCGCTAGCCGAGGACTGGCAAGCTGGGTAAAACACAAAAAGGGCGTTCTAGTCCGAATGACATATACTACTTTTTCTTCAAGCGTTTCAAATAATTTTTTGACATTTTTTTGTAATTTATTTACTTATAAAATTTGCAATTTTAGTCAAAGCTGACTGTGTACACTACAAAACACAAACGATTCAACTGTCAAATAACAATTTTCAATATCATCTGTGTTGCTGTGGGTACTGCCGCCGCCAGCGTTGAACTAAGAAACTAACTTTTTTCTACTAGTACAACAATAACAACATTTTTGTACTAGTAAGACAATGAATATCTTCCACAGCGTGCGTACAGTAGCATAATATGCATATTATAATACGCTTGAAGAAAATATTTTATTTTCTATACGATTTGCATGCATTTTATACTTCATATTAAATGGATATAGAGTTAAAAATGATAAAGAAATTAAGTATCATATATTAGCCAGCTATGCTATAACTGTGAAAAAAGTTGCTATATTAAGAAAATTGTGATTGAAAGGTCAGTGTCAAGTGCAGTTGACAGCATGTTTTTGTTATAATTTTACTGGAAATATAGGATCTTTTGCTAGAAACTTTCTGTATGGAATTTGTATAAAATACATACAACTGCCTTACGGTAATGTACAAGAAATAGAGTATTTTACAAGGAACTTTCTGTATGACATTTATACAAAATACATAGAACTGACGGAAGGTAATGTGATGGCCACATCAGATTTTTTCTTTGAGTTTTTGATAATTTATATGTTAGTTATCTTTTGATAACTATAAATTTAAAAATAAAAGTAAGTTTATTTCATGTTTCTTGGTCAATTATATGAAAATACAATTACTTACAAATATATTTCGTTTTCTTACCAAAAATATATTAAAGCTAAATTATTCACCATGAATAAAGTTATTTTTGTTTGTTTGGGTGTAATATTTGACTAGACACTTATTTCTAAGTTACCACTAGAAATATGAGGCATAAATTATAAATATAACCCGGTTTTTAATAAATTTGAGGTATGTACGAGTATGCGGCCCAGGTGCAGTGAATTTTTATGCAAGGTATATAAATCGCAGACAATTTTTTTTATAGCAACCAAGAGAAGTTAAATAACCTCGTGGCCACTATCAATCCTTCATACTACTTTTTGTAAGAGTACCAAATTTCATTAATTTTTTTCTAAATTCTGCTTGACTTCTTGAATGATTTTTTTCTAATATTTTTGTTTTTTCACTATATCCAACAGGTTCCAAGGAGGATTTATCTTACGTTCCATATTTTCATTTAATTATTTGTAATCTGTTATAAGTTTTTATAATCATACTAAATTTGTACGAGCTTCAATGATCTTGAGCTCTCACTTGTCAAGCACACCTGTCAACTCTTGTGGTCAACAAGGTCTGTGACCCATAACTCCATAATGGATTACACTCTATTGGTCTCTCATATTGCAGTCAAATAAATAATATAAATACGAATTATGATAAACCAAATTTGAATAGAATCACATAATCTTCCAATGTTGAACCTGACATTTGTATTTTTTTTTTCGAAACTATATCTCCCTAATGTTGCTACGTGTACTGCATAGGTACATACTGTAAAGTTTGTTTTACAAAAAATTGATGTGCATTTATAATTTTTCTATCAACGACTTTCATTTTAGGTATTGATTCTTATTGCAGGGACTTAGTTCTTGTTGATTGTTGCTTGAGCGCAGTCGCATCATATGACGTTGCTGAGCGGGTCACCTCGCAGACATTCGAGAGAAATTCCATCACTCAGAGGTCACTGACCTCATTAACGTAATCACTTTAAACAGCATCGCATCACATTACTGCAACGTCCGACCACAAATTATACCCTATACGTTATATTCGAACCTAGACACGCCTACTGAATGTTCTAACACCAAAAGTAAAGAAGGAAGAACACATATGTAACTGTGAAGAAAGTAAATATTTTTATAGAAATATTTCGAAATATGTTTAAAAACGGTTTACAAATAAAAAAAAATACCAAAATAATGTATTTCCTTTCATATGTAAATACTTTTAAGATGTCCAAGAGTACATTTGCTTTAGTAGAATTTATGAAATATGTTTTATAAACTCTTGGTAAAGTTCCAAGACTAATATAATTAACAAACTTATCCAAAATGAACATAGAATTTAATCATGCGCCTAGTAACTATTAACCAATACGGACTATTGTGCCAATATGACGTAGAATCTAATAAATATAAACTGCATCTCGAGCTACATCTACACTCATGCTCAAAAGCATTGGTGTATAGAAACCTGCATTTTCATAATTTAATTTTTCCTGTTGAGTCTGTTATTTGAAGAAATTGTTGTACAATTTGACTGAATTGGGATCATTAGCTTCGTAACGTCGAAAACAAATCCATCTTTTATAATTATTTTATCATCTTTTCTACAAGAAATAGTTTTTGTCCAAGGTAAGGGAGGTATTGTTGCCGGACAACATCAGTGGTCAATTTTTACTTCCTTGTACAAAGTAAAGGAAGTATTGTATTCGCGAAAAATTTCGGTTTCCAGATTTCAACGGAAATATCCATTTTGGCCATCCCTGAATCCATTCTGACTAATTTCGTCGTGACGTCTGTACGTACGTATGTACGTACGTACGTATCTCGCATAACTCAAAAACGGTAAGCCGTAGAAAGTTGAAATTTTGTATTTAGGACATCTAGTTGTGCACCTCCCTTTTTGGTCATTACATAATTTCCAGAAAAGGTACTTTATTTGAAGCCTATAATAGATTTTAATGAAAAACTATGTTAAAATATAATCCAAAACTTTTCAAATTTAGTATAGAAGACTTTTATATCAATTGGAATAACATAGCAGAATTTGGTTAAAACAGGCTAACCGGAAGTGATATATTACCTGAAGTTGTTAACAGTTTTTCTTGAATAAAATGGTTTCATTTTGATTTTAGAAATAAATGCTTCAAATAAGAGTTTTACAGAATTAAATTCTGCGTGTAGCACATCAAGTATTATTAAATTAGCCCTTTGTATAAGCGAGATATGTAAATTTAAAACATATACTTTTTGGTTTTTGTAATGAAGCTTGCTATGGATTAGGACAAAAAATAACAAAAAAAAAAAAAAAATAGATGTTAATGTCAAATTACGTCAAATACGTGCAATTTTATAATTGAGTCTATACTTCATCTTCATATTGGTCTTGCGTACAAGGAAGTCGTGTGGTGTCCACATCAGATTTTTTAAATAGTAATAAACAACGTTTTCTTGCCCGTTACAGCTATTTTGTCAATAATGTCTATATCCCCAATAAAAAAAAAATGAGCACTGATTTTGCCCGGCAACATTCAGAATTTCATTCTTTAGGAACGGAATGTATCTTGGCGCCCGGTCTAAAGATGAATTTTCCATAATACAAACTAATGATTCTAAACATTTATTAAACATTATTAGCATATTCTTGTATCAGAAATCTTATGCGCTATTTTTAGCTGAAAATATCTAAGTAATTTTTTGTATGTGGAACTATATTTTGACTTCAGAAAAACATTTCTATTTAGTAAACACAATAATCTCGAAATCATAGAAATCTCACCCTTAAAACATCTGGGAAACTTCCGTGCACATAATATAACAGAAACTAAATAAACTCCATAAAATTGATGTAACAATGGCGATATTTTATTTGATTAAGAAATAGATTATGATCAAATTGTAAGAAAAAAGTTTCTAACTTGAATGAAAATTGCACATGATTCTACTGTACCTAATTCATGTTAGTATTATTGGAAATTTGCTGAATTCAGAAAGTAAACCATACTTACGGTATACGTGTTTAATAATGGTTAATTTACAATTTCCTAGAATATGTCATTTCTCTTATTTATTTCAAATTATTATAACAAGTTAATAACATTTTCTTTACAAAGAAATTCCTATGTAAAGAAACGTATAAAATGCGGCTAATGGTATTATTTATCAGAAATAGTTAGAGCGTGTGAAACTAGACCAAAGTCCAAGTAGCAAGTAGATTCCAACTTCTTACACTTTGAATCCCATTAGAATCCTAGGGGGAACCCATCTCGTAATCTCCTGAACCACTAACCAAGTTGGGAAACTATTTCTATCTCGTGGTAGTAGTTGGCGGTGTTAGCAGGAATTACAGCAGGAAAAGGCGAATGAAAAGTAGCGGAAACAAGTGCACAGTCTCTGGACACTTCAATTAGTCACCCCCTTTCAATTAAGCACAAGATAATGGGATGGATTCCTAAAACATCCCCTGCGGAAATGACACTGCTCTTTCTATTTCTTCTTCTTTTCCTCGCTTTTGTTCTCGCTAATGGGTGTTGAATACTGAAACATGATGCAACTGCAAAATATTTCACCCGGGACGTTGCTCCCGCCTCTTGATGATGGAATGTAACAATCATTCTCGCAAGGTAATTAATACTTGAGTGTTAATAGATCCATTAGTTGGAAATTTTGTATTGTTCAACAATGTCAATAAAGTATACACCCTCAGGAAAATTTTCTATTATATACGTTCGCTGCCCACGGATTTTGGCGTAGGAGCATGTGATATCAAATTACACTCAATTATAATAAAAAAAAATGTATATTAGACTAACGTGGAACACAAACACGCAAGCGCAGTACCACGCAGAGTAAACATTTTCTAGGGTTTAGCAAAGGAAACAGTAAACGGTTTGTCATATTAAGTTAAAATTTTCGCGGTTAAAATTTCAAAATAATTTGCCAAACCGTTCGGCAATAGTTTTTGATTGAAGTTAACAGCTTTCTTGTACTCTGCCGGAATCAGGTTAGCGTCAATATGAAATTCTGAGTGAAACTTGAAAAATGCGCTACAGATCCGTACGATTTGTTGAAGAAAGTTTATGTTGATGAGTGTCAGTGCTTAAGTTTACGGGCAGTTTAGAAGGTTTGAAGAGGGAAGAGAAGAGATCGGAGATGATTAGCGTCTTGTCGAGTATGGGCATAGTTTTTTTCGAAATTCCAAGGATTGTTCGCGTGGATTGGGTGCCTGAGGGGCAATTCGTTAACTAAGTATACTACAAGGATGTTTTGATAACCATTTGTGAACGGGTGAGAAGAAAAAGGACTGAAATCAGAAAAAACGACTCATAGAATTTTCATAAAGACAACGCGCCGGCATACAACGCCTTGTCTGTTAAGACATATTTGACGAAACAGAAAATTACCGTGTTAGTATATGAAGCGTACTCACCGGACCTAGCACCATGTGACTTTTTTTTTTTCCCAAAATTTAAATCTGCCTTAAAAGGAAGGTTAAAGAAAACCCGGCGGAGCTTATGAACAATCTAACAAAAAAGGCCTGTAGCATTGTTTCCAACAATGGAATATGAGGCAGTGTAGGGTTCGAAAACAGAGTACATTGAAAATGGCAATATTTGTATTGCGTAATTTTTTGAATAGTATTGTTCTAAGATCAATCTATCTACTTATTATATAGCCATACCTCGTATGTATCGGCAGTGAACATGTTAAAAAACAGCACATACAATTTTTAAATTGAAAGACATGAACTTAACTTGTATACAAAACTCGTTTCTATAAAAAAGCTGTGAACAAAAGGGCACTATTATAATCTTATGGAATTAAAAGCATCGACTCGAACCGAAAAATTTTGGGGTTCGGTTACGGTTATCGGTAACAGTTTTTTGAAAAAATTACATCGGTTTTCGGTTCGGTTAAATAAACAAATAAATTTCGTTTCCGGTTTCGTTTAAAATGAAAAATTAGCTAAGTTTTTATTTTTTGCAACATAAAATACATTTCGTACCTATTTCGTAATAGATTTCCATTCCTCGTTTTACTAACAACTAATACTAGTAGATATATTCGGCTTGCTCGAAATTCAAATTTTATTAATTAGGTATTTTAATTTTAAGGTGTGATATAAAAATACAAATTGCGGTTCAAAATGTTAAAGTTTTCACATTAAAATTCTTAAGTTTATTTTTGCAACATAAATTAAATACATTTTATAAATTATTAATATTTTAGTTTTATGTTTTAATAATAATTCTATTGGAATAGTAATACGTAAACTAAAAGGGTGATTGATTGAAAAATGTCTTAATGAGTGAGTATTATTTCTTATTATATACAAAAAGAAATTTTAATAAAAAAACTACCATTTATAATTTTGAAGGCATGCAACGTATTTTTACGAAAAAGATGTGGGGTAATAAAAAATACCTATTTTTACATTTACGGTTTTAGTACCGATATTATTTCGGTTCGGTTATTTATTTCGGTTACAGAATAACTTTATTTTTCGTATCGGTTTCCATATTTGAAGATATAAAATATAGGTTTTGGTTACGGTTTAACAAAAAATTCAAATATCGGTGCGGTTTTCGGTTACGGTTCGGGTCCCTGATTAAAAGTGACTTTTTATAAAAGTGAAATAAGCAAATGACAATACTCTCTACGTACTTATTTAATATACACAATTACTCATTAATATTTATATTCATAAGAACAGCGATACCGCTTCGAAATGCAAATGTCCCGGATTCGAATCCCGCTTGATATGTAAATTTCTGCTGCATAATAATCTATTAATTATAGTGACTTTATATACAATACTGTTCTATATATTCCCAAAATAACCGATCTTCTAGATATATTAGCAAATAAAATAATTGCTATTAAAGCAAACAGATATATGTACATATCTTTTGATTTAATTTAAATGTAAATAAGAAATGACGAATAATTCATAAATACAAACGATAAAATTTGCTTCTGTACCAAATGGTTTTTTATCATAAATTGATAACATACAATATTATATTGTCAACCTACAAAGGTACTTGATAGTACATAATAACAATAGTAGATTGGTGCTGCCAAATGCTAAGTTCTAGTCAATTTCTTTTGACACATTAATTTTATTATTCTCAATGGTAATGAAAAATGATTTTATGTCGTGTAGGATATGCCAAACAATGTTCTAAATCTAAATGTAACATTATATTTGTGTGCCAAATATTGTTCCTTAAATTTAGATTTATGGATTTACAACTAGACCATTTATCGGTGATTAAAATAGTTCTGCTCCATTAAAGTAAAACAAAAACAGGAAAAGCATCTGCGTTTTGAACATTCTTTAGTTTCAGTCTTTTAGTTTATCTATTTCATTTATATTAAATTAATAAATAAATAATACGAGTACAATCGTTGATTTTACATATGAATATGGTATATGACATTTCCAAAAATAATCTGTCCGTATTTTTTTAAAATTTGTTATATATTGATAGAATTGAAAAAAACGGCATTAAAACTACTGTGACCTCACCCCTGCGTAGTTTTAATGCCGTTTTTCTCAAATTCTATTAATATTTAACAAATTTAAAAAAATACAAGTTGATTAATTTAAACTATATACATACAGGCTGTCTCACAACTTGCGCCCCAGAGCGAATGAGGAAACACGAGACTGCACTCGGATGTGTAATTTCGAAGAAAAAAATCTAGCTTAAAAGATATTCCAGAAAAGACGTCTTAAAATTGACCAATCAGAGACCTAAACCTTTAACGTGTGTTTGCCGTAATTTTACGTTACTAGGGTTTTATACAAATCAAATCTTCTGTATAATTAGATTGATAAAAAATTTGTTCGTATAACCTATTGTGAACGAAATGTTTTACTATTTTTGACAAAACTTTACTATTGTAAACCATAATTGTTTAGACTTGAGAATGGCCTTATTCAAGGCCGAAACGTTGTCAAATCCTGTTTTTTACCAATAAAGGATTAAATAAAAATAACCAATTGAAGCTTGAATCCAAGAAATTATCCTACAAATAAAAATACATATAAAATAAAACTTCAAGCAAGTAAGTACTATATCCTATTATGATATAAATATATCATTATGGCTGAGTTATCCATATCTGACTGTACCAATTTGTCACTTTTAGTAAAGACCATATATCAGTACACATCATCTAATATGGGTTTTCAAATCTGCTGAGAGGAAAGCACCACAGGAGTGACGACAGTACCTTTGTGGGCGCTTCTCAGACTTCATGTCGCGAATAAATATCAGTCAAATAACAAAAAAGGACTATTTATGTTACCGCGTCAGTTTGTTTGTTTTCCCCAGAAGTATCTTAGCTTTTTCTTGGCAAGGACGAATTATCCTTCCCTTTGCGGAAGAACCCTTGTCTCGATGCAATGAGACGCAGAGTGTTCCACTCCCCCACGCGTGGATAAGATCGATCAAAGTGACATGTGACGAGATCTGGTCTGTCGCCTCCCGCGATTCGGTCGATAGATAACGCAAGTGTCGAACCAACAGGGACATTAGTGGAGGATATTGGCGTTTTGTAGTTTTCTTTCCTTTACACCGCCACCGCCCGCGCAACCCCATGCTATTGAAATCTGAATGCGGCCATTCAAGCGATGACAGACTGAATCATTCTACATTCAACGGATGTTTTCATATTCTAACGCGAGGGGATGAAATTTGAAAGAAATGGATCGTAAACACATACAGAAGAGAAATTTCCAAGAAACTACAATGTAACCGTCTTTACAACTTACTTTGAATAGAATAAATCCTATTTAAATTATGCTCTTATATATTACTGACAATACTATTACATTATTTTGTGCATATACACTATAATGTATAAAGAAAAATTTCCTATTTTGTAGGTATTGCATTTGTGTTTTACTTCTTACTTCATATTTTATTTATATACATACCTACCTATGCATCATTCAACAAAATATACCAGTCCAACAAACATATTTTATAGTGATATTCTGTTTATATTTTTATCATTCCTTTAAAAATCAATACGAGTAAAACATCAAGTTAATTAAGTTAATGCTCCTTAAATATATATACAATTATATGTATCTCCATGGTAAGTCAACACCTTCCAAATATTTTAGGTGATCAAAATTAAAATATAATTATGAGAGATTCACGGGCTTGGCGTTAAAAAGGTTGAAAATCAACCGTTCAAAAAAAGCTTGATTTTTCAAGTTTCTGTTTCATCATGCCCAAGCCAAGCCTAACTTTAAAAAATCTGGTGTGGCCAATACAATACCTCCCGCCATGTCCCGCTCGAGTCACAAAAATGATTAAGCTAATCTTTATTTTTGAGACCCCATGGGGTCTCGTAGCCGCATGCCCAAGTGTAAGGTCGCGAATCTGGGGAACCGGGTTCAATCCCGACCAACGCCAAATATTTCCAATTTTAAATGACACAAAATTGACCCCTGTGGTACACTCTTCACGCCTGGTAAGCGCCCACACAGTGTAAATATTTCATCATTACCGATATCTGTGTACAAAGCAGATTGGCACACCCAGCAATGGGTAATAAGCCGTGATGATATATTTATTTATTTACTTATTTTTGGATTAGCGAATTTTACTCTAATTTTAGCAGTTTATTTCTTAAAATATAGTCTAATCTAATCCAAGTAACTACATTTTTGATAATAAAATGAAGATTAAATTTTAAATACCTGGAAAAAATAGAATTCACTAATCCAAAAATGAGAATTAGCTTAAACTTTTTGGTGAATCGTTCATTTTTATTAATCTAAATACGTAGCTATATATTTACATATGGTGGAAACTGTATTGATTTCCTTTCCTATTGTTCTATTTACATTTTTCTTTTTAAAACGTTACTATTATTAATTTGAAATGATTAGTTCTTTGACAGTGACATTTATCTGTCAGTTACATACATTTGAATAACTGCCAAGGAGTATTGTTTGTTTTAAGCGTAGGCTCCGGGATTTAAATTATAGATAATTTTAATAATATGTAGAAAAAGTATTAATGCAAATCTGTAGAAAATTTAATAATCTTTAATTTTTATAATAACATTAATGTCGAAAAAATAACATTTAAAGGTATTTTTCGAAAAAAATTATTTTGAGCTTCTAGTAAAGTGTCATTTCCGGTTATCCGATTTACACCAAAATCTAATGGGCTCTTTCCATTACAGAAAAAGTTCGAAATACAAGGTTTCAAAATTTTCTGAATTATAGTATTTGAGTTAGAGTGGAGGATCCAAACACACATACACACAGACATCATCGTGAAAATGTTAAAATTGTATTCTAGGGACCTTAAAACGTGGTCATTTACCAAAATCTCGATATGCGATTTTTAGCACGATCCCTATACCTCCCTTACCAAGTGTAGCGGGAGATAAAAAGCTTGAATTTTCAAGCCAAGCCAAGCTTTTAACTGTCAAGTGCTTGATTGAAAACAATCTTTTTCAAACTTTTCATAAGAATTGTTGACGAGGTCAACAAAATCGTAATTTTATGGTGCAAACGTACTTTTTATTTTGCTTCGGTTGGCACAGTTCTGTGAATTTCGAAGAATTGGGGTTCAACAGTTTAGTTGCCTTCAAAAAATTGTAAATAGGAAAGTGTAACCTTCATAATCCTTATGCACAGACTAGTTGTTACTTTCACAATCTGAACCAACTATTCGTACATTTTATTTTGCGCACACAATCAAGTATACAATAAATTTATAGTTATTGAAAAAAAAATTAAATTCATAATGATAATAGTACTAGTTCGATGATACACCTTTCTAAAACTTCCTGAATTTATTAATGTGTTTTCGTTACGAATTATTAGAATTAATATATTCGTAGTTTAAGATATGTTTATTAAAAAATAAAACTACACCTATACTGGTAGATACAAAGGAGCTAACAAAGTTAGATTACATGTATTTAGCAAAAGCTATATTAAAGTAAGTCACTAGCACTTTGAGCATATTTATTTTGAGGAACATCCGATTATCATAAAATAAGAAAGGCGCATGAACATCACTCAAGAGGAGATCGTATATAAATTTAATTTCATAATATCTATTAGTAGTTTCCTAAATATGAGACTATTGTAATATTCAACCTCAGGGTATCATTTGATTTAAATCACGATCAGACCAAATTTAACAAAAAGAAAATTCTACTATAGTAATATAATATAAAAATATATACACCTACTATTGCTATTAAATTTACAACTAAAGTGTACATCCAAAAACTTCAGAATTAAATACTGCATAAAATGAGCCTAAATTTATTCATATAATAAGTTCTTGTCATGAGATAAACATAAAATAAAATATCCGTCTTATCATGAGATAAAGGTAAAATAAAATATCCGTCTTAAGCTTTTTACAGATTGCCAAACAAGACATATTTTGACCTGTTTTATTTAGGTAGGCGTAGGCATGGTTTAAGTTTAAAGTTCAAACAGGCGCGCGTGGACGCGTTACATACTACGTATAAGCAAAACTTCAAATGCATTCTTTGGGGTTTTATTACAGATTTCGCTTTCGTTTATGAAATAATATATTTATTGCTTTCAAAACAATTAAAAAGTGCAATAACAGCAATAGGTCTTTAAAATTAAAAACATTAAAAAAATCATGATTTATATTTGTTTTTTTTAAATCAATGATTTTTGATTTTTTATATAAATCATGATTTTTGCCAACCCTGTTCTACCTATATAAAAATGAGTATTAAAATAAATGGGATCTCGTGGTTGGGTGCGATTCCAATCGACGTCTAACTTGAAAATGATTTCAAATCTCATCCTCTGTGGTGCTCTCTTCTGAACAGCTTTGAGAGCCTGTTTTGTGACGTCTGTTAATCGCTCTTCACGGAACAGATATATCGTCATTAACGAAATAGAAGAAGGTGGATACATTCCGAAATGCTTAATAAACCGTGATGATTTATGTAAGTATGATTTAATTTGAAGTGAGTACTCGTAGGTATATAAGTATGCATATGTTTGTATATCCATATGTATTATTTATATCCCCATTTCTAATTTTCTTGATGAAGTCGTAAGGCCAGGGGAAGCCAATTAACGAAATCATTAAATGCAGCGTATTCTTAACGCACTGCAATTTATTTTATTGCACATAACCATAATGGAAATGGTACTACCAAGTGGTTCTAGCCAGTCTCATGGCTGAAACAATGCAGTTATTAAGAATAATGAGGCTCTAAATTATAAAGTTCTTAGATTTGTCTGTAAAAATTGTGGCTAATTTTCAATTTAGTTAAACTATCAGTAAAGATAGTGTACTATTTCAATGATATAAAATTGTTAAAATCATACAGAATGGCAGCAGGTTTTCTCATTAGAATTTCCTGCATAACTCTGGTCTCACACATCTTGTTAAAAAATATTTTTAGTTATAAATGAATAAATACAATGCACTAATAATTACACATTGCTTTGCTATGTATGTTAATTTCCTTTAATTGTGTGATATATGTGGGTATATACTCGTATTTTTTTATTTGCAACCGACTGGAAAATAAGACATTGCAAAGGTATTTTTTTAATAAAAAATAATTCTTTACATGACTAGTTCTATTTTCGAATCTAATATTTTAAAAATATTCTGCTTTTAAATATACTATTGGTTGGTAACATAAATCTAGGTTAAAAAAATAGTGTAGTCAATAGAATGGACCCATATTCTGATAAATATTGTAAGATGTAATATTTGTGTTTTATAATACAAAATCACTTCGGAAATTTGTGTTTAAAATGGGTTGAATTAAAAACTTCTAATTAATAAACATTCTCTTCTAATCATAGCTTTGTCGACGTAAATATCACTTTGTTGAATTTGACTTAAAATTTCCTGAATCTTTCCTAAAATCTAGTATTTTATACAAACGAAAAGATTATTAAAATTTATTTTAATAATAAATAACAATCTAACCTAACATACTGTAACACTCAAGAATGCCAAAAACCATGATTTGTTTAAAAAAATCAAAAATCATTGATTAAAAAAATCAAATAAATCATGATTTTTTATTTTTAAACTTCTGTGGGTGTTATTGTTCCTTTTAATTGTTTTAAAAACAATATTAATATTTTATTTCATAAACAAAAACGATCAAACAAACAAAATAAAACCCCAAAGAATGCAATTGAAACGCACGCGCGCATCTGTTATATGAAAATTTAATTGATAAAATATTATTTACTTTTTAGATATTATTATATACAGATCATGTTTTTGCTGTTATTTTAATAATTTTGTAGCAAATATACAGGGTGTAATCATACATCGGAAAAAAATGAAAGGGTATATAATACTGACCAAAATGAGTAAAAAAGGCTAAATCAACATGGGTCCGATTTTCAACTGTTTCCGAGAAAGAGGCCATTTACTATTAGAATCGAAGAAAATTGACAATGATAATGATTGAACAAAGTTTTGTCTATGTTAATAAATAGACTATAAAAATACAATAAAATTTTATATGAAACATTTTTCTCAATTTCTAATAGTAACGAAGTTATTTGAAAATCAAATATAGACCAAGGTTGCCACAACATTTAACTTAGTACAATTGTTTGATTTTTTTTAAAAGAACAAAAGCATATTCAAGTTCACCTCTAAAACAAAAACTCTTATATAATCGAAGTCGTAACTCTTATAGCTTTTGAGATAGTAGAGGTAAACCCCGTAAAAACTCATTTTTCACTGCCTTATATTTCGGAAACTACTGAAGATCGGACCCGCATGTTGATTAAGCCTTTTTTACTTATTTTGGTCAGTACTATATTCACTTTCATTTTTTCCTCGAAGAATGATTATACTCTGTATTCATTTTTATTATATTGAATATTGAATATTTTTTATCTTTATAAAAATCAACGATTTAAATCAGATCAACCCTGGTAATATTAGAGACATCTGGTGACAAATAGTAAAAACAGTTCATCCGCCATTTGGAAAATTTATTTATATTTAAAAAGCAGTAAATATTTAGAAATTCGATATTTCTGAATTCTGCATTCAAAATAAATATGAAAATGATGTAAACAAATTAATCTGGAAAATTTATTACTAATGTTGAATTCTTATGCTAATTTTTCCATACAATTCATAAATTATCCTTACTAAAAGTATGAAGTAGACTATGTCACATTTCTCTTAGCATTTAACCATGGCAGTTTTACAATAGTTCCTTCATACCTCTGTCTTAAAATAAACGACACAGAGAGAAGTTATTGTTAGTCGTGGTGCTAAATATAGCTGTAACCTAATTTCCCTGTGCCGACAGGACGTTGTAACGGTAGGCACCTGTTCCCTGAAATGCAGCTTTATTCTTTCCTGTGCCAATAAACCGCTTCCGAATTGCACTATTTGTAACTCGGGCTATTCTCGGCATGATGACACATACCGACGTAAAGACTATGACAGGCATTTCTCACGGCGGGGCAACGCGGTAGAATAAAACCTCGGAAGAGCAAATCCCACGGAGAAAATTCCCAAAGATTTGAACGAACACATTCGTATCTGAATCTGAATGGAAAACTGGACAGATTTCCGAGAAACGTATTGCGTTTTTATACTACATATAAAATCTAGAATCCAAATGTATTTATTCTTTTAGAGAATGGTTATTTTTATATAGAAATATGTAGAAAATATTTGCATATTCAACACCCAATGTGTTAGGTTAGGTTTGTCTAGGTCAGGGGTCGCCAACCCGTCGATCGTGAGCTACCGTTAGCTCGCGTGGATACTTCCGGTAGCTCACACAGGTATATCTCAAAAGAACTAAAAATGATAGAATTTTCCATAAATTCTCTTTTTTTTTTTCATCGATCACATCAGATCTAAGAAGTGAGAATTATTTGTTATAATGTTTTACATATTTATTGTGTATTTTTAATTATTTTATGTATATGGTTTGGAAATGAATAACAATAATTTCTTGTTGCACAATTGACAAGCATTTCTCGCTGTAAAAATAAATATAACCTTGCGCGATACCAAGCACTTTCGACTTCTTTTAGAAAAGATATTTCAAAATCCCTTGCAACCCTATGACAGTAAAAATCATGTGCAAATAATTTCCTACTTGAAGAATGCCTTTAAATCTCGTTTTGAAGATTTCAACGAAATCGCACTAGTGACACAATTTGTTTCTTTACCCTTCATGGAAATTAATTTTGAGCAATTTTCTATTTGTGTTATGCAGCACTTTGGCCAAAACAGTGCTGCAACTGAAACTGAAATTGAAGTTATTACGCTTCAAAATGATTTAGCTTTAAAATCGTTAGTGTCAAATACAAAATTTATCTGGCCTTTAGTAAGTGAAGAAAAATATTCAGTTTTAGTTAGAGTTGCCTTAAAAGTAAAAGCGTTACTCAGTTCGACCTATTTGTGTGATTCTTTTTTCTCTAATATGAAAGTGATAAGGAACAAATACCACAACCGACTTACAGATGAACATTTGGTAACCAACTATACTGCGAATATTAAAAAAATTATCGACGTGTCTGAGTGTCAGGCTTCACATTAAAATGTTATTTTATTTACATATGTTATTTTTTAAAGTAGTAAATTACTTTTTTGTTATTTTTTTAAGTTTTGTTTTATTTTTAAAACATATGTGATATGTATATTTATGATGTCATATTTATAATATTATAATGACTTATTTGCAAAGGATGCAATCCGTTAAATATATAGGCTCTTTTCTAAAATGTTCTGTGA
The DNA here is from genome assembly GCA_963082715.1 of Harpalus rubripes. NCBI lineage: Eukaryota > Metazoa > Arthropoda > Insecta > Coleoptera > Carabidae > Harpalus > Harpalus rubripes. The sequence continues at coordinate 39,965,703 of OY720457.1, read as the reverse complement.
TCTGGCAATTTATTATTGTACATGAGAGGGAATACATGCAGCTTCATATCCCTTGAAAAAGTGTAACTTTTTTGAATACCTTGCCTCCCCAAGCAAAGGTAGCTCACTCTCTGTTCAATTTTTTTTAAAGTAGCTCAAAAGGTTGGCGACCCCTGGTCTAGGTAATGATAGATTCGGTTACAGTACAGCAGACTTTTTAAATAATAATTTTATGTAACTGTAATTTTACAAAACTAAGCACTCATATTCAACATATAAAATAAACATATGACGGTGTATTTCCATTCCAAGATACTTTGTAAATCTGTGAAGAATGCATCACAAGAAAGGTTGGAAAACGGATAAAGAAATATCAAAATTGGTTTATGCATGTGAAAGAGTAAAGATATCATCAAAGATACAGCTTCCTACAGAGAAACAAGGCAGAAAAGACTTTTTGAATAATATATACGTATAAGAGAAAACCAAAATATATTTGTCTCAAGGTCTAAATAATGCAATTTTTTTCCTTTTCCCTTTTTGTGAAAGGGAAATAGAGGAACTAATATAAAATAAAATAAAAAATAAAAAATCATCTGGCTCGATATCTAGTTTTTTTTACTAAAAATAGTTTATTGTTCCATATGTACACCTTTGACTTATTTGATTAACCTTTCAATTAAAACAGAACTTTTCCCAGAGAAACTGAAAATATATAAAATTATTTCTATTCACAAAAAAGGAAATAGAAATGATTTGAATAACTACATACCTGATACCTGTAACTTTAACACCTGTGTGCTCTAAACTTTTTGAATATTGCTATCTGCAAAGATTAGATTCGTTCATCAAAAAAACTAACATTTTAGATAAAAATGAATTCGGCTTCGAAGCAAACTCGTCCACACTAGATGCAATTAAACATTTTTATGAAAAATTTGTTCAAGCTATAGAGAACGGTGATTGCCCGGTATTTTGCGACTTAAGTAAGGCCTTCGACTGCGTAAATCATGATCGTCGAATGTATGGGAATTCATGGAGTACCCTTAGAGTGGCTACGAAGCTTCTTACAAAATAGACTGCAGTATGTATCACTTGATTACAATTGTAAGAATGCAAATGAACTAAAAATAGTCCCATCAAATTATCTTACCAGTAATGTGGGTCTACCCCAAGGAACTGTTTTAGCTCCCATTCCTTTTATTTTCTACAAAATAATATTAATCTTTCGCTTAAATACCATACAGCATTATCACTTTACGCTGATGATACGTCAATTGTCGTCTCAACAAAAATGTAATAATTGTGTACTTAGTATTGTGAATTGGTGCAATGATAACTTTTTATTTATTAATAAGATTAAAACTACTTTTATTCAATTTCATAATTATCAAAAGAGAAATATTTCCGATTTGAATATTTCTGTTTATGATTATCAATTACATAGAACTCAAAAAACTAAGATTTTGGGGTTGACAGTAGATGAAAATCTTAACTGGAAACCGCAATAGTTGTTTTCAAATTAGACATTTAAAATGTTTCTTAACTGAACAACAACTACTAATGTATTATCGAGCTATACCTATTTGAATCCAAATACGGTGTATTTTTCTGGGGAACATCTCATTATGTGTTCTTAGTTCAAAAAAGAATATTAAGATGTTTGGCTGATGATAGTAGAACTCAGAGTTGCAGATATTTGTTTAATAAATTTGGTATTCTTCCTCTTACTTGCATTCTCATATTAGAATTATGCTGCTTTGTCTATAAAAACAAATCTAAATTTTCAATACAAAGTGACTTTCATTTCATTTTTATCGACCATAGGAAATACAATGGTAATATTTTCATATTGCTGTTAATTCTGCCCCATTAATTTCAGAGAAAAATATAAATACAAAAAAAGGTTCAGAATTAAAAACTGCATCTAACAAGTTCAAAATTATTGTTTACATGTGTTTCGTTTGCGAAAGAGAGACAAAATAAAAGTAATATTTTTTAGCTATTCTAAACAGTTGTATTGCTTGAGTTTGGCTGATGACATTTGTCACTTTGCATTTTTATTTTAGTTCTAAAATTAGTAGGGCAGAATTTACAGCCTTATGAAAATTTTACCATTATATTTCCTATGGTCCATAAAAAAGTAGACACCCGGTACAAGAGCTTTAATTCAATTTTTTTCACGTCAAAAGTTGATATTAAGTTAGATACATATTACATTGTTTTGGCAATTTCGTTTTCTATTGAAATAATGGATGTCGAATCATCGTTGTTGCCCCATAGTGCCCCTTAACGATTTTTAGTATTTTTTATTTAGAAAATGATCTTCTGCTGAAGCAACTGAAATAGGGATGTGAGAAAGATGTAAGATTAACATGTGGCTGAATTAAAATATAGTTATTTGTTTACCAAGGCCGCGAAATCCCTCTTTAGCGTTCCGAAAGAAAAATTGTCGCCGAGTTTGCTTGCGGCCGAGGCAGGACGATCTCGAGGACGCTAAAGGATTTCGCGACCAAGGTGTACACACTATTTTTTGTGAAACCATAAAAAATATGTACCTTAATTACAAATTTTATTGTATTTAAATAGTTTAATTTATTGAAATAGAAAGGCGGCTTTGATGGGATTGGTTGACATATGATAAACACAACAATTAAGTTTGTAAAACCGCTGAAAAGAAGAAAAAGTTATTTCTAAAATAAATATTTTACAATATGTATTGTATTTGTTTAAAAAAAAAAACCAAGAAACTTATTGTTGTCATATTTTAAAAACGTCAATGTCATTATCATATTATCCGTCATGTCAATTCTCAAGTGTCAAAGTGATTTTAAGTTACATCCAATTTCGCGCCGTTTTTATGGTAACGGCCGCGATATTAGATTTCAAAATGTTCAGTTTGCGTCCGGTTGCACAAAAAAATATTTTTCGACGTGTGCGTGAAGGGGCCCATTGAGACGCCGGGCCCGTGTTCCGCGGAACACGCGGCACACCAATAGTTACGCCACTGTCTACGGCCCTACAAAGTTCTTGAAATCTGTGACGTAAAAACCTTTATAATATAAACAAATATGGAAACTGAGAGAGATAGCACGTGCAATGTAATGTAACGTGTTTTTTTTTTTGTACATGAGTAGAGAGTCTTTCTTTACATTTATTTTTAAAAAAGTACATTTTTTTTCGTACATTTAATAAATTTATTAAAAAAGTTTTAATCTGTCGAATTAAATACTCTCTGGGGCCCACCGTTCATAATATAAAACGATAATATAATTATTGATTGTTCTTTTGTATCACAAAATAACTTTTCTTCGGGTTCTTAATTATTTTGTCAACCATTAATATCTCAAAAATGATTAATCTTGTTTCGAACTTAAAGTGATTACTTCAAAAAATTATGAAGATAATAAAATTCCCAATTTTCAACAAGCAATTTACGGACACTTATTTAATTACAGGGAGAAATAATTAAGTTAATTACTTGAAGTCTCTTGGAAGAAATCAATGTCGAGTCTGATGTCTACGAGTACAAATAAATTCTATATTCTTTGCGAGTTCCAGGAATCCATATTTCCTTTTGCGTGAGTAGAGGTCGTGATACTAAGCGAGGACTAAAGTGGGTGGTAACAAACAGTAAACAATTTGTAATTATTGCCTTAAGCATAAACACGGTTGTTTTATTCACTTATTATTATTTTCTTTACAAATAAAACGAGATATAAAATATTGTGTCGTAAATACAATCATTTTCCTTTTTAAAAAACATGTAATAAAGAATTATTATTTTTATTAATGTTTTACCGCCACGCAACAACTAAGGTCGTATGCATCTGTTGCATTTTGATGGTTATAAAATAATAGGCTATACATGCGTCCCAGTGATATTCGCTCTCAGGTCATGACATGTAACCCCTTCGTAATTGAGGGTGACAAAAAATAAAAATAAATAATAAATACCATCACGGCTTATTACCAATTTTTGGGTGTGTCAAGCTGCTTCTATTCATGGATTCCGGTACGATCTGTATACCGTTGAGAGCGTTTACAAGTGTTAACTCATGAGCTCTCAAAGGTATCTTCATACATACATAACATTTCTCGATTGTGATGTAGATTTTTTAACAGCTAATATACACCGCAGTCGAGAAATTAATTATTGTTTACTGAGAGTAACACATATCACCATCAGGATAAACACAGCTGTTTTGGTGTTTTGGATAGTGCACCTCAGGCCTAATTTATGATAACAGCCTTCGGCAGAATTTGAATTCGAATACAAATAATTGTTTGTTGTAATATATAATATATAATACAAATTTCGATGTCAAATTTCGTGGAAATAATAATAGCTTCATCATATTGACTTTTTTTTCCTGCTAATATATATTAAGGAGTTAAACCAAATCCTGTTCTTTTGGATTTTCATTTAATGGGAACTGTAGAAAAACAAAACTGAAAAATTTATGTTAGCCGAGATTTAGTCATGGTCTTCGGCTATCAATCCAGAGATCATGAATTGTAATCCCGGATGTTGACTGAATTTTGATATTTTCAAGTTAATTTCTAATTAATATCCTTGAAAAGAAGGTCATCTCTAACAGAATAATAACGTTATAATTAAATTTGAAATATCCGGGGATGGATCGAATATAGAGGTTTAGGACGTTTTCCGGTGATTCGTGTGGGCCCGACATGATAAAATTTGGGCTGGTAGAAGTGCAGCCGAAGATACTATAGTATGACTAGCGAAAGAAAGTTGACGTTTAGATTATTTAATAGATGTGATTTCTTTTGAAAACATTTCTTTATATTTGATTTGAAAGGAAACTGACCCTTATGTATTCCGTTACAGAAGATTAGAATTGTACCCAATACCAGGACGTATTTAAAATGACCTTAGCAACAGGATTCAAGGATATATTTAAAAAAATTAACACCGCAAATTCTAGTTTGTTCGTCTCAAATGTAAGCAACCCTAGACTCAGTCGGAATTACTTTTAGAGGAAATTAAAAATAATCCTATTTCACAGAATTGCCAAACTAAATAGTTTAAAGATCAAAATATTTTGTTATAATCAACATAAACGAAAAAAAAAAAATATTTAAAATATTTTAAATGCACCCCTGTTTTGATATTCAGTTACCCTAGTCAGCCATCTATTTTCAGTCAGACATAGTAATGTATTTCTGTGCTTTCCTAGTCCAGTATTTAAATGGGTTCATGCAAAAATTTCATACCTGAATATTTCGTACAATTCTATTCTTCTTTAGGGTTTCAAAAGAAACCACATCTATAAAATAATATAAACGTCAACTTTCATTCACTAGCCATACCACACTCCAATATTCTTATTTATTACCAAGCAAGATGCATCTAGTCCTACTGTGGGCATTTTTTCCCATGTAGAAGTACAATATTCTTAGTCATTTTGAATACCATTGTCACTTTCACGAAGCATCTAAAAATGTAATTTACAATTAATTGTTTATGAACGTATTTTTTTTGTCTAGCGATTTGTCAAAATATTACAGTTTACATGTTGAATAAAGTTCAACTGTCATCAGATGTATGTCCAAAGCTTTCGTTACCATAGGGATGCGTTCTAAAACCATTCATCATAGAAGAGTATGCTCAAATCATTCCAAAAGTTATGAATATTACTCCAATGGAAACTGTAAAGTGTTCTGAAACTGAAGAATTTACTCGAAGAGCTTATATATTTTATCATTTGGTTTGTTCTTAACACACGTCGCCTTCTTTTTACATGATTATCTCAGTTCGTCTTAGCGTGGTTTTAGCTCCCTCAGTTGACTCTCTAATTTTGACTATTCTTTTTGTCGTAACTGAGGTGAGATACTGAGTAAGATAAAGTGAGATGAGTTGCTCCCCCCTTGCCGAATCTGAGTCACCTCAAGATGTTGTTCTTCTTGAGTTTTTAATCTAAGATGAAAAGTGGGGATGACTGTTTTGCTGTCACTGGCTGTCACAGGTTATTTGTTTATTCCTTTAAAACTATTATTATTTTATTGATTATTTGAAAAAAAATGGACGATAATATTAAAGATATTGTGCTGGAGTTAAAGTAATGATTATTTAATATTTATTATGATTTAAATTTATTTTTAGGAGCAATTATGAAATGATGACATGAGTAATGCGGATAATTTGTTATTTTTATCAAGTTCAGGAGACAGAAAATTCGGATTTTCTAACAGACAGTTCTACGAAATCTCAACTCAGGTCATGTCAACTTATCTCACTTTGAGGCGAGGTGAAGTGAGGTAAATGATAAAAAGAACGCGACTATTATAACAAGATATAGTCCTAAAATATATTTGTTTCAATCGACAATCCAGAAGCTGTAAGGTGGTATTTACCTTTACGATATATTCCTCGTGTAATTCAACCCTGGATTATACGAAGCTGTGAATAAATTAGTGTTACACTTGCTAACCTCTGAAACCGATCTTGTAATATTAGATAATAGGTGAATTGTGCAGCGAAGTGAGATGTGTAGGGTTTCTTTTAAACATCCGTGACGATACGATGTGTGAATTAATTTCCTCGTGCTATGCTATCACGTTACGAGCATATGTCAAAGCTACGTGTGTTGGTGCTTGTGCTTGTGGTGTGGTATCCAGCCACGCCATGACTACTCGGGGAAAGCCACAGCACACTTTTTCTTGGAAATTACTTAACGGTCGTATGTGGATTGCAATTCCGGATATTTACACCTTGTCATGATTAGGAAAATGCTTTAGCGGAATTGTTTTGGTCACAATTATTACAGACGTAAACATTTTGTCAATGAGTAATCTAAAAGTAAATAACGCTATAAATAGATCAAACTATGCAATGCTTACTTTTAAATAATTCCATGGATTTGTTTTTAAAATTATCAAAGAAAATATTGCAATATTCTTAGTCTGAACGATTCTTCTTGGTTTCGTCATGATCTTCATATTTGCACATTGTATTTCATTTCATTCTCTTCTGCTGTTACTCAAAGGAATTTGTTCTTAACTTGATTAAACATTTTCTATCACTTACTTACGAATCAAGAAAGGTTTTTTTTAAATTTTCATGCGACCATATTTTGCATGTTAGTTTTACGGCCGCAGTGTAGCCAAACTCCAAGGCATTTCAAAACCATCATAGGGCTTACATGTTCGTATTGTACAGTATCCTTTCCCTTTGGTCGATCAGAAGATACAACTGCTGTCGTAATATAAATGTAACTTCAGAATATAAATCTTTATGCGCCATTTGCAGCTAGAAAAATACATTTGCGAAAAGTAAACAGAGTAAAAGAATTCTATTGAAGATTGTAAATGTTTTAAAGAGATTAGCGACGAACAGAGAGAACACTACCGTATCATACCTTTAGCTTCAGCTTGTTTCAGTTGTAGTTTTGTAATGAATGGATTGAGGTTGTTTTGGTGGAAATGGAGTATTCGAGCTAGTCAAAGTAGAATTCAATACAAACATTAGATTCAAAATATAAAAAAATAAAATACAATTCACTATCTACTGTAGGGAAAAATTCAACCACTAATTCCAATTAGTAATAATATATAATTTTTAATGAAAGTAAATAATAATACATTAATTGAACAACTTATTTCATGTCTAGTGTCTACTGAATGCCGATCGAGAGGGTGTGGTCTCTCTCAAAATTCATCAGTCGCGGTCTCCTTCTTCGCTTACAGATGCAGTATTTGATACATAAACAAACAAATCTGTTATTACAATAGCCGTGCAGTATGATAATATCAGAGCCGCCTACACTACTTTCATTTTTAAATATTCGCGTATAAAATTTTTTTTTTTTTGTTAAATGTATAATTTCTGTTGAAAATTGGTTATCACTTGATATCTAAGAAATCACAAATAAAAATGGAAAAATAATATATCAAAAAACGCAAAATAATTTACGAAATGGATTACAATTTATTAAAATATACACATTTATTTAATTAAAATCTAGAAAGATCAGTAAGATGATCGTATCATTGGAACTTATTACTAGCACTATTCCGTTTAAAATTCGTTTGTTCTGATGTATTTACTTATACCATCTGTAGTCCAACATCTGTATTTTCTATTCTATACAATATTTTATTTGGAAAGTTTGTTATTTCAACACACATTTAAAAACCGTTACTTAAATTGTCTCAAGAGGCAATCTGTCAAACCAAATCGTAATCCTTGAGTAGATATAAATGTTTAAGCAGATAATTGTCTGTTTATGTATGTCGGCTCCGAACACCTGATGCATTCTATCAACATCAACACTGAAGCAGTATTAGATAAACAGTTCTTGCACCGGTTCTGGCACAGGAATGTCGTACTCGGATGTCATGGCGTCAAGGTCATACAGCAGGTCAGTGACGTCACATGGCGCACAAAGAAGGAATACTTGATAACATAGAAGGAAACAAATGGTATTAAAAAGGCAAATTTTGATTTAAAGAAGTGTTGGTTTACTGAATGAGATAGACACTTTTTAGAAAACAGTAAAATAATTTTCCGGGCATGTTGCGTTCGATATTTTCTGTGCTCCCATTAAGATATCCCATGCAAAAATATAATTACATGAATAAATTTCTAGACTGTAGTTTAGATTAGGTAGGTGTTAACAACTACTCGAAATATTAGTCAGACAGCACAAAGCAGTTATTCCTATTACACGGATGTTTTGGGATACATTTATACATATACTTTCATCAGCATGAGCGCCGATATAGCATGGTGCAAGGTGGTGCAGTTGCACCACCTTTGATTTTCTAAATACTTATGTAAATTGTTAATGTTTTCTCTTGTTTGATATCAGTATACTTATTGCAAGTTGTTTCTATATCGACCAACAGAACATTATAAATTATAACACACCGAAATATGGCAAAGATTGACATTGACGACCACTTTTTTATGGTAAATTTATATACTGGCATGGAATGCACCAGCTTTCAAATATTTCTGCCTGCGCCTATGGGGTAAGTAAAAACTGTTGTATGGCAGATTTAAGATAATAGGGGACTACAGCGCAATTGAATTAAAAGAAATTAGAAAAAAATATTGAAACTATATGCTTAATAATGAATATTAATAAAGAAATAAAACGAAATAATTGAAATACTTCGGAAATAAGAGAGTTTTTGTTATAGCCGCTCGTCACTCATATGAATTCCATATATATTATTTTGATTGGCGGCTCTATAAATATATAACGAATACCAAGTTACGGGAAGTAGAGAAATTCAAATAGCGGAGGCGTGGCTATCAGTCCAGTACTGCAATTCTCAAACAGTGTTTATTTGAATACAAATGTTTTGCATTAAACTTAATAATTTAAATACAGTTCCAAATATAAATCATGTAGACTTGTACAGTATAATAATATTCATTTATTTTTTATAAATATAATTTAAAAATAGCATATATTTCAAGAACATTTAGGTCCACGAAGAAAACGGTTTGATATAAAAACTTATATTCGTGACGTCACATCTACATTTTAAAATTTCGGGGGACTATACCTTTTTTCACCGGATTTTCTTAGTCTTAGTTTTACTTATACGTTCAGATGAAATTATATATTAAAAAAATGGTGGAATCCCCTATTATTAATACTCCAATCTATACCACATTATTTTAAACAGGTTACTACTTTAAAATTAATATTACTCAAATGTTTCTGATTGCTATATAAAAATAATTCAAAGTAATTATATTGGAAATCAATGATAAAGCAGTCTCTTCTTAAAAATTAAGTTAGCAAATGTATATTTTTGAAATTTACTTTACCTACTATTGATTTTTAATACTCCACTTTTTTTGTAGCGAATTTTTTATTAAACTTAAAGCAAGGTTTTCAATGATATTATTTTTAATTTAGAATAACATTTTAAAATATTATTTTTGTTTGTAAATCGTTTATTATAAATTTTATAATATTAATGTTCCGGTTATACCTATATTTTAATTGGAAATTAAACAAAAAATAAATTAAAATCAACACATACAATAAATTTTATAAGTAAATGTGGTTTTAATTTAATTTTTTCTTAATTCCAAAAAAAATATTGGTGCAACCGGCCATAAATTTAATAAAATAAAATATTACATTTTAACTATTTTTTACATCTACAAATAAAATTGTTAGAAATAGTGGTTGACATAATTTAGATATTTTACATTACTAAAACTATTTTCCAATTTATATTATGTAAACAATGATCTAAAAATATAATAGGAAATACTTGCGGTTTTTAGTTTACATTGTTTTAAATTATATTTTAGTTGTACAACAAATCAAAAACAAAATCTGAGTCATCTTAATTGCTATGCTAAATTATTTGTTGAATTGTTTTTAGTGATTTCAAGTGTCATGACATCACTTGTCTTTGATGTATGATTGTTTGTTGTCTGGTTAACTCTTAAGAAAATAAATATGTTTTGTAGAATTTCCTCAATTGATATTATTAGATTTTTTGTAAACAATGTGCAAGTGTTTCTGAGAAGAAATGACGTATTTCAACATATGCCATTCAACATTTAAGCCCACTATCTTCTATTAATCATTTCTATTACATCCGGAACATAATTACAAGTTCGTAAACGATTTTAGAATTATCTTCAAATCTTGTTCCTGGTGGCGTAGGTTCATTAAAAAACAGTAAAATGATTATTTTTGTATTCAATTCCGTTAAGATGAGCCGGCAGACGATTAAGTAACGAAATGTGAAATACCCATATGAATCATAATTCTTACGTCAATGGACACAGGCTTGGTGTCTGAGCATTTTAAATAAATAGTGACACTTGAAATATTTATTCGAGTATTAACTTGCCGAATCATTAATATAATAATTGTATGAATATTTACACAGCGTTTTCCCCATGGATACGTTCATAAGTGATCTATTGACTCGGTTTACAAACTTCAGTTCCGTTCGTTATTTGCATATCGGTCGTATGGCGTTCAAGATTATTCATAATTACATAAAATTTAGAAATTTATGAATATATTTTGAGATTTATTTCTCCTGTTATATTGACAATTTTTACTTCCTTGTACAAAGTAAAGGAAGTATTGTAATCGCGAAAAATTTCGGTTTTCAGATTTCAACGGAAATATCCATTTTGACCATCCCTGAATCCATTTTGATTAATTACGTCGTGACGTCTGTACGTACGTACGTGCGTACGTATCTCGCATAACTCGAAAACGGTAAACCGTGGAAAGTTGAAATTTTGTATTTAGGACTGCTATAACATCTAGTTGTGCACCTCCCTTTTTTGTCATTACATAATTTCCAGAAATGGTACTTTATTTGAAGCCTATAATAGATTTTGATGAAAAACTATTTTAAAATATAATCAAAAACTTTTCAAATTTGGTATATAAGACTTTAATCTCAATTAGAATAACATAGTAGATTTTGGTTAAAACAGGTTAACCGAAAATGATATATTACCTGAAGTTTTTAACAGTTTTTCTTGACTAAAATGGTTTTATTTTGATTTTAGAAATAAATGCTTCACATAAGAGTTTTAGAGAATTAAATTCTGCGTCTACCACATCAAGTATTATTAAATTAGCCCTTTGTATAAGCAAGATATGTATATTTAAAACTTATATACTTTTTGGTTTTTGTAATGAAGCTTGCTATGGATTAGGACAAAAAATAACAAAATAATAAAAAAATAGGTGTTAATGTCAAATTACGTCAAATACGTGCAATTTTATAATTGGGTCTTTACTTCATATTGGTCTTGCGTACAAGGAAGTCGTGTGGTGTCCACATAAAATTTTTTGTTTAAAATTTCATGATGCTGTTATGCGTCATTATAAATCTTGACGGCCAGCGGCCGTAAGAACAAATTTTCACTTTTGTTTAAATCATAGAAACGGTATGGTACTACGAAATAGTTTTATAACACAACTCAATGTGTAAAATTAAATAATGTAATATCTGATGATATTTATACGAATATAGGAGTTCCACAAGGAGTGTATTAGGGCCACTTTTGTTTATTATTTACATCAACGACTTACCAAACGTTCTAATAATTTGTAAAATACACCTCTTTGCAGATGATACTCTTATTTATTTAGAAGACAGGGATAAAAGTACATTAATAAGTAATATTAACAAAGATCTTAATAATGTAAGTATATGGATGGACAAAAATAAGTTAAAATTGAATGAAACAAAAACTAAAGTAATGATTTTATTCTTGCCATCAAAAATAAATGAGAATGAAAATAATGTAATAAAATTGAATTCATTTGTTGTTCATGTTGTCAGTGAATTTAAATATTTAGGTGTAATGATTGATAATAAGTTGAAGTTTATTCAACATATAGAATATATAGATAAGTAAAAAGATATCAAAAAATAGTTACCTTTCAAGAATATCTATAGATCTGTCAACTTGGAGCACAATTGTTATATATAATACTATTATATTGCCACATTTTAAATATTGCTCTACTATTCTGTTCATGTATAATAAAAATGATATAGATAAATTACAAAAATTACAAAACCGTGCTATGAGAATAATATTAAAGTGTAATAAATACACTAGTATCAATGTCATGTTAAAAACTTTAGAATGGTTTACTATTAAACAAATTGTAATTTTTAATGTACTTCTATTTATATTTAAAATGTTGTCTGGTAAACTGCCGAATTATTTGAACAAAAATGTAAAATATGTTTCTGATATACATAATTATGCTATTCGACAAATTAACCAACTATATAACATGCAGAACTAATAATATGAAAACTTGTAAATCTATCTTTCACAATGGACTATTAATGTATAATAATTTACCCACTACCTTGAAGTCAGCAAAAACTGTAAATGAATTCAAATCGAAATTAAAATCGCATTTATAGATGTTTAACCCATGGAATATGTGTTTTTTTGTGTAATTTTTTGTACGTATGTATTAGCTAAAGCTATTTAATAAAGTATTATTATTATTAACGTTATTAGGACGATATAAACGGACGTGGCTGAAGATTGTAAACCGAGGCTAAAACCGAGTTTTATAATCAGCCAAGTCTGTTATATGCACATAGGTCGTGTGTCGTGTGGGGCTAGAATGATTGAAAATGAGCAAATTAGGTAGGCCGTGGAAAACAAAATCACAAAATCATTTTAAATAGTTATTTATAAATCATTCTAAATAAAGTTAGTTAGTTCTTAGTTTACTTACTTCAGTTTTTGGAGAAAATAAGGAAACTAATTTGAACATTATTAAAACATTATAAAAAATATTAACGTTGTGTCTTCCCTCGCATTATGATCAAAAATCTGATGTGGCCAGCACATTACCTTCTGTCAGTTCTATGTATTTTTTATAAATGTCATACAAAAAGTTCCTTGCAAAAGATTCCATTTCTTGTACATTACCTTAAGGCAGTTGTATGTATTTTATACAAATTCTATACAGAAAGTTTATAGCAAAAGATCCTATATTTCCAGGAAAGTTATAACACAAACATACTGTCAACTGCACTTGACACTGACACGTTTCAATCAGAATTTTCTTAATATAGCAGCTGTTTCCAAAGTTATAGCATAGCTGGTTAATATATGATATTTAATTTCTTTATAATTTTTTAACTCTTCATCCATTTAATATGAAGTATAAAATGCATTCAAATCGTATAGAGAATAAAATATTCTTTAATATTTATAAGTAATAACATTAAATGTGAAAAAATGATATTTAACATCGTTTTTTCGAGAAGAACTGTTAAAATCTTCAAATGAGGGTACTTCTGATTGACCAATCATAACCAAAATCTAATCAGCTCTTCATATGGATGTAACAAAGAGGAATACGAAAGAATTATAATTTTTGGATTTGTAGTATTAGAGTTATCGCATTAGAAAATTGTCTCACGCACGCACAGACAGACAGACAGACAGACAGACAAACAGACAGACAAACAGACAGACAGACAGACAAACAGACAGACAAACAGACAGACAAACAGACAGACAAACAGACAGACAAACAGACAGACAAACAGACAGACAGACAAACAGACAGACAGACAAACAAACAGACAGACATCATCGTAAAAATAGTAAAATCGTATTCTAGGGACCTTAAAACGTGCTTATTTATCAAAAACTCATCACCGAATTTTTTGTCCAAAGACAATACCTTCCTTACCTAAAGGTGACGGAAAGTAAAATTACTTCATTAAAAAATATTAATTTCATTAACAACAATAGATCTTAGAACGATCACTAAGACAGTATATCTGTGTAATATATAAGCATTATATAATAACTTTTTTTTTCAATAGTGTGACAGTTTCTCCAATGAATATTTTAATATAATGACAATCAAAAGTTGTTCGTTTTGAAATTTACTGCCTCCAGACGACCAGCTCCTTGAACAAATTTCACGGTACTTAAACCCTTACCGTCAAGGGCTGTCGAGTTTTACGAAGAATTCTTTATTATACTTTTGGATCAGTAGAGGATAGAAACAAAATGGAAGTCAAGTCAAGTAAGTTAGGTTAGGTGCGTGGGAGTTTGTTGGATAATTACTTGTATTTCTCCGAACAATTTTCTCCATTGAAAATTGAATTAATCTCACAAGACATGTGAAAGTCCACTTCCGGTTCTCGCAATGCTGTTTAATTTCCGTTCAGAACGCGATATTTACACGAATTTCATAATTTAATGAAATGCAAGGAGAAAATATCAACAAGGAAATCACTTATTTACGTGTTTTATCACTCTGGTATTTAATCTCAAATACGTGGTTAATTTTCTCATATACAACCGCTGTTGCAACAGAAGTCGAAAAGATTATATATACTCTACCGCAATACCAGATTATTATAAAAATACTATAGTATTTTCCAGAGCACGAATCCATTGCACTTGCACATGACATAATAACAAAATGCATAAATACTGAAAATCCTAGTCAACAATATATTAAGAAACAGTTATGTATATTCTAGTCAACATATGTTATGTAATCAGAGTTATCTTTACATTTTACTAAAGCAAATAACGAAATTGGGACAGTATACTATATTTTTGAAATTTCTGTTTATAAACACATATTGATAAATAATATGTTTATATTTGAAAGATCCGTGAATGGCAAAAGTTGTTGGCACTCGGTGCGACAATGTGATAAAATCAGTGGCGTATTATCCTACAAGCCCATGAAGCTCAGGCTCGCGGCGCAAAATTTTACAGGGGGGGCACTTAGCGTAATTCAATGAAAACAATTTTTGGCCTGTGAAAAAAAAACGAAGCGATATGGGCGATATAATTTTCAAAGACTTGCGGCATCAACCAAGGTTAACACCTATATACGCCATTGGAAAAAATTAAATTAAATATAAGTTAAGAATACATTAATACCCGGTTGCATAACTGACACTAAATTTTAATTATTCGTTAAATAGACTATTAAATCTATTCTGCAAAGCAGTGGTTAATTTTTAGTAAAATGTTCAAAAAATAATAATAGGTAATAATAATATTTATTGAAATAATTGTGTAGGCTTCCACAGTCTGAGTCATGAGAAATATTCGTTTTCCGGGAATGGACAGTGTCTTATTTTGTGTCAGAGCTCAACGTTTCGCCCGCAGTCGTATGGGGCATCTTCAGGAGCAAGGAGGATAGTACTGTCTTAAACAAGGTTGCCCGACGTGTCAACCACTCGGCCTCTAGCGTGGTTGACACGTCGGGTCTTGAATTTAGAAAAAATTTTATGTACATAACAGATTAATTCATAAATATATATATAGAGTAAACTGTCATTATTTCTAAACCAATAAAAAGTTGTTTACAAGAATCTCTTTGCGAAGCTCCAACCAATATCCGAATAGCTCTTTTTTGCATTATAAAATACATGTCAGATGATCCTGCCCATTGCACTATTCCATACTTTAAAATAGAAGGTACACATGTAAAATAAAAAATTCTAGTAACTTCTAAGCTGCAAAATTTAGTTAGATGTCGAAGAGCAAAACATAGTTGTGCAATTTTGGAACATAAATGATCAATTTGTGTTACCCATTTAAGATTTTTTTCAATCTATAAACCTAGAATTTTAATTGCAACAATTAATTGTGTTTTATCGTTATTTATACTAAGATGATTATGTTTAACCCAGCATAATACTTTGCTTATGGTTTCTTTCACTATTTTTTGAGCAGATTCTATGCTATTGGCTGTGATTAAAATATTTGTATCGTTTGCATAAGAGACATGTAAAATTTCATAATTTTTAATAAACGAAGACAGATCATTTACGTGTTTCACCAATCAAATCCGTTGACCTGTATGGTAAAAAACTGGACTTATAGCTTAGCAATTGGAAAAAATATTTAACTATGTACTCGTAGATGAGAAACTAAATATTACTGTAAAAACTTCAACAGGCAGTTTCTTGTTTAAGCCTATAGTGCGTTTCAGCTAAGAAAATAACAAATGGCGCTTGAGAGCCGGCATTAAATAATTTAAATTCACGAAACCAAAACTTTGTCAATACTAAATATTTGTACCTATAAAAATTTCCAATACCTGAATATGAATAAAGGGGGAGTATCACTATGTGAAATTTAAATATTTTGATAATGTATTCTAAAAGTGTATCATCATATAAATAACCAAATAGTAAATATAAAAGTCAAATTCATATTATCTTGTAATTAAAAGTTTCACACCTTTGAAACGGTAGCCATGTAAAAATCTCAATCTCAAGATGGACGCTAGATGGCTTTACTTCACATGTGCCTGTTTAGGTTCAAGTGAAAATGACAGATTTACACACTAGTAAAATAAAAATGCCGAATTAAAGAATTATAAATTGCACGTTTAATGATTCACAGCAAAAAAGTTGAATTCAGTAAACTGACACTCTTAATGACAAATGTCTGTAAGTCAGTTAGTTTTTAAATTTGATCTAAAATATTTTAAAAAATGAAATAACTGCAGGTAGACGTATTATTATATTCTCGCCCTTCGTTACTACAAGATATTTTTCAGGAAAATACTAATATAGGTTATTTACTTAATATATAAATCCAAAATACTACAATGAAAAATATATCCATATTACACAAGAAATTTAAAATAAAGCAATGCTAAATTTAGAAGGTCAACGTAAAACCTATAGTTGCTCAACTTTTGTTTACAAGCTAATAACTCTTTGTAATTAACAATACCAACACCAGTTCTATTTTCGGAAAGATTTCAACAGATGAAACATTTTAAATTTCGAAGAGTTTTCGATTGACATGGACTGTCATTCTAATCCGATTTCAGAATAGCAGGATTATACAAATATTTAAATACAAAAGGGTTAAATTACAACATACTGTGCGGTAATATTCTTACTTTAATGTTACAATGAGCATAAATAGCGACATCTCGTAACAATTCATAAAAATATCCCAGTACTAAAAATAATATCGTATTAATTATTCTATTAACTTCTATAATTCAACTTACAATAGAAAAAAATCTTTTAAAAAGCACAAAATTACATAAATTTCCAAATAAAAAATAACTGTCAGCAACATCTGTAATCACAACGCAATGACATACAGGTTATTGATTTAACGTCATATAAGCGAACGCTCTGTAGTTTTAATTACGTTACAGTAGCAGGAGCGTAAATACAACATCTCCATAGCCATTTCTTTTTTGTTACATAACTAATTGGAGTGACTGTGCATTCAAAATTTCGTAATAGGTACTTTCATGATAAATCGAGCGAATGTTTGCCATCAAGTAGGAGGAAAGCTATTTGATCACATTTTGTGACAACAGATGTGGAAAATACGAGTATCTTGTTAACTAATATCTATTATTTGTTTTGAATAAAGTTTTAATTGTAATATTTATTTTTTATCAATAATATTAATATTTATTGTGTATTAATTATTTACATTGTGTATGGTTTGGACACGAATAATAATAATCAATAACTTCATAAGCAACAATCATAAAATCTTCCATTGTGTACTCCTGCACTAATATATGAAGCGAATATTCAATTAAATTGTTCCTTTTAAACCAAAGTCAAATACGAGGGCAAAGTGAAAAGTTCTCGGCCTGGCAGTGAAAGGCTGTATTTTTAGGTTCAAAAATGCATTTATTTTTCTAAATAGTCCCCCATAAGCTCAATGCACTTTGTCAAACATTTTTCCAATAAATGGATTCCATCCCTGAAGTGCGATTTTGGAAGGCCTGCAAAAGACCCATCTGCTTCTATCACTTCTTTATATGAATTTTTATTTGAGTCAAAACGATTTCCACCCAATTTTATTTTAAATTTGAGCGTAGGTGGAAGCCAAATCTGGTGTATAGGGTGGAAGTTCCAACAATTTGTACTTAAAATTCCTCAGTTTTCCCATTTCGAAATCACCTTTGTGAGCAGGTGCATTGTCTTGGTGAAAGATAATTTTTTCTTTTGTAATCTATGCCTCTTCTCACGATTTTTATTTTTATCTTGTTAGTCCAGAAGACATGCATAGTGCTCACCAACTATTGTTGTACCCTTTTCTAGGTGGTTAATAAAAAGAATCCCTATTGTACCTCAGAAAACACTGGCCATGATCTTTCCGGCAAATATAAATGATTTCGCCTTTTTTGGTGCAGAACCAGCGGCTTCCACCCACTGCTTTGATTACTATTTTGTTTCTGGTGTATAATGGTGGACCCATGTCTAATCCATAGCTATAAACTGGTGCACAAAATCAGTTAGATCTACTTAAAACGATATAAACATTGTTTGGAATTTCGTTTTCGCATTTGCTTTTTGCCAGTATTTAACAAGTGCGGCACCCATCTTGCCCGAAGCTCTTTCATATATAACTCTTGGTGTAAAATGTACCGTACCTTTTTTTCTTCAATACCTACGACCTCAGCAAGCTCGTACACTTTTACTCGCCGATCGTCCAACATCATATTGGGCATTTTCTCGATGATTTCATGTATAAGGTTCTACACTGCATCGTGAATGATCCGGTTATACTTGCGAAAATACCAATATTTGTTCCTAGACATAATTCTCGTATTAAAAGAACCTTTCATTGCAGTATAGCGTGTACTAACTATGAATTCAAATCACCAGTTAGAATGTTATGTGAAAATTTTAATACCCTGCCACATTACATTGACATCTTTTTTGACTCGTTTGTGAAGTTTAAGAACGCAATATATTGTTACTATGAGTTATAATGCTTCAAATAATCATTTTGTTATATGTGTGCTACGAAAACCAATATTATCTGAGTTTATTTTGTTGTTACATTGCTACTTGTGCTAATTAAGGTATTTTTATTGCTTTTTTATATAATCTACCTGTAATTGGGATGTTACATCCTGTAGGTCAGATTGATAATAAATAAATATAGTTGCAGTTTTTGGTCGTCCTTCTCGTGGATCATCTCCAAGAGATATTTGACCAAGTTTAAATTAAGCCGCCCATTTTTTCACCGTTGAAAATGAAGGAACAGACTTCTTGTTAACCTTCACCAGTTTTGGAGGAACTTACGTTGGCGATAAACCGTCCAAAACGAAGTATTTCTGACGGCTCGATATTCCAATTTATCCATTGCAAAGAAACACACACAACACATCACCTCAAAAAACCGTATAAAAAAACTATTTTGCAGATCAAGTTGAAAATGGGCATTTGTTATTGTGACACTTGAAACAACATCAAAACAAAATATTTCATTGATATCAAAGCCTACTCTATATTAGGCCGAGAACTTTTCAACTTACCCTCGTATTAATAGATTTGAATCATTTTTTCAAGTCTAATACCAAGAGTATGTTTGTCTAAGGTTCAATTTTTGAAAATGTTAATAGTTCTAATAGGTACAGGAACAATTTATTTAACTTTTCCCTTCATATTTTAGTGAGTACACAATGCTCTTAATTTTCGATTTGTATTAGCCAACTAAACCAAATCCCAAAACTAAGGGCATCACTTGAGACACCTGCTATACAGGCTGTCTCATTTTCGATGTTCTTTTAAGGTATCTCGGGCAATATTAATGATAGAGCAAAACCATTTGCACATTCCAGGGTCAACTTTTCTAGAAATCTTTAATAGTCACCACACGAATTTTTAATCTTCTTTTGTTTCTGAACTACAGGCAAAAACTCGTTTTTCGCTCATTTTGAAAATATCTCATATCTTATTTATTATGATAGTTAGAGAAAAGATGTTTTTACAAAAAAATTACCGTTTTTTAAATATAATAAAATGGCGTAATTAGATTTTTTGAATACTTAATAATTCTCGAGATATAACACAAACTTATGATTTTTTAGCTCAGAAACAAAAGAAGATCGAAAATTCCTGTGGTGACTATTAAACTTTTCTCGAAAAGTTGACCCTGCAATGTGCAAACGGTTTCGCTCTACCATTAATATTACCCGAGATACCATAAAAAAACATCGAAAATGAGACACCCTGTACTTATACGATTATATTGTTCAATATTCTTTTCATCAAAGTGTTCTGGGAAAAGTTAATGTTCTAAGCAAAATATTATCTCAAAATACAGAATGAAAGTGGAGTTTGTTTTGATTATCTGTGCAGATACGTTTTTCTGTGAGAAGATTTGAAGATTCTACACACTGTATCTTCTTGACAAAAACAAATTAGCATTTTCATTTCTCCGGCTACGTAATACAGTCGTGACGGGGCCGATTTTATCTTATGATGGATGTGCCTTTCACCTCAATTAAAATATTAAAGGAAATGCTTCGCTACGAAATGTGCATATGCACCGTAAGCCAGCAAAGGTGAATGGATACATAATTATTTATGTAACACAAATTGAAGTGTTTTTTCATGGTGATCTAGAAAGTGATTGCAGTTTTACTCTATTTGCGCTGCACAATGTGATGGCAAATAGACGAATTGACGAGATAATGTCAGCAGATAAGCGAAAGTATGTAATAAGATGGTTGGCGGAAATCTCACGATTTTCTTATTAGATTCCACTAACGATTTACCTTCAGATACTTTCAACAGACGGCCTTTCCCCATTTCTAAATGCAATTTAGCTAATAAGTCACCGTTTTATTCAATACCGTAATACTTTCGCAAAAACGACAAATGCAACATACATAAAATTGAAATAGTTTCACAATAGTGAATTGTTAGTATTTTATATCAAAAACTAATAGATTGGTAACAGTAAAATTAAAACATTATTTATGCCTGGTACCAATGGTACTAGTTGATTAATAGGTATTTACGATATGAGTGGGATATAGACATTATTAACGCACGTATTGCCCTATGAGCCTGTAGGGCGAGTTAGGGTAATCACATAGTGCGTTAATTATGTATTACCCCACGAATATATTACAAAATTTTATCTATCACCGTATACCATATCGCACTCATTTTAATTATGTAATTTGTAGTAGCTTTGTTAGCCCAATGAGTGCGGTAATGAAATTATTACTACACTAGAATTTCATTACCGCACTTATTGGGCTAACAAGGCCATTACATAACTAAAATGAGTGCGATGTGGTATAACTAATCCTACGGTGATATATAAAACTAATTATAGCTTTTCCTAAATATAAACTAACTATTAAAATTTCTAACTAGGTGGTTAATTTTTAAGCAAGTTGTTAAAAATCTTTATCAATATAACACTAAACTGAATTTTTAGGTAAAACTATATCCATTGCATAACAATAACCAGTTGCTAAAAATTAACCACAATGTTACAGAATATGCCGTGTAAAATGTTGTTTCTGTTGCTACAAGTTTGAAATATTTGATATAATAAAAAATCTGATGTGGTCAACACATTACCTTCCGTCAGTTCTATGCATTTTACACAAATTCCATACAGTCAGTTTCTTGAGAAAGATTCTATATTTCCAGTACATTACCTTCCCTCAGTTCTATGTATTTTGTACTAATTCCATACAGAAAGTTTCAGAATTGATTTTATATTTCCAGTAAAATTGACTTGACATTGACATCTGTCTATCAGAATTTTTTAAATTATGTTAGCTGTTTTCAATGTTATTGCATAGCTGGCTGCATTATGAAATTTAGTTTCTTTATAATTTTTTAACTCAATATCCATTGAATATATATAAAATGTAATCAAATCGTATAGAGAATAAAATATTCTTTAATATTTATAATAACATTGTGAAAAAATGATACTTAACAGCGTTTTTCAAGAAAAACTGTTAAAATCTTCAAATGAGGGTACTTCCGGTCGACCAATTATAACCAAAATTTAATCAGCTCTTCATATGGATGTAACGAAGAGGAATAGGAAAGAATTATATTTTTTTAAATTATAGTGTTGGAGTTATCGACGGAGAAAAAATCGTCACACACACATACATACAGACATTCAGACAAAAAAATAGTAAAATCGTATTCTAGGGACTCTAAAGCGTGCTTATTCATTAAAAACATTTTTTGACCAAACACAATACCTTCCTTACCAAAGGTATGACGGAAGGTAAAAACAAATGTGTAATGCACGTATAACTAAACAAGAGTATAAAA
The DNA here is from genome assembly GCA_963082715.1 of Harpalus rubripes. Classification (NCBI taxonomy): domain Eukaryota; kingdom Metazoa; phylum Arthropoda; class Insecta; order Coleoptera; family Carabidae; genus Harpalus; species Harpalus rubripes. The sequence continues at coordinate 39,943,137 of OY720457.1, read as the reverse complement.
TGCGAGTACATTACATCTGTTAAATATTATATTATGACGTAAATGAAAACTAACTGAAAAACTGAATAAATCTATATAAGACTTTATATTTTTGTAAGGTAGAATCTGTTGAAAGATTTTAAATTTGTCGGTAAGTATTTACTTGTTTACAGGTAAGCTCGCAGACGTTTTTGACAGGTTTGTTCAGAAAGCCGTCATAAATTTGCCTTTAAAATGTTTTTGGGTTTAATACAAAGTCATAATAAATTCTCTTCCTGTTGTAATTTGATGCCTAAAAGAGAAGATGAATTCCTTCTCCCGAGAGGTTAATTTTTCGAATTATGTGTAAAAACTTCTCTAACTTCGTCAATTTATACCTCCTCTCATTTTGTTTTGATGAAGGAGAGATGCAGTGGATTTGAAATATTTTCCCGAGTTTGGCAACCTTCAGAGTTGCTCAGAGCTCAGCTCGTTGTTTTGGAGTTGTTTGTGTTTCGTGCTAGCAATCTAGAAAATTGAAGTGTCCTACCAACAAGTTTTCTCTTTTTTCTTTATCGTTTTTGTTATTTTGTTGGTTCGCTTTTTGTTCATGTGATTTCAGTGAAAAAAATCAACAGTGGTTTGCATTATCAAGTAATTAAGCTTCAATTAACGTGTTCAATTAAATCTTTACATACATGACTTGGTTGTAAATTTAGCGTATTTTCCCATATGTCGAGGACGGCTACTAATTTACATTTACTTTCTGTTTTTATGGAGAAACTTAAAATAATTAAATGCATGGATTCTTTAAATAATTTTTTTGGTACCTATGTACTTTTATAATACAAACATAACCAATGACTTCTAAATAGAAAACATTTAATATTTGAACAACATTTACTCAGCTGCATTTATTAATTTTATTACATTAGTGGAAATAATGCACCGCTAATAACTTATTTCATCGCAAGAAAGTGTACGAGTATTTTTCTATTTCAAATTTTTTCTATTTGGAGTATTACAAATTTCAAACTTGTTATTCTATCAGAAAAACCCTTATCTTGAAGTACATACATTAATTATTGATCTATTGCAAATAAGTTTAAAAAATAAAAATAAATAAAATAACTATTTACACGTATAATACTATACGTAATCAAAGTTTTGACTATAACTGGGACGACTTATAAAACCCATAATTTTGTTAAAATTTGTAGTCCTTCTTACTGTTTCAAGTTCTTGTTTCACATAAATTACTAACGGCCGGTTTCATACTAATTCGTAAAAGTGAACTTTACATAAAGATAAACATTATTTTAAAGTGACTTTATATACACTTTAAAATATGTACGTTTCATAACAATTTTTTTTTTTTTTTACTTTAAGTAAAGTAGTTCTAAAAATGATTTTAGAACAAACTGTTGAGTTAAAAATTGTGTGCTGTGGTAAGATTGACTGTCAGAATAATACATTTTAATTATGTATACAAGTAGTAGAGGTGGAAATTTCACATTTGATGAATAATACACATTAATTTACTTAATATATAAACACAAACATGTGTTGGAATCTCAGAAAAGGAAAACTACAAAATATGTTAATATTTATTTGAAAATTTTTTGTAGGATTCAGCTTGGCAAAAAATTGAACAGGCTGTCATGGCTAAATTGAAAATACTTGAAAATAGCTGGAAATGATGGTTTAGAAAACTACTGGTGGCCCACCAATAATAAAAGATTTTGCTTTATTGGATTTTTAAAGGTGTTAATAAATATATCTTTTGATTTATTTATGTTGCTAATTTTATTATTTCTTCTATCTGTTCCAATACAAATAAAATTGTATTTTCCTTAACCTAAACCTGTCATAAAATTATTTATGTTCCATATATTTAATTATTAATTCCTGGCTAAAATACTTTTCGTTATTTAATATTAACTTTGTCGGAACTTGAAGAAATTGAAGAAAACATTTTTATCAAAAATGTGGAATCAAAACTGATATGTTTAATTTCCACTTTAAGCTCGTAAAGGAACTCTCACATGACTTTATTTTAAACTTAAAGTTGAATTATGAAACGCTTTTTTCACTTTTAGATCAAACTTCAAAATTAAAGTAACTTTATATTTATTACAAATTATTTATCTTAATTTTCATTATCAAGTTCCATCTTCTGTTTTGTATTTTACTGAAAAAGGCAGATTTGAACATATAATAAAGAAAATAAATCAAAAACAAAGTAAAACAATGAAATCCATTTAAATCATCCAAACATCAACAAAACGAGTTCATTCAAATTAAATATATTTTACACAATTACTAGAACGCAAATTAGCCACAAAAGTGTGGAACTTGCAAACTTTTCTACAAATTATAGTTCGTGTGTACCAAATTTCAGCGTTGTGAATGCAAGAACACGTTGCCAGAAGACAAACTCCACGAATTTCAACGAATTTCACCAAATTTTCGGGCTGAGAATGCGGCTTTATATTGTGCTGTTTTGCCCAATTTAGTCGTTTTGTTTGTTTTCTGATTTTAAAAGTGGTTTATTAGCTGCAACTCGAACAAGTAGTTTAATTTCTTGAAATTGTGATTATGGCAATATCTTCTGATCAACTAAAGATAAAGACTACTGCATCATACACTCGATCATACATTATTAAGTTTAATTACGTTCGTTGATGGTTCTGTTTATGGTTGTTTTCTTGGTTGTTTTGGTTGAAAAAGAAAACAATGGTTCAATCAAAAAACCAATAAAGAGGATTTACAAAAACCTTATGGTAAGAATGGTACAGTAATTATAGAAAATGGATTTGCCTTCATCAAAGTTTCGCATAAAATTCCTTTAAGCAACAGAATCAACTGACAAAGAATTTCGAAATAAGATACAATATGAAAATACGGGTGGGTAAACATTTTTGTGCAGTAAGGTCTAAAAATAAATGTACATATAATAAAATTATTTTTATTACTCCTTATTTATTAACAATGTTCTATTTCTTAGGTGATCTACTACACTATTTAAAGGCACTATTTTCTAGTTTTATTTTCTCAAACACTTGTCCGTTAAATTATTAAATAATACCTTCTCAATTCAAGGTAATCTTTTAACATAAATACACCTTGCATTTAAAAATTCCGTCCCTTAAAATCACCGACCGTATCGCGATCAAGATACCCTTGACTTTTCTCGTTCCCCAGTCACACAGTTATTCGTTTGTTTCGTTAGCATTTTCGTTATCGTTGCCTTCCCTGATTCTTAAAGCACTTCCGTTCCCCCACCAGTCGGCTACTGCGACTTGGACGTGTTTATGTGTTTACTTCCGGTGTACAGAATGAAATGCACTATTTACTGCCCGTTGAATGGACGTATGAATTTTGTTGCTATGAGAATGACTCTATTCATGCAGAGGAAGTTGGTGATGATAGTATTTTGTTTCGGAATTAAATTTTGTCATATGAGTTTTAAAATTAACTTACTGGCAATGAAATTTGTTAACCCAAAATTACTGGCTACAAAATAAATGAATAAACCCTTTTTTGTTTTTGATACCTATTGCTAAAGCTGGGTCCACATTCAAACGAACACTGGTAGCGAACAAATGTTCAGCAAATTAGTTCGTGAACAATTGTTGGTTGTTCGTTACCATATGATGTCCACACTACACTAACAAGACACGTTCGCCACAGTTTTAAGAAAAGGAAGATAAGTTTTCCTATTGTTAGATTTTCAAGACGGTAGTGGCTCTTAAGTTTTCATAAGAAAATGACCATCAAATTTTTAATATTTAATAAATTTAATTGAATAATTTATATGTCAATGACATAAAAAATCCGTTTCAACGGGAGATGTCAATCCAAAGACCTTTTAAATTTAATTAAGATAGAAAATTAATTATTATTAATCGTATTTCAATTTCTGCTTTTACCAGCTGTCAAAATTTGAAAAAGAAATTTCTAAATCTGATTTTTTACGTAAGCCATTAAACTTTCAAATTAATCTCTCAAAATATTTGAAAAAGTGACATCTGCCTGTGTAGTGAAGCCTCAGAAATATCTCCTAACTTGTATGTCTTCATTTCAAAGTATGTAATATCTATTAATGAAAACTCTAAGTAATTTGAAACTTAGTGGCCTATTCAGAGAAATACAGTCATGAAGGTTGCTATGCATATAAAGATTGTTATCATAAAGACATTTGTAACAATCTTTATCAATTTGTCAATTCAGAACCTTCGTCGGTATTACTACTAAACTTTACAAAATAATACTTGTGAATGAACGAGATTATTTCACAATTGCTAACTTCATTATACATATATGAACCTAATCTAACCTTACTCTTATCTGTCAACGCTTTAATTTTTTAAGAAAATAATGAATTGCCAATTATATTTAGTACGTAAACGTTTTCCCAAAACAACTGAAGAACAATATGATATTTATGCATATTTGGAAACTTCTACGTTATTTAGAACGAGTTTGTTAATTCCTACGAATGATATTAACGTGATTGAAATATTATGGGAAGATTTAAATTTTTTATTTTAACTGAATATGTAACAGAAACATCACATCACACAGAGTTTTCGAGAATACCACAGAATGTCAAAAGTAACTTTCTTCCACCACAGTCTTTATCGTTATCTTTATCATTATTCAAGTAGAAGCACAATGCATCCTGCTAAAAACACCAATATTTGGCAGAAAGGTTAATATTAATAATATTTGATTGATATAATAAGCTGTCACATGTCAAATAACAACGTGATAACAACCATAAATACATAGTTTTAGCAGTCGTTATGATAAAGACTGTCAAAACGCTTAACAATTGTTGACAGTAACCACTTTCAGTACTGAGAATACCAAATTCGATTTTAACAACCTTTATAGTACATAACAACCACAAAGACCATAACGACTACACAAATATTTAGTTCTGAATAGGCCCCTTCGTTTGTGTATTGTACAATGGTAAACATTTACATTTTGAAAAACATGTGAACTGGGAGTATTGTGTCTGTACTGCAGAGAAAGCTTACCAGATGTCACCTCACCTGTACTAAAAGCTGTCGTGAATCTTGCATATTATAAACATAGAAATAAAAATAAATTTCATTATTTATGATTAGAATTCATTATTTTTAATTGATACATAGTTGCCTTGTTCATTCTTCAAGAAAAAAAAACATTAATAAACATTAATTGCAGTATTATAATAAATTATGAGGAAAATACAATCATATCTGCATTTTTGAATACAAAATTTACATTTTTAAAATTCAAATCCTTATTTACAGTTGGTTAGTCATTGCTTTAGGAAAAAAACAAACATATAAACAAACAAAACAGATATTGTTATATTAGGAAATCACACATACATAATACAAAAATGTGTTTTTCAAAACATTTTCTGGTTACGCAAAGTAAAATTTATACTCGTAATGTATATGAAGTATACAGTAGCGAATACATTTTAATATTTTGTACATTTCTAAAAAATCAAAACCTCAATTTATGAATTATTTATTAAAAACATTGAATATTTACTTGTATTTCATTATCAGTTAGTCACATGTTGTTTAATGTTAATATTTTGTTCATAAACTGTTTTTTGATATTAGTACCTGGTGTTACAAACAAGTTTTATAGGTAATCATAGATGACTAACTACAACTACTTCAAGTTTAACAATATAAATTATTCGTTAAACTTTTGTACTTTACATACGGTTTATCTCTTCTTCTGTTTACAATTGGGTAATAGTAAAATCTAGATTAGAGAAACGCATATAAGTAGATCATCATATTTACTACAAAAGCAAGAACATACTTTTGCTGCTGTATCTATTTGAATACGTAATATTGATGACCCTTTCACATTTTCTATCAACTGGGGCTATCAATCGAGAATATTAAAACCTCTTCAGGATATTCTCAAACAAATCAATGCACTTCCGGTTATCGGAACTTCCCTAGATGCCTACATGATTGATTAATGTTTTGACGGGCGGGAACGTTGTAAGAGGCTGGTAACACTGAGTGGGAAAGGAAGCAGAAGAAAAATGAAAAGGGTCATGCCTCATGCTTGATGGAATTCGTGAACTGCCTGTTTGCCCTATGCTTCGTATTATTTTAGTTCATTGCCATTTTACAAAAATAGGATTATTACCTATTGATATTATGGTTAGTTCAAATATAAATTCAATTTTTAATTCGAAGCCGGTGCACTCTCCAAGGCATCTTTGTTGAATGCAAATAGTGTTTTGTGGTCAGAACAATATGGAACGTTGTATCGTTAATTTTTTGAAAGCAATAATAAATATATATTTAATATAAATTTATACATATTGTAATGAAAAATAAACATTTTAAAAAATCTGACAAAACTAATAAAAAATAAAATTAAAAAAATGTTTCATTAATTGTAATTTAATAATTGAGCGTTCCGGTATTATCCTGTTTGAGAGTGAACGTTCTGGACTTCCGGTGCTTCTTAGCAACACAACACTGTTCAGCGGTTCAGCCATAACGTGATTACTAAAATCTGCAAATAAAAGCAGATTGACCCACTCAAAAATGAGTAATAAGTTATGATAAGTACTGATTTTGAAGAATTCAGAAACTATTTAAATTTAACCAAGATCAAATTTGTTTTCTGTGTTTCTATAATAAGCACTCTTACAAGTCAACGGATGTAAGTGAGAAAACTTAAAACAAAATTCAAATTTGAGACTTTTATATTTTGTTTATAACACTAACGTTCAGGGATAATGTGCACTTCCCTTTTTGGTCATTACATAATTTCCAGAAATGGTACTTTATTTGAAGCCTATAATAGATTTTAATGAAAAACTATATTAAAATATAATCCAAAACTTTTCAAATTTGGTATACAAGATTTTTATATCAATTGGAATAACATAGCAGATTTTGGTTAAAACAGGCTAACCGGAAGTGATATGTTACCTGGAGTTGTTAAGAGTTTTTCTTGAATAAGATGGTTTCATTTTAATTTTAGAAATAAATGCTCCAAATAAGAGTTTTAGAGAATTAAATTCTGCGTCTAGCACATCAAGTATTATTAAATTAGCCCTTTTTATAAGCGAGATATGTAAATTTAAAACATATATAATTTTTGGTTTTTGTAATGAAGTTTGCTATGGATTAGGACAAAAAAAAAACAAAAAAAAATAGATGTTAACGTCAAATGCGAGCAATTTTATAATTGAGTCTATACTTCATATTAGTCTTGCGTACAAGGAAGTCGTGTGGTGTCCACATCAGATTTTTTAAATATATTTTTATGATTTTTCTTATGAATTATTTTTTAAAATTATGCATGACAACATTATGACACCCTTAAACCAATACAAGTTGTTGCCTAATGTATACATATAGAAAAGAAAAGCATTTTATCATTTGACTAGTTATTATGCATAAATTATTATGAGACAAACATCTGCTTGTCCATTACTATGTAATATAATAACCATAATTTTAAATTAAAGCTCAACAATTAGAAAAATTAGTAGTACTGATTTGCAGGTATTTGTGGACAATTTTGCGTATAGAATATTTCGATCAAAAAATTAAATATTTGTCACTTTTTATCAATTTATTAATTCCTACTCTTATCAAATCTCAAAACTTGTTGAAAGAATCTGAATCAAGAAATACAAAGATAAACAGGTGGTAACATTTTTGTATTAATTATTTAAATAATTTAAAGGCGTTAGACATTGGCAAAACTGTCTGTTTTACTCACAATTTACTGACTTAATATATGTGGCCGGTAATAGTGAAAACTGTCACTAGGATGTCCGGTAAAAATAAAAATCCTACTCTCTGCGAACATTCCAGGATCAGAAATTTAAGTAACGTGCAATGTGAATGTGTTGTAGCCTCGGTTTTAGCAGACAAGATTAAATAAATAATAATATTGTCCTTTAAATTCGTTCTTTTCTACTCATTATCCTTCAAAACGATAGAAGATAGAATTTCATAGAAATAATGAGAATTACATCTCTACTTAGTCATTTGATTCGCTACGTCCTATTTTCTGGTGGAAGCGCAAATCTTATATGCAAGGACTTGTGTATACAATATCAAATTCTTATATTGTAAGACGGCTCCTAGAGGTTGTGGCAATTCGTGCCGGTACGAAGGAGGAAGTGGTCGCTTTGGGACACATGCCTCGTGCACAGTCATCATCCATCATGTCACAATGAACCGGAATCGAATTACATTAGCACAGTGATAACAGCAGCAGCGCCACACATGTAAGTGCGGACATGTTAGTGAACTAATTGGAGCTTGTTACTGCCGATGATTGCTTTAGCAGAGCCCGGCCATGCGAATCGCTTCTTTCAGAAATGCCCACGTCACAAGAGAAATATGTTCGCGAAATTTTATTACCACAATGTACTTGACGAACATGACAGTCAATGAAATCACACACTATGTTATATTTACTACTCGAATGATGACAACATCCATCATAATTTGAACACAATTTGTACTATATTGTCTTGTACAATTGTACGACCACCATCAATGCAATTTTATTGTTTGCTAAAATTGAAATGTTCGATGCAATATTCATTTGTAGAACGTGATTATATTTCATGACGAAATAGATCAAATTTTAATTAAAAATATACATTGTTATCGTATACCGCATTTTATCTATATAACTTGGATTTGTATTATAAATTCCACTACTCATATGCCTAGCAAAAAGTGCAGAATTTATTTTTTTTGTTTCATGCCAAAAATTTTAATTGGATTTTATATTTTAAGACAAGCAATATGATAATATGATATCGATAGAATAACGACAAGATTCCATTTACTCCAATGTTTTTTCATGAATCCAGCTACATGTACGTTCTTAATGCAGTCACGTTACGATATCGTTGACGCATATCGTTTTGATTATGTTTGCTCTAATTCTAATGAAACTATTTTCTTCTATGTTCTTGATGTAATAACGCTGGGATAACATACACAATGTTTTGGCATTTATTGTTATCAATTGCATTCTTGCTTATTTTATTTCAGAGAATATTCTATTTTTGAATATATTGTCGACAGCAAATAAAATAGCGTTCATACCACGTTCAGAATGTCCTTTACCTGTATTCTGAAGCTTTTAAGGTCGAGCCATAGTCGAATTGAATAAAAAAATGTTTACCTTACCGTGTAAAATGGCATTTTCCTGCTATCCTTGCCCAATTCAACAACTCAATTTTCGTTTTAAAATCTTACTCGAAAAGACAAATGGAAAATGAATTAGGATTGAGAAATGTTTAAATATACCTTTATATATTATATATATATATATATATATATATATATATATATATATATATATATATATATATATATATATACATCCCGCTATCATTACGACTTCCGTTCATGGCAATATATATATATATATATATATATATATATATATATATATATATATATATATATATATATATATATATATATATATATATATATATATATATTACTGGCCAAACCCGATTTCAATGTGAGGATATTAGTGTGTTACCGGACAAACCCGATTTCAAGTTAAAGTAGATTGGCCTAGGCCAAATTAGTTCCTAATAGGATCAATCAGTCACAAGTTTTTTTTTTTTGTGCGATAGGTAAGATTTTATTAAGGTATATTTTATTTAAAATTAAAGCAATTATGAGTATATTATTTATTTTGTAAACATAACTTAACAAAACCTTACCTAACGCACAAAACATATGATTGATTGATCATATATGGAACTACTTTGGCCTAGGCCAAACTACTTTATCCTGAAATCGGGTTTAGGACAAATCAGTTTTTCCTAAGAGCCTTATATTGATTTCAGGACAAACTAGTTTCGACTAGGGCATACTAGTTTATCCTATCGCTCTTCGGATAAACTGGTTTGGCCTAGGTAGAAGCCTAAAATGAGTTTGGCCGGGGTAACATATACACATTACGCATGTGGCATAATGTAATGTAAGTAAGTACAGGGCCGTTCCTAGCGGGCGTGCAATGCGTGCCCCGCAGGCAGGCGGCCAAAATGTGGGGCGGCTGTCGTTACGTTCAACTTATAGATAACATAACAAAATATTTATAATAAATAACGTAAATATGTTACAATATGTGTTTACGTGGTGCTACCCAAAATATCCAAGAATTATTTATGCCCGAGTGTCATCCTTGGGGAAACATCTGAGAGGTCAGTATGAATTTTTTCGTGAGTGCTTTTTGACGTGTTCGACGATTTTTAATGGCGGACATTAAAAAGCAACATGTTAACATCAAGTTTTGTTTCCTGTTAGAAAATCATAGGAAAATCAAGCATCAATGAGAGCTTAAAAATACTGGATCGATTTCTGACTGTTCTTTCAAATCCTGACACACACTCAAATGGTTAGCCATCCGGTCGTTGGACGTGCTGTCGTAGAGCGAATATCATCGTCAAATTTTCAGTCAAAATTCGTTGGCACAAACTTCAAGATATTCCTGTGAATTCATCCAACTCATCGATTGTTCTACGCACGACGATCAAACATGATCGCAGCCCAATTTTTCTAACCTTTTCACACGTTCTGGAAGTCGTAGGACGTCCCGGTTGACATTCATCTTCACTTAAATTGACATTCGACCACTTTTAACATAAGAAAACCACTCGTATACCCTTGCGTGGCTCAAATCTTCCTCCCTTTAAGTCCTCTGAAGAAATGCAACAGTTTCCTCTGCTGATTTTCTCTAACAGGTAAGTAAACTTTACTGCCTGCCATTGAAGAATCGCTGAATACGTTAAACAGCGCTTAAAAAAAAATAAAAAAATCACACTAACTGGTCAGATGTTTCCCCAAAGATGACATTTGAACAATAGATCCAAAAGGATGTCTAGTGAAGGTACTTATTGGGAGAAGTCGGAATTAGCGCCCTATACCAACCGCCAGAAAATAATTCTCGAATATTTTGGGTAGCACCTCGTATGTATGAATAAAGTATTATAGATATAAAAAATTGTGTTTTGTTGTGTAGTTATCACTTAGGGGCGGCGAATTATATATTTGCACGCAGGCGGCAGTACCCCTAAAAACGGCCCTGGTAATGTAAATGAGGTTCAATCGTACTGACGGGAAACTGTATAATGATGGTATTTTTATCCCTAAGATGAATCAATCCTAAAAGTGTTGCTTCTTAACTCTTTAAGCACCTACACTTACAGGTTGTAGTGATTCCCGAAACAGATACACTTGGCCTTGGTAATATTTTTACTGCTTCGTTTTAAACACTACCTTATCTATAGTTCGAATAACCACTTTGTGCTTTGCTGTCGTCACTTCTCTTGCCTTGCCATCAATATGCAATCAGCGAAGTAATTCCCGTAATTACGATCATTTCTCGTGAGCGATTTTGTGTGACATGGTGGTTTATGGAACATTCAAAGCGCTGTGAGTGCAGCATAGTGTCTGGAGGTGAACCACTCTCTAACACACTGTCTCTCGCACAAAGCTAATTACAACTGCTATGCACCAACGCTTCATTTACACTCAGATTGACTTCATATTAGTTAATTAAATCGCACGAAACTCAAGACTACAATAGGCCAAGACACGAACACTCATTTGATTTATACAGACAACCAATGATGAGACAGACTGTAAGTGTAATGGATCCCACTATGGAATATTCTACTATTTTCTCTAGAAATAATACTTCTTTGAATTGTTAATATACTTTATTTGAACGGGATATATTTAACACCTTCACTGCGTCACAATATATACATTACTAACTACTGCGTTGAGGGACATAGGTACCTATTTTAAATTTTCATCCAGCGATTTGTATGTAAATGTAAAAATAGTATAAAGGTTGAGGTCTGAGGCCTATCTTTATACAGGTTCAAGTTTAGCGTCAACGGGTACATTAGGGTCTAATCGTATAGAGAGGGTGTTCATTTTATTTTGTCCACTATTGCTAAGAGCTTCGAGGTCGGTTAAATTAGCAATTTCTGTTTTACTAGACTATTTTAATGAGTGTAAATTTTATTTCAAACAGCCTTTTTCAAACTGTGGGTACCAACTTTGTTATTCTAAATGGGACCATATATTTTTTATTTCCTTGTTAATTAGATAATTTCATTCTGGATTCAGTGATATAATATTTGCATACCCTTAGATATTTTTTTTGAGAAAAATTCATAAAATTTTTATATTAATTTGATTAAAACATGTCAACAGGAAGAGTGCCGCGAATGGAAAAATAGAATACGTGTTATTTTTTACATAGAAATAGAGTTCCCTGACAGAAAGAATTGATTATTTTGTTCTTTTAATTGATCATAAATGTCAATCATGGCATTATAATTTTTCTATATACATAAATTAACACGTATTCAATTTTTCCATTCGTGGCACTCTTATTATATCCATAATTTAATCAAACTAATATCAAACATAGCTTCTTAGGAAACAAAGAAATACCGAAAGAAACCAGGATACAAATACATATATAAGAAAGTAGTGACACGTATACTCACATACGGAGCTGAAACATGGACATTAACACAAAAACAACGCCTTACACCCGTGCGGGTAGAACAGGCGTAGGGTTAAGAAAGTAAGTAATAAAAAACTTTATATGCATTTTGCTCAAAAAAATTGTGATGTATGTATAAAAAGATCACTAAATTCAGAATAAAAGTATCAAATAAGCAGATAAAAAATATATAGTTTCATTTAAAATAACAAAGTTGGTCTCTACCGTTTGTGAACCACTGTTTAAAAAAAATAATGAAGCTCATTAAAATAGTCTTGTAAAATAGAAATTGTTTGCTAACCTCGTAGCTCTTATAGTTCTAGAGATAGCAATAGTGGACAAAATAAAATGAACATCCTGTATACGTATATGTATACATAATTGCACTAAAACTCCGCAGTGAAAGGAGATAATTGTGTTTAAAAACAGTATTGTCTAGTAAATATTTTCTTTGAATAACAATAATAATGTCGTGGCTTTATAATCTGAAATTGTTAACTTTAAATGACTGATTCAGAGCGCATACTCTGTTGTTGATTTAATTTGCCAAGAATGTATTTATCACACTCGAATGCTACAAGCTGGCCACTTATACATAATAAATAAATATATACATATATCATCAAGGCATATTACCCATTGCTGAGTGTGCCAATCAGCTTATACTTCTTAAATTAATATAGCAATGGCTGAAATCCAACCGACAGTACGGTAACGGTAAAACATAACGGCTCGGTGAGTCCGGTTAGACAGGGTAAACGGCAACAGCATGTATACTAGCCCTATAGATATATAGATGTACTTGTTTGGGATTGGAATTTGTAAGTTGTTGCTACACGTGCAACGTAATACGGAAATAATTGAAATTTACAGATATTATTTAAATTTTGTAAATGTAACCAATAAAAACATTTTTCTCTTGGTACTGTACTATACATTATATTTTCGTGGTCATTTGTAATTCTCTATCTTACAGCGGATAAGCAGGTACTACATTTTTCTTTTTCTCGTGTTATTCATATTAATAAAAGTCTATGATCTCCAAAATAAAAATAGACATCTCACCTGTGGTTCACTAAATAGGATGTCTATGTCTATATGTCACATATTATAGACGCTTCACTTGAAACAGAATAGCATTATATAACAATATTAATATGTATTTGAATACTTCATTCGTATCTGAAATACTTAGCAAGAATACGACTAAATTTTATTACGATTTATTTGTATTTCATCTCATAATGATAATAACAGCCTGTAAAATAAATTTCTAGTTTATTGCAACTCCAGAATCACTTGAACATAGCAATATTTTTGTTAAACAACAAACCTTGAATAGTGACCTCTGACGAGGAAAATGTTAAATAAATAATTCCAGCAAGTTATTATAAATATATATGGTTTCTCTGAACTAATAAAAAATGAACGACAAATAACTGAATGTAAACAGAAAAAAAATATAATCATTTCTACATCATGAAGTTAGTCACAAACAAGTTTATTATAAGAAGATTAATTTCTAAAGGCAAATAATATAAATATAATGCTGAACTGTTTGACATTTTATAATTTTTTATATGTAACGATTACATGTTTATATTATTGTATTACATAGATGGCGCTCACTTTTTCGGAATAAAACTGTGCTACGAAAAGCCCTTTTGAAAACTAGAGAAGGAATTCTATCAGTAGGTCTGGTCATATTTCCTGTCTGAACTCTATTCGCCAGGGTCGACGTGTGCATGTTTGTGGATTTGCTTATTCTGTTTGGCATATCTATGACCTTCAACTTGTGGTCGTTTTGGTCGTGGGCATAATGCCGCCGTCGCGACAGTCCAAGCCGCCCTCGCTCGCAGCGCCCGCGTTCAATAGCGGCCACCACGGGAAGCTTATGCTAAATAGAAAATGCTTTATAATCGCCCCATACAATATACATATACAAGTTATTTTTTATTCTGGCGGGACAGGAAAATGGTCACTCACCCTTTCACACTGCCAACACTCACATCAAGATAGATTGCAAAATTTCATATCATTTTTATATCAGATGCCCTTTTTAGGACTGTTAACATAATACACTATGACAATCTTATAAAAGACCAAGGGGGACATCCGATAAGAGAAGTAAATATTTTTTTAAAGTTCCAATACAAAGTTATTTATATATTTTTATATTTTCTTAAATGGGATGATACATATTTTTTAGGTCCATTCGATAGAGTATTTTTTCTGTATTCAACCATCTAATTATTTTAATTCCTTCCATAGCAAAAATATTGAGAAAAAATCAATTGAAATCTAAATAAATTTGATTTTTATATTAGTTTTCTGTAGGCTTTATATGAGAAACCATTGAGTTTAAATTAAAATTAAGCAAATATTTGTTAATAACGTTATAAACAGTATAGTATTTAATTTCTATCCCAAATAATTCAAATTGATAAATAGCAGTTCTTGTTTTTCATACATAGCCTACTGAAAAATGAATATAAAAATCAAATTTATTTAAATTTCAATTGCATATTTAACTTGAGAACCACTAGTTTAAAAAAAATATTTTCTTTTCTAATCGGATGTCCCCCTTAGTCTTCTTTAAAATTGTCTTTTAGTATTTTATTATATCTTTAATAGTATAGAAATTATTTGAGGTAGCTCGTTTAGCTGTTACACCCTGTACTCGAATTTGTTGATGTTAATATGTATATTAACATGTCTTATTATTTAATAACAACAGTATTCCACGAATGTGAAATTTATTTACGGAGGCCGAGGACAGGAAAATTAACCATATTGTGAAAATGAAAAGAATATTTATTTTTACAGGTTATATAACTGTCATTCTAACACGTTATTGTAAAAAACACTAAAAATTAAGTGTTTTATTTCAAAGTTTTCATCGGAATTATTAAGTTCGTTCTTCCACATATTTTTTTGTCATTTTACGTATAAACTTGTTATTGTACTATTGTCCATCGTACACCAGCCAAATTATTGCATGAGCATTCATGCATTTGCAAGAAATCGTCGGATTACCTGCTTTAGTGCCGATATCTGAACATTTAATGACGATTTTTGTGAATTTTAGAATTCAAATACATATATTTTTGTTGTGTCATTCATTATATATTTGTTCTAATAAAATAGTATGTAGGTATTTATAAATTGACTTGTGTATTCTTTGAAATATCCCAATAGTATTTACCTACTAATCATAAAGAAATTTTATCTTCCATTCTTTCAAAATTAAATCCTTATCCTTTTGTGTTTCCCTTCGTTCTTGATTTCAATTGCTTACACTAAAATTTCATTGTAAAATGTGATGTCATTCTGCAGGAACTAAAACACTCTTTTGAGGAGCAGATTTTCATAATGCGTTTTGTCCAAAATTTCAATATTTGAGATAGAGATGGCGTTGTATTCTATGTTAAAATCCGCATCTTTTAATGAACTTCTGTATGTTCAATGTGCATGTTGTCCCAGTCAAATCCTACGTTGAAAAGCTCTTGGACATTCGAAATGCATTATGTCGCACAAGTAGAGACAAACAAAATGCGTTTTTTTTTTTGGACATAATGCATTTCGAATGTACAGAAGCGTTTAAGAAGAACTAAGAAAGGGGTTGGAGTTAAGACTGAAATATTCTATCGAAATGACGATAACTCAAAAAAATACGATGGCCTATTAAAGAAAGGGAAGAGTCTACAAAATATTACGTTGCCGGAAATACTTTTAGTGCACCCTATAAAATCAAAAAAGTTAAAAAGTTTACATAAACTCCTAGAGGAGTTCGGAACAAAGGACAGGAGAAATGACCCAGAATTGTCCTGTATGCTTCCAATATTCCCAGAAAACGTAGATAACTTGTCTGATGAAGAGGAAAATGATGAAGTTGAAGATAATGAACAAGAAGCAGCATGCAACTGCCAAGATGATGATGGTGGCATCAAGTTATAAAACCATATTTTTATTTTAAAATTTCATTTTTAGTTATATCACATTAAAGAAGTTAATATTTAGTTTAATGCAGTTGTTTGTAAATACAAGCAAAATGCATTTTGTCCATACTGGATAAACAAAGTGCATTTTTCTTATCAATCTTTTTTCAATAAATGGAATATTAATAACTATTGATTTTTAACACCTTGCCATTTTTATCAATGTTTTACCTCCTATACATTGACAAATTAAAAATTTTCACAAATCACGTATTTGCCACACTACAGTTTTAAATAGACGAATATCAAAGTAATTCGACAGAAAAAAGTTGCGACCTCTTATAAATCTCTCCTCCTATTATCACTGTATTCAAATAAATCAAAATATACTACGAGATGTGGATCCTTTTCACATTGTACGTACTGAAGTGTATAATGTATTCTTTTGAATTATAAAGAAAATTGTCGCTAAAAGAGATGAAATTTATGTCTGTTATTCCCCGACGGAAATGAGGGGCCTTCTTATCATCATAATAAACATCATATTATCTCGTATATAATTCGTGTACGTAAATGTCTAAATAAATTTAGAAACTTTCAGTAAGATTTATCATCGTTTGTTGTAATTACATATTTCTCTGAAAAAACCAAATTTTACTAATTTAAATAAATAAAATAAAATAAATATATCATCACGGCATATTACCCATTGCTGGGTGTGCCAATATGCTTTGTACGCAGATATCGGTAATGATGACATATTTGTACCGTGCGGGCATTTACCAGGCGTCACCTCACGGGCAATCATTGCTGGCGTGGAGAGTGCACCACAGGGGTCAATTTTGTGCCATTTTAAAATTTGAAATATTTGGCGTCGGTCGGGATCGAACCCGGTTCCCCAGATTCGCGACCAGACACTCAGGTACACGGCTACGAGACCACAAATTTTATTAATTTGGTATTTAAATTTTGAATGGGAGTTAAATTATAATATTTTTATATACCTCTTTGTAATTTAGTGGCAATAAAATATATTTTTTTTCAATAAATAAAGTAATAGTTATTTACATAAGAGTCAGGAAAATGGTACATTACTGATGATGAGGTAAATTGAATTATGAGGCATTCAAATACCGACATTTTACTGACGAATCATGTATTAAATTTTTTTCTGGAACATTTGATTATAATTAAAATTAATTTTAAATTTGGTAATTAAATCTGATTTTTTACAAGTACTTAGTAGTGTGCTTCTCTTGTTTCTAAGGTGACAGAAAAAAAAATAGTAAATAAATGAAAATCAATAAATTACTGTCCGTTTTGTATTTTTTGCGTACGTACAAAACACAACTAAATATTTATATTCAATACAATTTTAAATAAATAAATGTTTTCGTGACTAGTCAGGGAAATGCAACATTCGCGCCGCATTTTTGGCGCAAAAATAGTATTTTCGCTCCGGTTTCAGAAAATTAAATTTATCATCACCCATTGCTGGGTGTGCCAATCTGCTTTGTACAAAGATATCGGTAATATGGATGACATATTCGTACCGTTAAGGCAAAAAAAGTTTATTGTTACACTCTCGACGCCTGCAATGAATACCTGTAAGGTGAAGCCAGGTAGAGTCCGTGCGTTTAGAGAAAAAACCGACGCACAGACCAAAATTCATCCGGGCGGGTTCAACTTGTGAAAGTAGGGATGGTACGATATTGTGACAGATAGCAGCTGTTTGTTACAGATATAAATATGGACATAGATATTTAATCAAATGTCTTTTGTGCGAGTAATAATTATTGTGTACTTGTTTATGAATATTGTGTATCATAAATAACATAAATATTATTCAGTTAAATGTTTATTAATACTCAACATCTGTAAGTTGGGTAGTACAACTTCTACTGCGCCGATTTGTTTTTTCTCTAAACGCACGGACTCTACCTGGCTTCACCTTACGGGTATTCATTGCAGGCGTCGAGAGTGTAATAAACTTTTTTTTTCTGTACTTACGGTGTACTAATTTCATTTCACTGACTTTGTATTCATATGTAGGTAAATTTTAACTAAAACTAATACACATTTCATAATTTCAAAATGTAAAAATATGTGTATTTACTTATAATATTTAATATGCGGCCAAGTTTCGAAGTTTGTGACGTCCTTTCACTTTGATGTCGTAGGCGTTCAAGCAGAAATCATTAACTACAAATTGACAGTTTGTAATAATTAACTTTTTAATTTAAACTAATACTTAAATATAGACTTGTTCAACACACATATAAGCATATTTTATACATAATAATATTTACCAACCTCGACAATCGACATTGTTTTGTAGGACACTTAGTGGAATTTGAGTGTGTTTTGCAAGTGAAACAAAATTAGACTAACGTCCAGTTGCACTAACATTGTTTAAAATTTTAAGCGACCCTTAAAAAAAAATGCAAATGGAGATTACGTCATTAATGCATAATAATTTATTTGGTATTACATTTCGATGCAATATTGTCAATTTAAGGAACGGCCTCTTACGCAAAAGATGGTGATGTTTCATGTTTTACGTTAGCGCCTGCCGTATGAGTCGATAATATTGTGCTCTATATTATTGTACAGAAAACTTGACATTTTGCTGAACACTTTTCAAAATGGTTCTCAACCATTACTTTGTCAATCTTAATTTTAACAATTTGACACAAAACAAATAGGGACTTATAAATTTGACGTCACCCGCGGCGGACCTCCCTCCACACAATTTAGAAAAGAACAACAAATTTTTAGAAAGAGCCAGGTGATATACCATGGCCGAATCGATCAAATGCTCTCCCCTCAGCACTTCGCCTCTTTGATCCCATAATTTATTTGTTATTTAGTCAGCAAAGTTTGGTTATGTTATTTTGTGTAGTGCCTGTTATTAATTATCTCTTGTACTAAAGCGTAGAATTTTAAATATCACTAAAAACCAAATTCACAAATAAATAATGAGTTTAACACAAGATGATGTACCGGGGTCACGATTTGTGTTTAAAAACATTGAAATTATTCCGTATTTAAGTTGAAAAGATGGTTAGAATGCCGGGGTTTGACGAAAAGTGGAAATAAACATGAATTACCTGAAATTGAATGCACTGAGTAGAACATATACTTAAATAATTATATAAAAATGTGTTCAGTCTGACATGTTTACGATTCCTTTCAAAGAACACGTGTTGTGGTCACGTGGTGAATCACATGATTGTTAAATGTCAAACTGTAGAGCTAAATCTTGCTCACTATATAACTACTTATTATATACTTTTTTACTCACTAGATGGCGTCCGTAAAGTTTGAATAGGGGATTCCACAATTTTTTTTACATAATTTCATCTGAACATGTAAGTAAAACTAAGACTGTTAGTCAAAATCCGGTGAAAAAAATCCTATTAATAAGCGAGTTATAGTGCCCCGAAATTTGGAAATATAGATATGACGCCACGAATATAAGATTTTATATCAAACTGTTTTCTTCAGGGACCTAAATATTCTTGAAATATATGCTATTTCTAAATTACATTAATAAAAAATAAATGAATATTATACTGTACAAGTCTACATGATTTATAATTGGAAGTGTATTTAAATTATTAAGTATTAAAAACTGTTTGAGAATTGCAGTAATGGACTGATCACCACGCCTCCGCTATTTGAATTTCTCTACTTCCATTGGTAGTACGCCCCAGTATATGGAATTCATATGAGTGACGAGCACGACCACAAAAATCTTATTATTTCCGAAGTATTTCAATTAAGTCGTTTTATTTCTTTATTAATATTCATTATTAAGCATATACTTTTAATATTTTTTCTATTTTCTCTTAATTCAATTGCGATATAGTCCCCTATTGTATAAGTCCCCATTGCAATAAAACTGTTAATCGAAAAATTAAAACTCAAAATGGTTGTAAAATATCATACACATGCGCGATGCACATCAACGTACGTGTATAACGTAAATTTATAAATCGGTTCTAATGGGAACAGAACGGGGACTTGTCGCTCTGTCAATCTATAAATCAGACTTTAATGATTTTTATTTGAACGCGTACGATTTTAAATTATATTTTTATAGAATCAATGCAGTAAATATACAACTTGAAAACCTGTGTATTGATGATTATTTATAAATTATTTGAATAAAAAGATGAAATTAAAAATTATTTAAAATGTTGTAGTGACACAACCCCAATATGGCTAGCTTCATATGCCTCAGTACAGTGCTTTGTTCTTAACATTTTCTATTTTACTTGTTTAACGTTTGTGACATATTATTTTAAATTAAACTAATAGTAGTACAGTAAATGATTCAATATGAAAATTTGAAGGACATGCGTACAATGGTGTATTAATAATTAACAAGTTATTTTCAATGAAACGTTTCCAGGGAATCCTTCGTCATTGCAAGTAGGAGTATTTCGCAGGAAATATACGATACTAATTTCATAGTATTTCCTATGAAAGATTGCATCTTTAAAATCTAGTGTCTGCTATTCGAATCGTTTTTTATCACCGATCTCTGTCCTTGCATTGTTGGCATTTATCGCGAACAGAGAACGCAGCAGACGTCTGCAAAGAATGCGAAGACGTATGACGTCATGAAGCGTTAACACTTTAAACGGCCGTCGTTCGTCGCTGCGTCCGCTTTGTTCAATTTGTTAGTGGACTGACTCGATGTTGATTAGCCTGTGGCCTTTGTAATGCTGATTTTATAATTCTGTTGTGCAGAACGCGCGCAACTGCTGCTGAGCGATGGCGATATATTGTACATAACATCAACTTTTCCTGGAAGTGTAAATATAAATTTGTTTGTTATTAGATGCGTTTACTCAAATTTGTTGTGGTTCACTATTCAAATATTGAAAGCACTTTACACTAAACAATATATTGAAGAAGAAATTGCGCAAGAAATGACAATTTATTCAGCAAAATCTTTTTCAAAATGCTGCAATGAAATTTTGGTTAAATGTTATTGTTACAATCTATCGTTATCTGATAAATTTTTTTTATGTAATAAGATGAGTACAAAACTACATACACAATCTGGAAAGAAGATATTTGAGAATGTGCAAACCCGTCGACAACTAATAAAATAAAGAAACATTATAAATGGGACTCACTGAGTCCACTGGTTTGTTAAAACCTGTGTTCATAAATCAAATGAAAACCATATTCAAATATGCGCTCAAGAAAACTATCCCATCAGATTGCACAAAGATACCTTTAGTTGAATTAGGGAATAAAATTGAACGACAAAATTTTACTGGAATGCACTTGACGTCTTTGACCTTCAAAGTGACAGATAGACACCAAACAATGATTGGCTATAGCAAAAAGGTCACTTGTTAGCCCGCGACTTCTATTTCACACAATTCAAAATATTGTTTATTGTTTCATATAATATTCTATTATGAATAAATAAATAAATAAATAAATATATCATCACGGCTTATTACCCACTGCTGAGTGTGCCAATCTGCTTTGTTCACAGATATCGGTAATGATGTAATATTTGACCGTGCTGGTGCTTCCCAGGCGTCACCTCACGGGCACTCATTGCTGGCGTGGAGAGTACACCACAGGGGTCAATTTTGTGCCATTTAAATTTCGAAATATTTGGCGTGGGTCGGGATCGAACCCGGTTCCCCAGATTCGCGACCTGATACTCAGGCACGCGGCCACGAGCTACAAAAATATATCATTTATAGGTATATATTTTTAAATGGTGTCTACAATAATATTAGTTTTAAGTTTTAAAACTGCAATACAAAAACAAAACAATTAACAAATGTTTTCTTTATCATTTTGTTATATGTTGCTTCAAGTCAAAGTCTTGTTATATTTGGATAAAACTAATAAAGGTAACGATCCAATTATCTTCATTATTATTGTAGTACAGAATAAATTGAAAAATATTTATTCTCGCCTCTTAAGAATAGCTAATTGAAACAAAATATTTGTTTAAGATAGGTAAACAAAAACAATAAATGTGTTTTATAAATACTGATTAATACAATACAATGTGAAGAATTTGGAGTCTTTAAAATTTAAATCAGTGTTTTTCTAACTTTATACACTCGAAACCATATTTTCTTATAAGTATAAATTCTATTATTCCTTTCCTTATATTTTAAATAGAATGTTATTTTCTACAATATATGTTTGTCTTAATACATGAACAATCAAAACCAATATAAACTTTTGATCAAAATGAGACTGAATAATCTTTAGGAAAAAAAAAACTAACTGTGAAGGAACTTATAGGAATCGGCATCCCGCAAAAATAATGTCACATTTCACAGAAAGATATTTTCGATATTATTAAAACAGAAAATTTCTAATAGATATGAAATCATGCATTACCACAATTAGGAAATATTGGCATTAGTTATTCTTGCAATAAATCACAGATATATGGAATACCTACTTTTTTCAAAAATATGTTCGTAATCATATAGTTCATTTCACGTAAGAAAATAGCCTTGGTTTAATTAATGTAATAATTTCTGCCCTATGATTGGTCAGGAGATGCACACCTGTGAATTATCAAATAAAATCGAAATTAAGTGTTATTTAACCTTGTTTCGACTTTTTACAGTTACAAATATTTGGTGTTGACAATGTTTGGTTTCGAAAATGTATATTTATTTAATGCATGTAAGAATGGTCGGCTTTCAAGCGCCATCGGCTATTACGTATAACTATTTTTGTCCAAATGATTCCCGTAACTCTCTCATACTTTCTAATAATATCTTAGCAATAGGGGATTACAGCTCAATCGAATTAAGAGGAATTAATAATAGCGAAAGTGGATGCTTAATAATGAATATTAATAAAGAAATAAAATGATATAACTGAAATACTTCGGAAATAAGGGGTTTTTTGTTTTAGCAGGTCGTCACTCATATGAAATCCATACATATTATTTTGATTGGCGACTCAAAGACCACCTATAAATATATAACGAATACCGAGTAAGGGGTGGAGTCTACTACCAATGGAAGTAGACAAATTCAAATAGCGGACACTTGGTTACCAGTCCAGTACTGCAATTCTCAAACAGTTTTTATTTGAATATAAATTTCTTGCATTAAACTTAATAATTTTGATATTCTTGCAATTATAAAGCATGTAGACTTGTACAGTGTTACAATATTAATTTGTTTTTTATAAGTATAATTTAAAAATAGAATACATTTCAAGAACATTTTAGATCCACGAAGAAAACAGTTTTATATAAAAACTTATATTCGTGACGTCACGTCTATATTTTCAAACTTCGGGGGACCATAACTCGCTTATTAATAGGAATTTTTTCACCGGATTTTCACCAATAGTCTTAGTTTTACTTATACTTTCTGATGAAATTATATTTAAAAATTGGTGGAATCCCCTATTCTTGAATGTTCCTTGTTTTCTAAAAACGTCTTCCAAAATTCCTGTATAGTGGGGTCCTGCACAATAACAAAAAATAATAAAATGTACGCTTTATACTTAAAGTATTACTCAATAAATAACGATTAAGATGAAAAAAACATTTTTTAAATAATTACTTTGGGAGATATTTGAGATTTGTTGTCAGTGTCCTGTGACGTCACATTAGTGCTACCTTTCTCTCGCTGCCTACTATAGAGCTTGTGCGAAAGATATAGCAATAGGTGTCACTACAACTACTATATATACCCTGTTTTTAAACTAGGAGGAGTACTTTAAATTTTAACCGCCAAAACTGACGTTTCTGATTGGCTAGTGCTTCGTCAGGTTTACACTGCACAAAGATTTTACATTTGATGTATTAGTTGTCATTCGTTTGGAGGTTATCTTTTTCTGTTTTGGTTTTTCGCATTTCTGTGACTAAAATAAATCAGTTCTTTTAAGAACTCTAATAATATTGATTGTATCGATATTATTTGTGTTTCTTTAATTTAGTTTTTTATATTCGAGTTTTGTTTTTGCTCGTGTTTTTTTCATTTCGGTTTTCTTATATTCGAGTTTTCTTTTACTTGTGATTTTTCATTTAGTTTTTTATATTCGAATGTTGTTTTACTCGTGTTTTTTCATTTAAGTGTTTTATATTCGAGTTTTGTTTTTACTCGTGTTTTTTTCATTTAGTTTTTTTCATATTAGAGTTTCGAGTTTTGCTTTATATTTTAATTTTATTTGAACTTATTTATTTTGAATCATGGATGAAAAGCCTGGTACAAGTACGGAATTTTCACCTATAAAGAAATGAAAACGTCTTGATTTGGGGCATTTATCTGTCGCCGAAATTTCTCGTACATTAGGTAAGAAAATCAAATAAAATTATATATTTTAGTGCCATAATAATGATGAATTTCTTTCTGTAGGAGTAGCAAAATCTATTGTTTATCGGGTAGTTAAAGAATATAAGCAGAAAGGATTTGTTACATCTTCTAACCATTATGGAGGAAGGCCTCAACTAGTTGCAACATTTAACGAATATATAAAGAACTCAGTACGGCGGATAGTGCATGAATTCTTCCACAGGAACGAATTGCCTACTTTGGATAAAATTTTAGAAGTAGTAAAGCGTCGCCCAGATTTGCCTTCTTTTTCGCGTTCTTCATTTTATAAATTAATGAAGCTAATTAATTTGTATTTGGTATTATAATCTATTGAATAAATTTGTAAATAAATAAATTATTGTATATATATATATATATATATATATATATATATATATATATATATATATATATATATATATATATATATATATATATATATATATATGTTATATGCATTTATCGCTATGTTCAATTCAAAAATATAGATATAAATCAAGTAAGAGTGTTTATTTACATCACAAATTATTTTTATTCACATAATCAAATACGGCGTGAAAAATAAGATCTTATAATGTCAGTTTAATTTTAAAATAAGTTCCATGCGAAGTATACAGTATTGATGTGTACGGAATTTTTGTATTTCGCGCGAAAAAAATCTAGTAACTTTTTCTAGTAACTTTCTATAGTGTAAATCAGACTTTCGTATTTACTCCTCCTAGTTTAAAAACAGAGTATAGATAATACATAGCTAACTCGTCCGCCATACTGGAGCCAAAATGAACGCAAATTATGAAATAAAAGTATATTTTTTATAAGTTTATGTATTATTAAAAACAATAAAACAAGAAAATATACGGTTTGTTAAGATTTTTGAGGTTACAGAAAAATATATGTATAACCTAATCTAACCTGTAAAAATTATAACCATTTCTCAAATGATTTGTACAATTTGGAGCAGAACAACCCATCATTGTAGATAATTTCTATGATTAATAATCACAAATATTGAATGATTGAAGTTGCTCCGTAATGGCGGACAAGTCAGCTGTAACTTATCTAGTAGCTATAGGTGTCGCCGTGACATCATGTTGACATTAAAAATCAAATGCAGTTAAACTAAAAACAATTAAGACTTTTTAACACTACGAATTGCTTCAAAATTAAAAGAACTTTCATTAAAAATAATAAAAAAATCAGAGTGCAAGATCCCATTACTAAATTTTTCTCATCTAAAATATTATCATACCAATTGCTGAAAAACTTATATCTTATCCAATTTAATAGTTTAATGCCCATATATTTGTTGTTGTCATAACTACAAATCAAATAATTGATTTAGATAGGCTTGAATGTTAATACATATAATCTTTAGGTGGACATTCATATGTAAATTGATTTGATTAATAAGTCTGGTAAAGGTATTCAAATTTATTTGGGTGTAGATTTCGCTGAGGTTCACTGAACATTGATCACCTTGAAAATTGTGGACGTGGGCAGAAAACAAGAAGTTTAGAATATGAGAGATGCAGAGAAGATGTTAATATCTTCGCACGAATAAGTTGATTTTAATTAACGACAAAATTTCTAATCACTCAACACTTTGCAGGTGACACCGATGTACAGAATACATAATACATTAGATGATATTATGTACTCGTTAACTTTGTTGTCTTGTGCTTCTTTGTAACAAGTTACAAAGTTGTTAGCCAATAGAAATAAAGCTAACAGGTAAAATGTCAAGTTTTGGCCAGTGACAACCATTAAGATGGTCAACGACTCAAACTTCGTATAAAAACTATTAAGACATTTTACAAAAAAACTAATTTTTTATATTCAAGAAAAGATTATTATTGACTCATTTGCTATTTATAGAGTATTCATAATTGTTTTACACTCTGTAAAATATTGAAGATGCTCCTTGATATTGAACAAGAAATTATAAAAGAATTAAGTACAGTTTATGTTCATTATGACAGAAATTACTAATTACCTTATGGTTTTTTGAGATAGGGGAAAATTTGAGCAGTTCTGGAAATTGGAATTAACGACAACTTATGGTGTTTTTATACAGCAAGTACAGTAGTACATTAAGGTAAGAAAGTAATGTAAAAAAGATAAAATATATTAAATCAATGTATTGGTTTATACAATAAAGTAAAGTAAACGTAAAATATCAACGCAACGTAGAAGTTGCTTATCTTTTATCTTTTTACATTAGATTTTTTACGTTCGAGTAACATCGTTCCTTACGAAAGTATCCGAACGATTCGAACACTGAATTTGACAGCTGACATTTTGGTTTGTACTGTGAAAAGAAAAGTGAATAGTGCTGGGTAATAATTACTGAGTTTACATGCAGTTTTGAAACCGTTTTTAAAACGTTTTTAGTTTTGAAAACGCCATGTAGGGGAGAGTGGGGCAAGAGTGAACGGTTTTTTGATATGTAATAAATTTCATATATGAAATATTTCAGCAGTTTTATTGAACTCTAAATATAGTTCATACATTTGCTTACATATAAAAAAATTAAAATAATTCTTTTCTATTATAGTAAATAAACTGTATGTTTTTTATTTAATAAAATAAGTGTTCACTCTTGCCACGCACGGCGAGGCAAAAGTGAACGACTGAAAAAATGTTGCCTAAGCACGACAAAAATCACATATATATTTGTCGGCATTTAGTTTAACGTTAATGTATCCTTCGTGTACCCACTGATGACATTTTCCGCAAATAATTCGGTCTTCAACAGATGTACTGTATTTTTCTTTACAACAAATACAAATACATTCGTCTTCATTAACAGTTGTCGTGTTATTACTATTGTTTTGCTTGACTATTTCTGTAATCCAGAAGTAGATGCCTGCGATAGATTCCTTTTAATCTTTTTTGCTTCCTTTAATCGTTTTCCTTTTAAAATTTGCTCCAATTCTTGTTCATATGGGGAAATTGTAATAATTTCAGGGCAAGAGTAAACACTATATTTACTCTTGCCCCGTTTAATATTATCACAAAAATTGTTTTTATCCCGTGTTCTACGCCACTGTTTAAACTTTCTGTCGGCAAACTTTGTAGAGAATGGTACACACTTTAATGCAATATTCACTATTTTATTGGTTCTTTTTTATTTCACGTGCAATATAATAATACTTTGACTTTAATTTTGAATCAAAATGATGCAATATACAAACTTACCTGTAATTTTGTTTTCATAAACTTGACAATTTTCTTCTATTTCACGTATAAATGACAGTATAGTACCATGTTTTACCGCTAGGGTTGGTAAGCCGAACCGTATAAATTAGCGGGATATTCTAATTGTTTACTCTTGCCTCGCGTACACTCTTGCCCCACTCACCCCTATACAGTGTCAAAACTGTTTTGAATTATCTCCAACCAAAAATAAAATTCCTGGATTGGACTTGAAAACTAGTTTCAAAACTACTCATGTAAACACTTAAAATTCAGTTTCGATACTGTGCATGCGTACAGAGCATAACGTTTCTGTTGCTTTGTATTACGAACCTTCAAATATACTGACACTTGTGTAGTTTTAGAGCGTACTAGTACGAATGAAAAAAAAAATTGGTTTAATAACTTACATCAGCTAAATGCGCATGCGCCGAAACTGATTTCAAAACAATTTTTAAACTTGTTTTGAAAACTGCATGTAAACAGTTTTGCATAATTTTGACAGTAAACTGAAACCATTTTCAAAACTGCATGTAAACGTGGCAAATATGTAAGTTCGTTTAACATTAATTAATTATACGGTATAAAAATGAATTATAAATGGGCACTACATTAATGTGTTGTTTAACAATAACAAGTATTGCTTTGAGTATATTAGTGGAAAAACGGCGAAGATCACGATTTTATTATAAAGTAAATAAAAAATTTCTACTTGTTTTATTAAATTTTCTTCGAAATTCTCCATTCTGACATTTCAGCACGTAATCTAACAAGTTAACAACAATAACAATTTTTATCTGTCTACGTCGTTGCTGCCTACTACAATGAGATGAGCATGTAAGCAATAGTTCGTTCTGCTTGGTTCCATTTTACTCTTGTTACTTTTTTGTATAAACGACACTGAATTCATAGATTTTTACTTTACTTTATTATTTTACTTCTTACTTTGCTTTACTATTTTACTTGCTGTATAAACCCAACATAATATGTATTTTTACATTATGGATAGCGGTCAAACATATGGCTGGCTCTGAATTATGACAGTTTTGTGACAAACAGTTGGGCGTATTTTCTTGTCATTTGTCAAATGACTGGTGAGGCGTTTCTAGCGATCTGTATTATTACTATGGATTGGAAATTTCGTTTGTTTTTGCCGAATTTTTTTTACAATCCACATAACTGAAGGAATTTCTGTTGACCCTTAAATTGCTTCTATATCTTATTATAGTTTAATCATAACAGCAATAATAACAAAACTCTCAAAGAATATCACATAAATCTAGAAACATTTTGCCTTGCTGAGGAATCTATGAAATTTATGTTTACAATGATATATCTCCATGTCAGTGCCAGCCGATTTTAGTGTCAAGTGATCCACTTCTACCTGCTTCTGTGACTTCCCAGAAGTCGGTGTTTTGCATACATAATTTTTATTTTTAAATTTTTAGGAGGCAAGATATGTGATATAAATAAGAATATAGCTATAAAAAATTTATGTTAGTACCCATATTACATTACCTACTTACGTATAGGTATATATTAAAACAATTAAGATAATTTTTAATTTGTTTTGACAGTTATTTATTAACGTCCGACTGGTTTCTTATATACCAAATAACACCCTAGAGCGTGTTATGAGTTGTTGCTATGGTATAAAATGATATTAGATACGTTCTACCGGTGTCAGAAATATTCTTACTAGAATAAGAATATTCTTAAACCAATGGTAATGTGTTATTGTTAGTTAACAACTAAAAATAACTTTGTATATGTTTATTATGGATCTTCAAAATGTTGTACTGCAAATATTACAGAGATACAATTATCTAAAAATATATTAAATAATAGAAACGTAATGGAGGTAATTTTTTTGAGCACATCCTAGTCTAAAAATTTACAAATGTAACAGAAAGACGCGTAAAATTTTGAATTTATCTCCACTCCATACATTTTCCTACCAACGCTTCCAGCTCTAAAGTTGGAATGATTAGTAGGAATATTCAGATTTTTTTGGCGTAAAAGAATGACCAGTAAGGTACTACTAGATGAAGTAGGAATATTTCTGACACCAACAGAACGTATCTATTGATACTGGGATACAGCGTAAAAAACAAGCAGAAGCATTCATAGCCTACCTACTCCGTGAATTTTATTAAAACTTTCTGATCCGTAATCCGTAGAATATTAAAAATTATAGTCGGACGTTAAACGTTGAACGCACCACGGGAGTTAAAAGGACAATAATGCCTTCGGTCAACGTACGCATCTTGGGCCAGAGGCCTTCGAAAAGTACACTGTTGATGTTGACCTCACGCGTTATTGTCCTTATAACACCCTTGATACGTTAATTACTATAATATGGAAAAGATTATGTACTTAACATGGTGTTAAAAGAAAAATAAAGTTTTACAATTACTAGCTCTTCATTTGTGGTTCTTCCTAAAATCGGCGTTTAGATCAGTTGGGAGTTGGGATAGATCAGTTAGGATGACACCATTGCAAATATAAGAATTTTCTGTCCGGAATATAATCTAGAATTCTAGAGGTCATCAAGAGGTTCTCTTTATTATTTTCTATCTCATACAATTATAAACGCAGTAGAAACGTCAGGGCACATAACCTGATAGAATTACATAGTTAAATGCAGTGGAAAATAATATTTTATTTGGTATTTATGACATATGACATAACTCATCAAACATATATGACAACTATATTTTTTACTGCCTTAAGTGCTGACTTGATCCTTTCCAACACTTTCTATTATGTACAACAAATAATCTTTGTCTATGTTTAAACTAAAGACGCCGTAATGTCTTTTTTTTAACAATATTTTAATGGTAAATTATAAATATTTAAAAGTTTCAATAACATCCAAATTGAAAAAAATTGGATTTGACTCTCATATTTTTGTTTTTATACTACACAATTTGAAGAGTACTATAAATTGTGTAAATATTGTTCAATATATTGCGTAGTGATTCAGCAATTGAAAGTAAATACTACGAGTAAATATACTTTGTGGATATAAAATTGTTCATTTGACATCAAATGTTACAGAACTTGAACTTACTTCCTAGGTCAAAATTTTTAATTAAAAAACACGTTATACATTGACACCTTCCTGTTTTCACTAGGTATCATCATATATCTAATACAAATAGAAATTCGCATAGATAAAAATAGAAAGCAAAGGCAATAGCAATACATTCATCCGTTCACCAGGTCATTGCTCTGAATATCTTTCCAACGTCAAAAAATCATATCGAGGGATGTGTTGAGACGAGATAGTGAAAGTGATAATATTTTGTGAACAAAGAGTGTCTGTATTCATCAGTTTGTTTTCAATACACCTGGAGCTAAAATTTATATGTCTTGAGAGTGATTTGTTTCTAGGAAATCTGTAATCAATTGTTCGTCTTCACAAGGAGACTACAAATTGATGATTTCCATACGACTGTTGCTTTGTGTACGAGTAGTTCATCTCGTCCCACAATCAAATGGTAATCATTCGAGAAAGGTCAACAAGAGAAGAATGGAATTTCATGTAAGATGAAGATTGTAAAATTGTTTAACAGGTGGATTACTATTACTAATGTCAAATTGATGTTGTAATTTGAAAGAAACATTTTGTATGGGAACAAAAACCCATATAATATAATTTCAGTGATATACTATATATTTCTTTCGCTTATAATTGCCTAATTGGAATAAAACTATATTCTTACCTTCCGCCACCTTTAGGTAAGGCAGGTATCGTTTTTGGTCAAAAAAATCGGTGGTGATTTTTTGATGAATAAGCACGTTTTAGGATCCCTACAATACGATTTTACTATTTTTACGATGAAAATTATAATTCTTTCGTATTCCTTTTCGTTACATCCATGTGAAGAGCTGATTAGATTTTGCTTATAATTGGTCAACCGGAAGTACCCTCATTTGAAGATTTTAACAGTTTTTCTTGAAAAAACGATGTTAAATACATTTAATGTTATTATAAATATTAAAGAATATTTTATTCTCTATACGATTTGAATGCATTTTATACTTCATATTAAATGGATATAGAGTTAAAAAATTATAAAAAAATTAAATATCATATATTAGCAAACTATACTATAACTCTGGAAACAGCTGCTTTATTAACAAAATTCTGATTGAAAGGTATCAGTATCAAGTGCAGTTGACAGAATGTTTGTGTTATTATTTTACTGGAAATATAGGATCTTTTGCTAGAAACTTTCTGTATGAAATTTGTTTAAAATACATACAACTGCCTTAAGGTAATGTACAAGACAGAATCTTTTGCAAGTAACTTTCTGTATGACATTTATAGAAAATACAATGAATTGATGCGCTAGCCACATCAGATTTTTTCTGTATTAAATAGCTCCTATTTTTATCTAAAAATAAATATGAGCTAATACATTATTTACAACAAATTTTTGTAAATTTTTTAATAAATACACCTATTTCGACCGGATGCTTGAGTTTCAAAATTAGGAAGTTAGTATTTTATATGGCTCATGCAAAAAGATTTTACATTCTCATAAAATTACTCGTATACTTTCATTTTATTGTTATGTGTATGATATACCCATAATGAAATACGAGTAGGTACCTATTTTTACAAATTATATTACCATCGCAATACCAAATTTCATTCCAGTAATACTGATATTTTCTAGTATTACTTAATTATGTTTTTTACCTCCCGCTACCCTTGGTAATGGAGGTACAGGGATCGTGCTAAAAAACGCATATCGAGATTTTGGTAAATGACCACGTTTTAAGGTCCCTTGAATCCAATTTTAACATTTTCACGATGATGTCTGTGTGTATGTATGTGTGTGTGGATCCACCACTCTAACTGAAATACTATCATTCAGAAAAATTTTAAACCTTGTATTTCGAACTTTTTCTGTACTGGAAAAAGCCCATTAGATTTTGGTGTAATTCGGATAACCGGAAATGGCACTTTACTAAAAGCTCAAAATACTTTTTCTTCGAAAAATACCTTAAATGTTATTTTTTCGACAATAATGTCATTATAAAAATTAAAGATTATTAAATTTTCTACAGATTTGCATTAATACTTTTTTTATATATTTTATGTATAAAATTATCTATAATTTAAATTCCGTAGCTTACGTTCCTACGCTTTAAACAAATAAAACTCCTTGGTTGCGCAGTTATTCAAATGTATGTAACTGACAGATAAATGTCACTGTCAAAGAACTAATCATTTCAAATTAATAATAGTAACGTTTTAAAAAGAAAAAAGTAAATAGAACAATAGAAAAGGAAATTAATACAGCATATGTAAATACCAATAAGCTAATTCTCATTTTTTGATTAGTGAATTCTATTTTATCTCGGTATTTAAAATTTAATCTTCATTTTATTTTCTAAAAAGGTAGTTACTTGGATTAGATTAGACTAAATTTTAAGAAATAAACTGCCAAAATTAGAGTAAAATACGCTAATCCAAAAATAAGGATTAGCTTAATCTTTTTTGTCACTCGGGCGGTACATGGCTGGAGGTATTGTGTTGGTCACGCCAGATTTTTAATATTGACACAATTTTGAATTTGAGATTTATCCATACAGAATTATTTGTTACTAATTATGATAAACGTATCTGTTTATTATCGTCGTATTAACTTAGAAATTGTTATTTAAAGATCGAAATCCATTTTAAGTTACTCATATTTTTTTATTATTATGCGAATGGGTTTAAGTTTTCTCAAGCCTAGGTTAGATTTCTATTTTAAAGTATTCCTTTTATCATTAAAATAAATTAATTTAAAACACAACATTGCTAGTTCATGTATTCAAAGAATCTTGCACCTTTAGGTTGATTTTAATTCCACTTTAATCCGTAAATCTTCTAAATTCTGCCTGCGTAAATCAGGGTTAAAACTTCCATTACATCAATGTGTCTAGACTACAGATTCTCTAGATAACCCAATTATTCGAATTCAGCTAAACCCTATATTTTCTGTTTCAAACACTTAAGCACTAACAAAAGAAATTGTATCTAATTGGTCTTTTGTTTTAATAAATTATAAAGAAAAGTGTGAAACCCATTCGCCTTGAAAAGGTCAGTT
The DNA here is from genome assembly GCA_963082715.1 of Harpalus rubripes. NCBI lineage: Eukaryota > Metazoa > Arthropoda > Insecta > Coleoptera > Carabidae > Harpalus > Harpalus rubripes. The sequence goes on along the minus strand of OY720457.1, from coordinate 39,909,039 downwards.
GCTATTCAGTAATTTTCCAGACAGTCTTTTGCATTCAAAAATAAAAAATGATTCATTCAATCCCGGTAAAGTGGTTTAAACGTTTTGCGGTTTTGATAAATTACGGATAAGATTACTCATAAAATCTGTAAAACTTCAAAGCTGCTATTTTTAATCCTGTCAGAATTACAAATGAAACAAACCAGACAACCATGTGGCGAAGAAAAAATTTATAAGCCAGAAATAATAAAATAATGGTAACGCAAATCAAATACAGTGATAAAAAGAGTAATTTTTTGCCAGTATACGCGTGTATATGTCGTACCCAGATTGTATAACTCGCCTTTTAATAAAACGCGACTGAAACACGGTCAAATTGTCAAATCTTCAATGACTTGGCGATGTTTTATAATCTGGCTAGCCGTCTAGGCGTTTTTTAAAGCGAAGAAAACTTAGTTTTTATATATCTCTAAATATAACAACAATAACCTAACCTAACAAACAAAAGGCACGTATGGAAAATTCGGACTGAGTTATATGTATTTTCTTTGTGTATTTTTGCATTGTATGTAGTATGCAATTTTTATTAGTAAAAATGGAAAAAAATGTTGTATGAGAAGCCTCTGGTTGAGAAGCAGAAACAAAAGAAAATATAAACATACATCTAAATCAGTAGCATTCTCATATCAAGTTTAAAAATTTTAGTGCAAGTTGTATCAAAGTTATTAATAAAAATGCTCGTAAAAGTATATCTGATAAGGTGCACCTTCCAAGGGCTGTAACTCTGTATCGAAACGTTACCGGCAAGGCTGGCCTGATTTAAATCATTTGATTTAAATCACGATTTAAATCATGAAATAAATCAACTGATTTGTTTTTAAAAATCATTGATTTTAATCAAATTTTATAAAATATTTTTTTTTTAGACAAATCAATTTTTTTTCAAATTATTTTAGATACCTTAAATGCAGAGTTAACAAAAGGATAATTCTACTATGGTAATATAATATAAAAATATATACATATATACCGGGTGTCTACTTTTTTTATAGGCCATAGGAAAAACAATGATAAAATCTTCATATATTTGTAAATTCTGCTCTATTAATTTTAGAACTACAGTGTAAATACAAAAATGTTCAGAATTAAATACTGAATAAAATGAGCCTAAATTTATTGATATAATAGGTTTTTATCATGAGATAAACGTAAAATAAAATATCCGTTTTACGCTTTTTACAGAGTGCCATGCAAGACATATTTTGACCTGTTTTATTTAGGCAGATATGGTTTAAGTTTAAAGTTTAAACAGGCGCTCGTGGACGCGTAATATACTATACGTATAAGCAAAGATTCAAATGCATTCTTTGGGGTTTTATTACAGATATCGTTTTCGCTTATGAAATAAAATATTTATATTGCTTCTAAAAGAATTAAAAAGTGCAATAACACCAATAGGTCTTTAAAAATAAAAAAATCTAAAAAATCATGATTAATTTAATTTTTTTTAAATCAATGATTTTTGATTTTTTTAAATAAATCATTATTTTTGCCAACCCTGGTTACAGGACATAACTTCATGTAACATTTTTTGCTCAAAATAACTTCCTCAATATGTGGTGTAATTCTGGCGCCGACATTTTATAGTTGTAGTTGCCGTCAAATGACTATAGACTGGAGTTTTCTACAGTGTTGCCATTTCATGGGCTATCTTGAAAATACTAAGTTATAAAGAAGCGGCAACACCGCAAAGCAAAGGACAGGGTGCGAAGCAGAGAAAAAGTTGAACATCAATCCATACTTTTTAACAGCGACTATAGACAAAATATGTATAGTCAACATAGAAAAAATTATGTTTGTATATTGAAATCATTTACCTAGACTATTCACGAGACTATTCATCTTTGTGAGTGACGTCATAAACAAATGTCATAATTCCGAGTATTTAGAGTACGAACATGTATTGCCTTTTCCTAATCTACTTTAGTATGTATTTTGTTTCATTTAAATATTTTCATTGTTTTTGATGATGTCATGCAAAAATTTCCATAGAGGTCTATACCTTGTTTCAAATTTATTCCAACTTATGAATGAAGCATTATGCAAGATAGTACTTATATTTCCGCGTCGGTGATTGGCTAATTGCCGAGACAGAGTTACAATGTAAAAGAGTTACTCACAAAGCCAATCATCATTAAATAATATATTTATATTTTACTGGCATTCAAAAAATATTATTAATTTTTACTGTTTTATGCGATTGACATACTCAGGTTTTTGTTGTTTTAGCAGTGTTTATCGGCCGTAGATGACAGCACTACTTATTTACTTTTAATTACTCTTTGTACTTTTAAGGTAAAATAAGATAAAATCATCAATAAAATTTTATTCGTTTATATATTTATAATGATACTCTATAACTCGTAACAGGGACCATTTCATTCATATATTTTTTAAATATTTAACACGTCAACGACCAAGGCTGGATTTTAAAACTTTACTCCTGGACCAAGGTATTTTTTTTGTTGAATTTTGGTTAAAGGAAGTTTAATAATAAGTTGTTGGGAAGGATTTTGTAATAAAAAAGCGCACCAAATTGGTATACGTAGTCTGATATAAAAATATATGTTAAATTTACCACATACTATGTCTACCACATTGGGTAACTACTAAAAACGTTTATTTTACATTTAATTTTATAAAATGTCATATAAAATCACACAATATAGAAGGAAACAGTATAGCAGTTAAAAAAAAAAACAATATAATATTTAAATTGCCGTGGCTGATGTAACGTTTATAGCTTTTCGGATTTTATTTTACAGTTTCTCTTCGCTAATTTAAAGTTAAAAATTCAATAATAAACTAAACAATATACCATTCTTTGATAAAATTAGTAATAATGACTTTTTTATAAATGCTATAAAAAATAAATTTATTTTTTCAACTCAAGGCCTCCTAAAACAGTATTTAAATGCATTGGAGCTACATCCTGGTTAGACCCGCAAACCCCTGCGTACTAGATATGAAGCGAAAATTCAAATAAATTGTTGCTATACTAGAACTATTAACAATTTAAAAAATTCAACATTAGACGAACATACTTCTGATATGAACCTACATTTTAAAAAAGTTTTATTGAAATCTATTAGTATTTGACTTTGATTTTATGGGGAAAACGGCATTTCTCGTTTTTCCTACAAAATCAAGGTCAAATACTAATAGATTTCAATAATATTTTTTTTTAAATATAGGTTCATATTAGAAGTATGTTCGTCTAATGTTGATTTTTTTAAATATTAATTGTTCTAGTACAGGAACAATTTATTTGAATTTTTGCTTCGTATCTAGTACGCAGGGGTTCCATTCCTCTTATTCGCTATGCCCAACTAGGGTCACGCGGGCTCTACCGAAAACAGAGTGCGCATCAATATGGTGCCACATGATTGTAAAACATGTTAATGAGTAACTTATCAGTTTGTAATCTACTGAAATCAAATCCTTGAGATTTAGCTTATATACAATCCACATATTGTCCATATAAAAAAATCTAACAGAGGAACGTCAGATCCAACATCACTATATAGTTTATAATAAAAGTACCCATGATTTAGTAAAGCGTTTTAGTACGTGCGTCAATCTTTAATAACCAATTTTAATTAAGAAAGAATTACCAGAATTAAGCGAGCTTACAGAGAAGTACCAAATGTGCATTTTACCAGAATTAGCATCATTATTAAAAATAATAGTGTGCTTTTATTTACCGTTTTTCTTATAAAAGAGGGATCAGCATACAAGACATTGGCAGAACATTTTTCCTGAGCAAATGTATAAATAAAAATAAAATTAATAAATATATCATCACGGCTTATTACCCATTGCTGCGTGTATAAATAATATTATAAACACTGAAGTTTAAATTAACGTTTAAAATTATGAGTTGATTATTTATTTAAAATCATCACTCTTAACCATTGATTCGTTATTACAACTTTGTCATTTTATTATTATTCATTGAAGCTTATATTAAAAGATAAAATTGTTATTCATATCAAAAAAATTACATTATCATCATTACCGAAAACTACGTTAACCATCAGAATGATAACAGAAAGAGATTAAAAAATCCGTATATGATTTTATTTATTAGCTTATTAGTTAATTATTTATCGCATAAAACTGATGCATTATCCTCAAGAACTATTTGTATCCGTTAGTGCCGCCTACGATAAAAATCGCTATTATCGAAAACTGTATTAACCTCATAGTCACACTCAGAAATGGACAAACACCCGGGCTTGTATTTATTTATTTATTCTCTGATCCTCCTCGTCGATCATTGTAGTATCTCGTGTGAAATCCACTCGTTGAGGTAATAAAATAACAATAAAACAAATAGCGCTGATTGGAACCCATTTCTCGAATGGAGAGAGCGCGCTCTGTCAACAATTCGATCGGCTATCCGTTCGGACAAGGGCCAAGTATCCCGGTGCCCTCTGGTTCCGTCAACGATATCAAAACACTCCAAGTTATTTAGTGTCTCACTCCGAAGAGATTTGTAGGAGAGCCATTACATTTTTCTTACTTTTCTTTCTACGATCATGTTTTTGTTGTTGGAGATGTTTTTATTCGACTTAAATTATTATGGGATAGAGTTACACGCTATTAAGAATGTTTATGTAACAAATAACATCTGTAGCAAGAAAATCTTTCTCTCATAATATTTTTATATATTTTCTGTTTTATATGTTATTATAAATTGTTTATAGTACAACAATTTTTGTTTTTCTTTTGCAGGTGGGTAAATACCTCATTACTGTTTAGACAAATAATCTGTGGTGAGTGTTATCAATTACAATGTTATAATTATTGTAAATATAATTTTAATGAGATAAAAGATATACTGGGCATTCCTCTAAAATTTGAAATTAGTTTTTTTAGCTCGCGTACTGCTCATTATTTCAGACCATTATGTAATGTATTTCATGGTATTGTTGATTGACTTTAGACGATTCTCACAGCGAGTGATTATAATAGTTACGAAACAGATTCATTCCAGAATGCTCCATATAACAGTTATTTAACTATCAAGTGTGTTAATAAGGGCGATTAATACTCCAACCACAAAATTTTTAATTATTTATTAGCACACTCGCTAATTACATTATTTTTCGGTTAGTCGTGTCTTATTAAATTGAAAAAAAAATTATTTCCTTCCATGAAAATTATTTAAGGTTATTAACGTTTGACACTTAATGTTTTGACATTAATTGTTTAGCAGTGGTATCTGTGGTTACTAGTGAGGCACGCGAGGCGACACGAGACGAGAAATATAAAATATCGATCTCGCCTCGTTTTCGGATCGGTAATCTCGATCTCGCTCTCGTTCTCGCACATTTTGTTGGGTTTGTAAATGGAAAAACGCTATAAGTCGAGGCTAAAATAAGTATATTTAGTATTTATGCTTGTACAGATATTCCGATAACAAAAATTAAATATTTTTTAAATTTCTGATAATTCTAACTGATTGGTAAAAGAATCTCTCACTGAAACGGGACCTGATCCATCATTAGTGAAGGCAATTCGGTCTACAATATCGTGAAACAGATTACATTTATAATTATAGAGCATAAAATTTTAAATTTATGTGTCTGGTAATTACAATTAACAATACAAACCTATATTGCAAGTCAAGTGAATGACACTTATTCTGAGTATATAGTACACGTTTTTAAATTTTTCCTTGAAATTTTGAAGCAGTTTTAATATCATAATAAATGCAACATGTTTACATCTAAATTGTCATATTTTGCTAGTTAGTAATAAATGACGGGTCAGATTTAAAGGCATTAAGAATTTATCTGCAATCTGAGATTTTCCATGGTTTTTTAAACTTCTAAGTATTCCAAGTGTGCGTAATTATCTAATATAATATATAATATATATGTTTATTAGCTTAGCTAGCTATATGATACAATCCACATGAAAAATATACATTCATTCAGGTACAAAAAATATATAAAGGCACAATCAAGAAAAGAGTATAGGTACATTTTCTATTTAATAAGTCTATTTTTAACTTCTCGTTTAAAGCTTACCATATTTAAATTCTTTATTTTATTTGGTAGTTCATTATACTGTATAAGTCCACTAAAAAATATTGACTTGTGTGTACTCACTTTATTAGTCTTTTTTATATAAAAGTTGTTTTTATGTCTAGTATCACGATTATGAACCTCATTTATAATAGTAACAGAATTTTGCAAATACAGTGGAGCATTACCAATTCTAATTTTATGTATAAAAAGTAAACAATTAAATGCAATGAATGCTTCAATATTAAGCCAGTTTAATTTAGTTAACATTTGATTAATGCTACTATATCTATTGCCGTTCAAGATAATCCGCATTGCTCTGTTTTGTAACATTTGTAGTCTATGTATATTACTTTTACTACATAAACAAAGTAAAGTACATGCATAAGTAAAATGCGGCAAGATAATGCAATTGTAAACTAATTTTTTTGTTTCAATACTTAAAACATTTCTAAGTCTACACAGCACACCTATTTTTTTGCAATTTTTTTACATATATAGTCAATGTGCGCATCAAACTTCAAACCATTATCGATAAGAACGCCAAGATATTTAAAAGTGGTAACAATTTCAATTATTTCTTGATTTATCACTATGTTATATTGTTTATCAACAAATAATTGTCTGCAGGTTACTGATCTAGTTTCAAATTAATTTTCTTGAACAGTAATTTATAAAAATAAAATATAATTAAATTTGAAATAGGTACCGTTGTTAGCGAAACATGTTTACAAAAATGTTTTTTGCTATTGATTAAAATATGAAAGTTTAGATGTTAAAACATGACGACTAGCCATTCGAGATTTCTTCATAGCTTTTCAATAACTTATATGGCAGAGCATTGGAGTAATAATCCAGATGTTACGATTTCAATCTGTCAAATAATTTATTTATTAGGTGAACAGATTTTATTAACAACTTTAACGTCCGACTGGAATGTTATTATCACAACAACCCTGTTTTCAGGGTTGTTATCACTGAACTCAATATTATATTACTGGAGCGATAGGAACATGGCGGTTTTCCCTCCTTTACGCACTGGCACATCAGCCTACATTCTATATAAAAATTAAATAAACAAATAAAACAAAATTATAATAACCACATGTCAATGCCAAAAAATTAATACAAAAATTAAGTCGCAATATGGTAAAGAGTTATTGCATAAATAGTTGTAAATCCGAATGGAGTCATTCTTGAATATTTCTTTCTACAGGTAATACAATATTTCTTCAAATTATAGAAATTTATTTCAAAATTAAGGCATTTATTTACAAGATATTTTTTGTAGGTTTTTGAAATAAATGTTTCCAACATTGACATTTGTCAATGAAAATCATTTTTTAACTCAGAAGGTATAAAACAAGACGGAAAAAACCTACATCATGCTTTCTCTCTTCGCACAATATGAAGCTAACGGCGCTTTCCAGTAATATATACATATTGAGTTCAGTGGTTGTTATATACCAAATAACGCCCAAGGGCGTGTTATGAGTTGTTGCTATGGTAATGTTGCCAAGAAACTGATATCGATACTGGGATAAAGCCTAAAAAAACAAGCAGAGGCATTCATAGCCAACCTACTTCGTAAATTTTATTAAATTCAGACGCCCTTGAAATATACTGTTGACCTCATGCGTTATTGTCCTTATAACACCCTTACGGGCCTATTCTGTACCTTAGTGGTTAATTTTTAACCACTGGTTAAAATTTTTATCCAATAGACATTGATTTGACAATTAAAAATCCCGTATTTTGTTATATGTACTTGATTGGTTAAGAAATTTAACCAGTGGTTAAAAATTAACCACTGAGTTACAGAATAGGGCAGTTAATGCGTTAATTATTATAACTAGCTGATATGTACATAGTTTATATGTCAAATAATCGTATTGTAAGCTACCTACCTAATATAAAACTATTTAATTATTATTTATTAGCTAATATTTATATCTATTTTAAATTTTTTATTATGAATTAAAAATTACGGTCCTTAGTTTATTTTTTCTATTAATGGCAATAACTTCTTTTCTTGTTTGGTGGTAATTCCAACAAAATATTGAACATTATTGTATAGTTCTTCCTCTTTTCATTATCTTTATTTCCTTTGATGCGAGCAATTTTCCACCTAACACCTCGTATTATTTTCCTGTAGTATGAGTCAGTGTTTTGCCGCCAAGTGTGTGGTAGCATGACAATGGTTTGCTATCCTGTTTCCTTATTGGCTCCGGGCCCAAACGGCTGCCGTGTCCAACACATAACATCGCGTGTGTACGTGGCAAGGATTGTGCAAAACGCGAGCCGAGCATCCAAAGGTGCAGGATTCATAACTCGTAACTGGGTTACACAAACCACAAACAACAGGGAATATATCATGCAAATGTGAGAACTATTTCGTCGAGGATTTCTTCTAAAACCCATTGAAACAAAAATAATAGAATCATTACTCATTTCTTTTCTGATAGAAAAATAAAGTTTTGAAAATTATTTCTATATTTTGAATATTTTCTGATGAAGTTTATGGCGGAATTAGCCGACCAAAGTCGAATTTTTGTACTCTCTACATGTGTTAAACGCTGGTATTTAATTTTGCTTGGCAACTTATGTCGTGACATTTTGCCTGAAATCTTGTCGAAGTGAAATTTGATGTATAGACCATATTATTTATTATAGTGCCTCTGCCGGCAGATTTATGAAAAGAAAAAGCGTGCCAGGGTGACAAACTATTTTTTAATTTTTCCAATTAAGTTGGCAATACTAACTTTTTTCTCTTTACTATTCTTTAAAAAAAAAGGAAAAGATATTCCTTTTTAATTAATGGATTCAAATCACAATCCGGAAAGAAACAATAGTAAACAAGCATAATTAAAAAATATATATTTCGCACTTTACAAAAGAATCACAACAACAAAACATTAGTTTGGGGTTATCTGTGAGTGACAGAAGAGTAAACAGGCGCATAAAATTTTTAAATTTTAATGTTTATTTTATTGATTATTTATATATTATAAGGGCAGAATCCAGTAGTTAAACATGAAATGAAACTTGCAAGAAAAAAATTACCGTTCATCTACGTCTACATAAAATAATATTTTGCTTTAAAAATACAATTTTTCCCGTAAGATAGCATTCGTTTCATTTCCGCTGTACTCCCAAGCACATGATTGATGCATTCTGAGCATGCGCATTGAGATAGTAATATGGTCTATTATCACAAGGTACAAAACAATGATGTACAGACATAAATACACCACCACTACAGAATAAGGTCTTCCACTCTATTTTTTTTTATATTAAATAAAAATTCGTTTAATTCTGAAGTAATTCGTAGTATTAAAAAGTCCTAATTGTTTTTAGTTCAACTGCATTTGTTTTTTTACGTACCAGTTTCTGTAGTAGGCTGAACGAGAAAGATACAGCAACAGTTGTGACGTAGATATATAGATGCTTAAAATGCTTAAAATCACTTGTCTACTTTCAATATAACTAACATGTTACTCATTTTCTGTTATGGTGGATGACCCTACTCAACATCACAAACCGATGTCGTCGCAAGTCGCAATAACCAAACTAACCTCTATCTGTAACAGCATAGCTGCTGATCATGATTCAAAACACATGTTATCTCTCTAATTTTCCATCTCTTCTTCGTCGTGGCTTTCAAAGTCTGAAGATTGAATGAAGCGCAGAAATAATAGTTCCAAAATATTAATATAAACGTATTTTATGGAATTTTAGGTAGATACTTATTTTCTATTCCTATTTAGACGTGAATTAATGAATTTCCCTATTACTAACATTAAATTTGTTTAAGGTTAATGCTCCCATTACGTATATATAGGTACCTAGTTGTTTTGCACTTAACGAAAGATCGACCAATTTTCTGGTCAATTTGTCACATTAAATTTATAGGTAGGCACATTTTTGGCTGAGTATATACATTAACAGTAAGTGATCGTCAGTATTTATGATTACCCTGCTTCAATTCTGACCAAATTAATTTGTTGTAGTGCAAAAGTGATTACTTTTGGTGTACTCTTCATATAGTAAAAATAAATTGACATTATCAAATTGTACGTGAAGCAGATTATAACACTCAATAATGAATAACGCTATGGACTATTTCTGTGCGTATCAATACCTGTTCTTTCATAAATAAATAAAATATACGAGTATCATCACGGTTTATTATCTATGACTACGTTTATCTCGATAATTCAAACGACTTCAAGTATATTATGACTTGAAAAATCCTACTGGTTTATTTCAGCGGATTGAAAATAGAATTAGAGTTATTTTCAATCTTCCTTAAATTCGCATCGACTAAAAAAATATAGTTAAATACTCGATTATGCAGACAGACAGGGAGAGGTATATGATATAATTTCAGGCTGGATTTATAACCCCAAAATCTAAAAATTGTCATGTTATTTGTCTTCTCTTTCTAAAACATTCAAAATTATTTGTTGTGAAAAGATATGAATTTAGTAACACTGCAACATATTGCGGATGTGCGCATGCGTAGTTACATTATTTGAAGCTTCACTGTTCATTTCGACAGAAGTCAAGCCGTTTCTTAGGTCCAAGCTTGTTATTTTGCAGGCTTGACTTGACAATTTCAAGAGGCTTGAAATATTAATCTCGATCATTTATTTCGAAGATTGAAAAGGGATTTACTAAATTCAAGCGGCTTCAAACGTCGTGATAAACGTAGTCAATTTTTGGGTTTGCAAAGCTGCTATTAGCAATTTTCGATAATGATGATATATTTATACCGTTGAGAGCGCTTACCAGACGTCACATCATGGACTTTCAAAGCTGATATGGAGAGAGCACCACAGGGGTCAATTTTGTGAAAACTGAAAATCATTTTCAAGTTTCAAATTTGAAATGAATCCAGACCGTTCGAATCTCAACAGGTCTCCTAACGCACACAACTAAGGGCCGGTATTTTCACTTGCGAATCAAGGTTTAAATAAATTTATCCTTCGGATAAATATTTTTGTTATCTTTTCATTGCAAATAAATGTATTCGAAAGAATAACATTTATTATTCGCGGAATAAATTATTCGGTACTTGGGTAGCGAATAACCTATTTATTCGTGAGTTCACTACATTTCCACATAGTGCAGATTTGTAACAAAATGGATTATTAAATATTTTTGATGATTATAATATTTTGAACTATGAAGTAATAAATAAATTGAGTAATCGATCACACACTATCAGACAGCGACATAATCACATATATGAAAACAAAGTGTTTTCAATATATTATTACATATTGGCGATCGTATTTGATCTCAATCAGTGAATATAGGTAAATCATTATAAAGATCCTGATACATATTTGACGCTGGCAAAATATTTTTGAACTTTGGATACTTTTACTTTTGTTGAATACAATGACAAACCTTTATTATTTCGAACTGAAAGGAATATACAAAAAGAAGATGAAAAGAAAATTTTACAATATACATATCTCGTTTACCGCATGTGATTGCTGCATTAGATGGTATTTGTTAAATTACAGTCTCTCTGGGCTAAATATGCAGAATAGTGTATGTAGATGGCATTAAAGATGTCAAACAAAATTTTGACAACTACGGATTGAAAAGAAGTCGACACATTTTATCCTTGTCTGTTTAACGTTTAAACTCCATCCTTCTCTACTGACACAAATTCACTCTGCAAGGGTACCAATTCATGAACGTTATAGGTTAAAGTTATTCGACAGATAGCTATTTGTTTCTGTCAAATGTGTGAAAAGACGCAATGGAATTATTCGTTGGATAATAAATAGAATAAATTTATTTAACGAACACTTTTTCGAAACTTTAATCGGAAGTGAAAATAGAGGCTAATTAGAGATATACTACACTGACTTTTATTATCGCCAATTTAAGCAGCTGGAAAACAATGAAAATAAAAAAAGAACTCATAAGAATCAAAAGATCATGTCAAAAAATAACATATAGGTATGTAACATAATTTATTTGTATATTTAATCATACGGTACAATTTATGAGTTTTTAATTATATGTAAAGTTTAATTCGGAGATAAATAGAATTATTTTAATACACCCCTTACTAGCAGGTAGTGCGCAGGTGAAAACAGCAGATTACGAAGTCAAGTCAGTGCAGAATATCCCTAATCAGCCTATATGTAATACCAATTTTTCCCAAATAAAAACAGTTTCTTTTCTGTGAGTATTAGACCTCCGCAAAAATGCTCATAGAAATGATTATAAAGGAAAAAGTAATGAGTAAATGAGGCGAGGATATATTTATTTTCTTATATTTTCTGCTTTTGTTTTTTGTAACTACATTACTTAATTATAGTTTTATATTCTTTGTTCTGTCACTAATTTCAGATTAACAAAGGCAGCATTTTAATTTGTTTCAGTTTCTGTTATCGAAATATTCTCAAAATAGTTAGAATTATGATGACAATAAATATGTTTTAGTACCGAAGTGACGAATTGTTTGGTCTAACTAAAAGCGTACTGGCGGCCATGGGACGATATGGCCAAACAGCAAAATGACGAATGACTTTTGAAGTCGAAACTTAAATGATTCCATTTAATATCCATAAAATACAGCTGCGTTGAGTGGTTTACATACTATTATAAATTTCTAGTCCCTTTTGTAATTTATATGGAGCTTTATCTTTAAATTGTAGTCTAAAAAGATCCTATGTATTTAAAGCAAAAAGCATAAATTAATGTACATATCTGAGTTTTTTTAATATATAGCTGTAACAGCTAAACGACCTACCTTAAATAATTTCTATACTACGAATGATACAATAAAATATTATAAGACATATATATATATTAGGCTCATTGGATACATAACAAAAATATTGAGAAAAATTAAATTGAAATTTAAATAAATTTAATTTTCATAGTTAATTTTCAGTGGGCTATGAATGAAAAACAATTGACTATAATTAATATTTAACAAATATTTTTAATAACGTTATAAACAGTGTTCTATTTCATTTCGGAGCTAAATAATCCAAATCGACAAATAGCAGTTTTTGTTTTTCATTCATTGCACATAGCCTATTGAAAAATACCTACAAAAATAAGATTTATTTAAATATGAGTTGAATTTTTCTCAATATTTTTCTTACTTAAAGATATAAAATAATCACATGGTTGAATTCAGAAAAAATACTCTATCCAATGGGCCTTAATATATAATCCCATTTAAGATAATATGATTTTGTATTGTAACCACTGGTTTAAAAAAAATATTTTTTCTCTAATCGAATGTCCCCCTTGGTCTTCTATAACATTGTCTTATAGTGTTTTATTGTAACTTTAGTAGTATAGAAATTATTTAAGGTAGCTCGTTTAGCTGTTACAGCCTGTATACAAATAATTTGAATGACAAAAATGAAAACAAATATTTTATTTATCATTTAATTTTTATTACAAAAAGCATGAGTAAAGTGTCATTAAAGCATTTTTATTGTCAACATAAAAATTTAGAAGTAAAACTTTTAGTTTACTTTGCAAAGCTCGTGAAATGAGTTCTGATAAATGTTTTCTGCGGTAAAAAATTGTAAGTGACCCCTGCAAAATGCATACTACACCCCTGGGGTATATAAATAAAGAAATGTATACAATCGAATTAGTTTTAATGAGCATGAAGAGGAATTTCATATTTGCTCGTTACAGGCTTTATGCCTTATTATCATAAACATGAAAAACAAAGGAAACATTTTTTGTTCTATAGACCTATTCAGGTATTTAATAAAGTAAGTATAATACATACACTAAAGAAAATATAAATTACATTATAAATTACAAGAAACTAAATTAAATAAAGTCACAAAACAATTTTATAATAAATAGCAATCGACCAAACAATACCTACTTGCGTGGGCGTGGGAATAATTACTTTCAAGGAAAATATCAAAGGTTTATCAAATATTCTTCGCCGTAAATGTCATCGTTATAAATGAGAATAAATGTAACAGACAAACTCAAAATTTACTTGTTCCATCCAATATTTACTTCGTTGTAACTATAAGGATGGGACGGATATCCGGCAGTACCACTAAATCCGGCTTAAAATCCAAAACTACCGTTCCGGCCGACTAGATCCGGCCTAATAACGTTTAGAGAGAAAGAGAGAGAGAGAGAGAGAGAGAGAGAGAGAGAGAGTAATTTTAGACGTTTTCTCTAAACAGAATATACGTATGCTTATTTGCTAATAAATATATTTTTATTAAAATTATGATGAATAAAGAGTAGCTTTTCTCTGATGTTAATGTTACCGATTTCTGAAAATAATTATGCAAAATAGATTGTTCTGGCTGGGCTAAGCTGTCTAACTTTATTTGTAATAAAGATTACATTGATCAAGTATGTTTTACCTTGAATTTTTAGTAAGTATACATATTGAAGATGACATATCATTGCAACTTTGCCACAAACGTAATGAATCCGTCGAGGAATCATGTTCGTTCGCTCTCTATGTTTTATACACCTAGTAGCTGTAAGAACTGATCTGGCGCTGCAATTCTTTCGGCGAATCGGACCGGCCGTTAGCTGGATAATCCGGCTCAGTATTCCGGTTCTCTCATTTCAATGGATAACTTCCAACGTGACGTCCATTTCAAAATTATAACTAAAATTACAAATGGAAATCCAATAATCCAGAATTTACAAAATCTATACTTTTTTCTGGACGTTAAGCATTCTAACATAAACTCTAATTCATATGTAAATTTTTGTCTATGGTATTTCAGACACAATTAAAGAAAAAATAAATATTTCTTGCGAATACTATTTCCATGGTATCGTATAGGTGAGATTTTCACAATTTAAATCATAAATATTTTTTTCTGATGCAAATATTACTTCTGAATTAGATTCAAGATTAAACATCAACAATATTAACAATAAATTTTTAATATAACCCATATTGTATCTCTGTTCTCAAGATGCAGGCCACACTATTTAGGACTTTGAACATTTTCTATAATAATTACTATCTATTATCAAATTATGCATAATCTTACAATGTTCCTCAATAATATGTATTTGCATTTGTTATAGTTTCGCAGCGTATTACACATATCCTTTGCTCTTTTTACTAATAAACCCAAATTTGATATGTTCTCGTAAACAGACCCATCCAACAGATCCCGACAAAACTAATAAAGCGATATGACAAACATCCTTATGCTCTATTATTCCACTTTATTGTCTTGAATATTTTATCCTCGACTCGACTCTTTGCGGAATCTGTTCCCCGTGATGTATTTCTAGCTTGCCTCGTGCAATAACACATTCCACTTGAACTGATTTATATTAGCGACTATTCCCGTTGTTTACTGTTGTATCGCATCGCATTCGGATGGACTACGAATACAGCTACGTCGTGTGCGTTGCCTACGCCACGTAGTCCTACGTTAGCGCAGCGTAGACGTAGAAGGAAGGAGTTTGAATTGAACGCTGGAAGAATTCGGTATGAACATTCCTAGGTGTTTGGTTGTTTTGCATTCTAAAGGAGTATTAAGTGGATTTTTTTTTACTTGGATGTACTTGAATTTATTTCATTTCGTTTTGTTGGAATAAATTTAGATGTTTTCAGAATATTGGAATATAATTGAATTTAACTTCTTGTTTTGTTTTATAAAGTGCAATGCAATATATTCAATGGTGTAATAGGTAGATAGGTAGTTTATTTTCCGTGAAGACGTTAAATACATAGATGTACATTACGTTAGTAGTTTAAAAAGCAAATCACTACCGGGTAAGTGATTAAAAAAGAATTCGTGCAAATCCAAAGCTGTAAATTAAGCAAAACAAGTGCCTATTGAAAAGAGAAGTTTGGAAGTCATTTTTTTTTTCATTTTATAAGTACTTATATGTTAATTAAATCAGAAATTCTTTCATAAATTTTAATTGGTTAATTTTAGAAAAATATAAAAACAGAAGAAAAATAAACTTAGGTATTTTATATATATAGTTACAATATGAATTAGTTAAAAAGTAGGTACCTATAGAAAATAAAAACTCGAGTAGAAAAACTAGAATTAATTTAACAAATTATTACATTTCTCTTTTCAATATGCACCAGTTTCCTATATCACATCTATACATTCGCACGAATAGCAGGTCGAATCGCAAGGCGAGTGGCGCGGCAAAGGTGTAGTATGTTCACTCGTCATTCGTCTCGTTCCTCGCCTCGTAGCGCTTGCTCCTGGAGCGGTTTTTGGGGACGTGCATGTCAAAGGCTTATAGCGATGCGGCGAACTCAGTCTTTACACTCGGCGAGTGTGAAAACGGTCATTCGCGTTGTGGGGAAGAACGTGCGAATGTCATTCGCGAATTTCGGTGAGTGACGAGGCAAAACACGAGTGCAAATGTGTAGATGCGGCTTATAAAGTCAGGGTTGAGTATATTCTTGGCTACCGTCTAAGAGGGTGAGGGCGATGTGGATAAGATGTTAACAATCTCAGTCAAACAGCATTTATTCTAGTGATGCACGACGAGGCGAGAGTACTCTCGCATTTCGTCTCGTCTCCTTCCAATTCCATTTTGCGAGACGAGAACGAGAATCAGGTTGCAGTTTAAAATTCGAGGCGAGATCGATATAACAACTGGGAGAAGCGAGAATCTCGCGAGTCTCGCAATAAAAATTATTTGTAACTTTATAGTTTTAATTCATAAATTCAATGAACCGTACAAGGAGTGGAGTCAACGCTAATTCGTGAATGTGAAAATTATATGAATTCACTATATTTTTTGAGTCTACAGTCGATTGGTGTCGGTCCCAGAACGAGGAAATGCAAAATAAAGACAAAAACGGTTTTGCGTCCAATAGAACTAGTTTTCTCCAATATTTCAGCCCCTAATTCATTCCAGTTAAAACCACGGTTAATATAATTCTGGCCGCCCCTGAAAAGTAAAGGATAAGCATCGATATGAGTGATTGGTTTTATCGGCGGGTTCCCAGTGTAGCGGTTTTTTTAATAACTAAATCTTACTTAAATAGTGACATATATTTGAGGATAAAGTGTAGGTACTTTTATTTTCAAAAAATAATTTTTCAATGTTTAACTAGTTTTACTTATGACATGATGTATTAACAGTTGTTCGTATTGAAATAGTTTAGAGATCACAATTTGGTGATAAATTAGATATTTTAGAGGTAAATTAAATTATTTACTAACTTATCACATTTTCCGCTGACCGTAAATAAATAAACATTATGTTCGTATTGAAATAATTTGGTGACCAGAATTTAGTGTTTCGTCTCTTTATTATAGTTATACGAATGCAATTACACGGAAGGCGGTACGATTGGTGCTGTCTCTTGTAGTTAAACTGTTACGTAAATACGTAGTGCGCAAGCGCTTATTTTTATATTCATAGAGCACATACACATCCTTTTTCTCTTAAAATCGTCAAACAAATTTTAACTATCACAATAATGTACTGTCGCTATCGTTTCAAAAATTTCATTATTGCATTTTCATAATATCTTTTTTATTGAACACGTTACCTTGAAGAATTATTGTTGTATAAATTTAATAAATTTTTAAAATCTTTGTCTTGCATGAAGGTGACTTCATCTGCTTTATCTTGTATCGTAAAAAATACCGTTATATTTCTAGTTTTTATTACTGTACTCTTTTCAAAATACCTTCTATTTTGACTAATTCATTTTTATTGTTAAGAAAACAAATCTAAACCATTACAGAAACACTACTGAATAGAAAATTTTGAACTCTAAGGACCAGTTGTATAAAACTTTGTTAGATGATCCTGTGATTAACTGCACATTGTAACCATGTATACGCATCAAAAATACATTGGAAAATAAGCCTTTTCAAAGTAAACAACGTGGTTAAAGTTAACAATGTTTTAAGCAACTGGGCCTAACTGTTTTCTAATCCAAAGGTATCTTTGACTGAGTTTTGTCTCTTTTTTTACTATTATATTCGTTTTATTCATTCACGTATTTATGGTATTAAACTAAACTCATATATATTAAACAATCTATTGACTCTATCTCGCACAAATCTGTAACTCTTACACATCTGTAAATCTGTAAATAATAAACAAAATCGCAACGAAAGCTGTCACTCTTACTCGTATGTAAAATTTTATATTAATCAATAAAAATAGATGCTTTTTTGTTAGATTTTTACAGATTTTCAGATATGTATGACTTACAGATTTGTTCAGAATTGGTCTATGAAATGCAACCCCATGAAAACAAACAAATTTCAAATAGTCAAATTCAAAGCTGTGTTTATAACGCCTCTGTTGGGAAAAATAAGGCGATCACAATGCAGATGCAAATTCACTCCCGATTTGAAGTAAAAACTTGGACCTTGTAAGGTATACGCCAAAGACATATAATATATACTACTAGACTGAGTTTACAATGATTGGCGTTTGTGCTGAATTGAACTGATGGACGCCATTACGAGACGCTAATTGAAAGGCGCGAAATTTAAACGTAGGAAAAAATGTTTTCTGAAACTACAAAATATAGATATTATGTACAATGTAAAAGCTGAATACAATCAAATTCAGTAATAAAATAAATTTACACATCAAACAAATAGCGAAACAAGCTTTGTAAACAAATACCAAACAAAGAAATAAACTTGAAAGACGCTGGCTAATAGGAATGACAGGTTGCTGGGCTGTCAACAAAAATTAAATAAAATTCACTACAATTAAAGAAAATATTTATTATAATTATTGGAAAAATAATGTAAATTAAATATTAGTCGTATTTTTTATTGTACAACTGAGCTTTATTATTTTGAATTGAAGAAATTATATAAAATACATATATTAAGTTACTGCATAGTTACCTTTTTTCATTATATTGTAGAATTTACACTAGAATTAGCGTCTCGTTATGGCGCCCATCTGCTCATTCCGGCACAAAGCTGGACATTGTCGCCATGAAGGATGGTCGGTCTAGTTCTAGTATAGGTATATCTTTCCTTAGCAATGGTATAAGCCGACGTGCAACTTGTAATCCGAATATGAAATGTGCCAGCTCAAAATTTTCGTTGTAAAAGACTATATGGAAAAATTTAAGTCTGCATGAAATTGTGCTGGGTCCAAATTTGATTGTAAATTGTAATTATAGCTTTAACAACATTATCTTGCTGATGCAACTAAGGCATTAATGGAGATTTAAAAAAAAATCCGCCGAAAATGTTTAATGCGAAATCGACTCTATACTACTTTTAAATTTTGAACAATTACACAATCAGAAAATCTCTGTCTAACGGAATACCCGTTCGGTGCCAAACTGATAGAAAATGTTTTTGAACTTTTAACTTGAAGATCTTTTAACATTTGTATGTCCGCTTGCATGTGAGAAATCTGGTGCACCTGTGGTAGATTTTCAACTTTCAGCAAGTTTTATTACCATAATTTAAGTGTAGTTTAACTACCATCAAATTTTGTTGGACGTACGAGTTCTCCCTCGTGGGATGGCAAAGTTTTCTGTAAAGTGACGCATGGTTTAACCAACCGCTACGCTCCTATGTATTACACAAATTAATTTAAATGTCAACCAAGCGGCACACATTCACACAACATATAAATTATTATATTATACTAACCGCAACAAAGACTTTTTGGAAGCGAAAAAGCATTTTTCATCTGCTGACCTTAATTTCAATTTGTACTTAGTAAAGTATAAGTAACTAATTTTTCAAATTTATATATATATATATATATATATATATATATATATATATATATATATATATATATATATATATATATATATATATATAGGGTGTCCGTCTATAAATAAACCAGCAAATATCTTACTTATTATTACTTTTAGCGATTTCAACTATATAACATAAGTTATATTATGTTAATTCCTCTATAAAATTTCGGAAATAGTTCAATATTATTACTTCCGGTTTTCGAGTAGTTGATAGTAAATTTTAATTTTCAAATGGGACACCCAATATGTCTTTTCAAATTTTGAAAAGTACATGAAATTTGGTATCCAACTGTATAAAAACAACCATATGTTATATTATTTAAAATTACAATGGCGAATGATTAAAATATTATATTTTATTTTGAAAAAGACATATTCTAATGATATGAAATAACAGATATAATAAGCATATGTCGTATTAAAGTAAATTTACAGCAATTTAAATATTTAATTAATTAATTTTTTATATTTGAAAGGTGTGATGTAAAATAAATGAAATGCAAAGCCTCCTACATTTAACAAAAATGTAATACTTTAATCATATACACCATTCTATTTTTTAATAATACAACATATGATATGATTGTTTTTATACAGTTGGATAGCAAATTTCATGTACTTTTCAAATTTGAAAAAATATATACGGAGTTCTATTTGAAAATTACAAGTTACTATCAGTTACTCGAAAACCGGAGGTAATAATATTGAACTACTTCCGAAATTTTATAGATGAGATAACGTATAATTTATGTTATATATATTAAAAACGCTAAAAGTAATAATAAGCGAGATATTTGCTAGTTTATTTACAGACGGACACCCTGTATATATATCATAATTATTGATGTAATGTAAACATTTCATATTGGTTAGTTACCGTACTTTGAAGTTTTATTATTATTATTATTATTATTATTATTATTATTATTATTATTACGAAACGTATACAAAAGTGTAGCACAATAAAAAACCACGATGTACTCGTACTCGTACGTATACAAGGTGTACTTTCATTATTAATATACAGTTACAGTTTGATTATTTAAAGAAGTTCGATCAAGGGCATCTGTCCCATGAACGAATTAACAAACTCATATTCATTAATCTCTCTCATTTACAATGACAAGAAGGGTGTGCGATAAGCACGGATGTAACACGGTTGTCTTTCAAAAATTCATATTATTTCGACTAAGTTGCTTTTTTTAAACGATGCTGGTTCTTGATAATACTATTTCTGTAACGTTAGTTTATTAGTTCTGACATTATCTTGATTTATAGCCGTACGTATAGCGTTATTTTCTGTCCTGTCACTTGTCTCTGAAACTGACATTGTGTCAATATCTTATATTTTACATATTTGGTTACACATTTGCTAATAAACATGCTAGTTGACTTATTTTTGAATTTTAATGCTTAACTGTAGTATCTTTATGTACCCCCATAAAAACTAATTAAACTACACTATTGGTTTTGACAAAATGAGTGGAACGAAAATCTTAATTCATACAATGAGCCGGTTTCGCATTTTTAAAAGTATTTTAAATGAAAGTTTATGCAATATTTTTTATAGTAATATAGAAAATAATAATAATTGTTATTTTCGTAAATAATTAAATAAAAAGATTGCCACCAGAAATAGTCATAGAAAACAATCCCCCACTCCTGTGACGTCGGAGCACATACAGCACGTCATTCGTAGCCAATAGAAAAAGTTTTCGTTATTTCTATAAATAAAAGTAGGCGATAGTTTGTCACATGTTAAACTGTATTTGCTCTGACGTCACATTCTGTTTCAGATCACGTGACTTTTTCAAAATATTACACAAATTTCAATAATTAATTGTAAAATATCTAATGGATACTTCTTGATATTTTCTAAAATTTAGTACTTAGAAGTCATAAAAATTCGTGCAACAGCCCTATTGGAGGATGACCTTGATCAGACATCTTTAAAAAATTAGACAGTAGGTAGGTACATTATTCATAAATACTTATTATTAGTTAGGGAAAAATTTAAAAAGACAAATACACAAAACATTTCCGTCGATCTACTAAAATAATTTTTTATTGAAAATTTTTGTTTTTTTTCCATATTTTCATTCATATTTAATCTAAACAAATAGCTAACATTATTAATTAAAATGTCAAGAGAAATTATCTACTCATATTTTTCAAGAAATAATTAAACTTGTTTGAATATACATATTTCATTTCTATTGTAGTATAATTTTTAAAATTAAAAACCAAAGTTAAAAGCTTTCTTAAACTATAACATTAATAAGTATTCTACGTACTGCTGAATACAGCGGTCTCCCTTTCTCGAAAATGTAGCTAGTAGACGATATTTTATCATATAATGTGTTTACTATACCGCACAAGAAATAACTGTATGAAACAATATATTATCTACAAGCAGCATTTAAAATAGACACTTCAGTGTTTGTTTTTAATTTTAAACATGTCGTACCGCGTTAAAAAGTGACATATCAATGTTAAAAGTGAATTAGTTGAGACATGTAAACTACAGAATTAGTGATATTTGTAAGTAACATTAATACTACAGAATATTTCCCAGAGAGGTATTCTCGGTAAACCCTGAAAGTTGCTTATTTATTTAAAATCGCATATTCCCAAAAGAACGAAATGTTGAATTGCTTGTTCTTACTTTAGCCACAGTTTTATTTATTTTGATTATTTAAGAAATTCTTGCAATCATACGAATCTAAGGACGTTTTCTATATGTATATTTAGTACGCACTTTGCTGCACTTAGTGCATAATTCGTTATTCATTTATATTATCAGTGCGCACTAACAGAGTTTTACGTGTTCCATTTATACTGAACGAGTGAACTAAACCTCACTCAGAGCTCACTTTCTTACACTTACTACGATCGCGTTAGTTCTTCCCACGAGTTGTACCAACTAGTGCCGGGCATGACGTGATTGCCTGCACTGAGTGCAAAACTAAATATATAAATGGAAAACGCTATATTTTACATCTTATACATAAGACAACACGCTAATTGAATTGCATGAAGCAGTGTCCGATATCCCTGGGTCCGGACCTGCGGCGACAACATCCTTGGCAGCGAATACCGTGCCGTGTAACGGTAAAAATAATTGACACTGCAAATGTGCGGCCTCGGTATCGGACAGGCCGTGAGACAATTGCATGCGAGCCGCGGAGGAATGCCAGACATGTGCAGGTTAAGGGCAACAGATTCACACATTAATCCTTCAAACACCGACACCGACAACCAAAAAGTTTTTGGGGATTTTGAATCTTCAATGGAAGTAAAGCAGTTTAAAGCGAAACATTCAAAGGGATTAAAATTACTGACCTATTTAAGAACTTAGTTCTTGAGGAATTTGAAATAATTTATGAGATGATACCTGGTTAACGCCCACTACCACACAAATAAATCGTCATTACGGTATTACCGAAATATGTGTTAAGGAGATGATTTAATACCCTAACTGCCTAACTAAATATATCCAATTTAAAGAATTTGTTTCCTAAGAATTACCTGCGGCAGCTTTTTAACTGACATCGGGCCTATTCTGTAACTCACTGGTTAATTTTTAACCACTGGTTAACATTTTTATCCAATAGATATTGATTTGACAACTAAAAATATTTTTTTTTGTTTTGTCTACTTGATTGGTTAGAATATTTAACCAGTGGTTAAAAATTAACCACTGAGTTACAGAATAGGCCCGAATGAGAGGTGTTAAAAATATTATAAAAAAAACAAAATTTTTGTAAATAGGTACTTACTAAGAAACTACAGAATATGTAATTCCATGACAGTTAAACGTTAAAAGTATAAAGTGTTAAAATATAGATATTAGGTAGGGATATTTCGATTTTACTTAAGTTAAAATAAATAAATAAATAAATAGATATAACGGTTTATTACCTATGCATGGGTGTACCAAATTGCTTCTGTTCGTAGATTATTACAGCGATGACAACATATTTGTATCGCTGAGGTCGTTTAACAGGCCTCACTTCACGGGCTCCAAACCTGTCGTGGTCACAGCAACACAGGAGTGACTTTTGAGCTATTTAAACTTTGAAATAAATTTCAATATTCAAGTTTGAGGTCGATCGGATAAGTTGAAAAATATAATATGTATATTGAATATACTTTTTCAGTTTAAAGATGTTGAAGATATGCGCAATGGGGATCTGCGCATAGTAAGAATAACTGGCGGGAGCCATGGTTACTTTGCTCCCTTGCTGAGATCCATAGCGTTTGTTTTTCCAAATTTAGAACTAAAATGTGAGAAAAATCTTTAACAACTTTAAAAAACTTTTCTAAAGAAGTTACAAAAACTTTTATTGAAGCTAATATGTCTAACGATGTAAATTTTCACCGAGAATACAAGTATTTTAGTAATTGCAATATTTTTAACGTTTGACTGCCCAACTGGCAGTTGTTGGCGCCATTATACTTACTATTTGCAGCGATAGAAAGGGTTGGCTGTTAAATTGAAAAGGTCTATTGCGATGTTAATAGTCTCAATTAGAATAATTCTTCAAATACATTCATAAAATTAACGGGAAACATGCAAATTGTGTCAATAATGGACCTTTTCAATTTAAATAGAAAGAAGATATGCGCAATGGGGATCTGCGCATAGTATGAACAACTGAGATCTATGACGTTTGATTCTAAAAAAATTAGACGTGAAACGTGAGAATATTTCAGATACCTTTAAAAAATCTTATCGAAATAAGTTACAAAAGCTTTTATTGAACTTAAAATGTCTAACGATGCAAATTTTCTCTGAGAATACAGGTATATTTTAATGACTGCAATAATTTTGACGTTTCGTTTGACAGCCCAACTGGCAGTTGTTCGCGCCATTTTCTTCCTATTTGCAGCGATAGAAAGAGATAGCCGTTAAATTGAAAAGGTCCATTCATAAACTGCATCGAAATGAAATGTCAAATGAATTATTATGCATTGCTGTCAAAATTTCGATTCGCACTTTTTTGTTTAAGGGTCGCTTAAACTTTAAGCCTCGTTTTTGCAACTGGGCATAAACAGAAAATATTTTGAAATTGGAAACAATTTTTATAATATGTAGCTACAGAATATAAAATGTTCAGCAAACTTTATTAAATCTTGTTCAATATATTGCATAGTAGAAAACATACGTAAGCTCAAGATGTTACTTGTGATATAAAATTTTGCAGACCACAATTTTTATATCTAATACTTTCCTTGGAATATATAATTTTTTCCCTTAATATCTATAGAATATGCATGAGTAAGTATTCCCTTTTTAAGTAATATTTATAAACAATAATTTAAAAATGAATATTAAAATATCGATGTTATGATTACAATTCCCTGATATTACTTATAATCTATAATACTTGAAAAAAATTGCATTTCCTCCGTAAAACGAGTATTTGAAAATCTTAAGCCGGGTTTATGCAGTAATAACACAGTCACTATCATAATCATTGTCTTAAGCTATTGTTATAAGAATAGTCTTAACATATGTAGTTGGCCGTTTATGCAGCATTTTTGATGTGATGCTTAATTTGTCACTTTTTCAACTCAATTACTTAAATATTATATTTGCCGAATAACTAAATATAGATATGTATGTTAACAAATACTGTAGAAAAATTAGTTGTTGCTTTTTGTTCATAATAAACATCACAATTGAAATAGAGGTTATTTTCTGATTCTGACAGTTCTCGGGTATGCGCAGATGGTAAGTCGTCAGAGTCATAGTCTTAAAATTAAAATTAATCCAATTATGTGATTATGCTTATGTTTATGATACCGACTATGACTATGACAATGTTGCATAAACAGATCTATTATAAAAACTTACTTCAATTCTCAAGACAACGGCCGGTTTCATAATAAATATAAAGTTACTTTAATTTTAAAGTTTGATCTAAAAGTGAAAAAAGCGTTTCATACTTCAACTTTAAATTAAAGTTGTTAGTTTAATGTCCTTTAAAATAAAGTCATGCGAGAGTTCCTTTACGAGCTTAAAGTGGATATTTAACTTATCAGTTTTGATTCCACATTTTTGATAAAAATGTTTTCTTTAACTTTTTCATCAATAACTTATTGACAATAAGTCCCGTCGAAGATGATAATAATAAACAATGAAAGGATTATATTAGCCACGAATTAATAATTGAAATATGTGGAACGAATAATTATTTACGACAGATTTAGGTTAAGGAAAATACAATTTTATTTGTATTGGAACACATAGAAGAAATAATAATATTAGCAACAAATAAAGAAATATTGAGGTATTTATTAACTTTTTTATAGGTGGTTTCACAGCACATTATGTATTTAATAATCCATAAAACTAAATCTAAAGACCGGTAGTATTTACTCTTAAACAGGGGTGATTAAGTGTAGACTAAAGAAACAACTTCAGTTGTTTTTTAATCATGCCAATGTATTTCCAAATGGTAGCCGTGGTAATTATTAAGTCAGGGTGACTAAAATTTTCAGTAAATACTACCGGTTAATATCTTTTATTGTTGGCGGGCCACCACTTGACACTGTTCTGTTTTTCCAAACCGTATTTTCTTGCTAATTTTTAATCAAGGTGTATTATTCATCAAATGTGAAATTTTCGCCTCTATTTCTTCCAGACATAATTAAAATATTATTCTGACAGTCAGTCTTACCGCAGCACAGAATTTTTAAGTAAACAGTTTGTTCTAAAATCATTTTTAAAACTTTAGAACTACTTTACTTGAAGTAAAGGAAATTTTTATTATGAAACGTACATATTTTAAAGTGTATAGAAAGTCACTTTAAGATAAAGTTTACTTTTACGAATTATTATGAAACCGGCCGTAAGACTACAACTTTGACAACGATATTGCTGCATAAACCCGGCTTTACACATTCTTATATAATATTATATATTTATCGTATATTTCTGTTGCAAGTAATCTCTCCCTTATAGGATTTAAAAAATTCACTATTTATTATTTTTAGTTATGTTACGCTTGAAAATTGCAACAGGAATTCTTGTTTTGTGTGACTTGGTTTCCAATATATTTGGAATCAATTAATTTGGCAATACTTCTCCTTTTTTAAAGCTTGCAATAATCTTCAGCTGAGCGTACCCCATTTATCAGTGCGCCGGAAGCTAAAAGAGTAAAACAAGTAATCCTTGATATAAATAAAACCCTTCTCATAAGATTTCTCCAACTCGGGTCTCGTTCCAGCTTCGGTTCCTACTATTGGAAGTTGAGCACAGCCCATAGCCTCCGGAGTTTATATCGTGACCTAGATGTTCCGGTGCACCGGCTGCTCGTGACAGCCCGGAACCAGTGCGGTAATACTCCGGATAGGCGCAACCGATGTTATTTGTGCGCGACCGAAGGGCGGATTAGCGAAAAGAGTTGAAAAATTAACAGAAAATATAAAACTGTTACGTCCCAGTTGAATGACAAATTGTGTTCATAAAATTCATACTTGAATACATTAGTTTCAAGTGTGTGAATTTGAGAGAGTTACGTGATATTTGCATTTTATTACTTGTATATAATAGTAAAGCTGAATTCCCACGAGAAAATCTATTGATAGCTTTTTGAACGCGTTACGATTTTTATTAGGATTATTTTCTAGTATAACGTAGCGTTCTCGCTAAATCGGCCAAGGAAGCCAAAATTTTCTCCAAAAAACCACAAAGTGCTAAGTTCAAGAAGAAAATGGATACGTTATATGTAAAGAGCGGATTACATGCAGTAAAAAAGTATCAAAATATGCATGCAATATGTATGAAAAAATCATCAAAATATGCACCATATATGCAAAACAAACTGTAAATATGCATATTTTAATAAAAATATGCAAAAAATTGGTCAGTTGCTTTTGACAGAACAATAGGTATAGATATAAAAAAAATACCTTAAATAAAATAACAAAACTAAAAAAACGCTTCAGTTTGTAAATAAAACTAATAATAACTAAAATAATAACGGTGTAGACAAAACTATTGTAGATCACAGCTTTACAAAATTTGTGGGAATTTATACCTGCAAACGTCACATACTGTGAAAGTACGACGTCAAAATCAAGCGGGAATTACAAATCTTGAAAGTAGGCGTCGAATTTTTTTAAATGCATTTTGAAAGAATATGTAGTGAACCATATATATATATATATATATATATATATATATATATATATATATACCGCCAAATTTAATTAGTTGCAATCTGACCTAATTTAAAAAGTTGAAAGTTTAATGATGTGCTTTTGTTACATATTCATATTTTATATATTTAAAATAAATCATAGTTAATAAAATAAGTTTTATATTACACACCTTTTAATTATAAAAAAAGTTTTGTATTTACAGTTGACGACAGATGACAGTTGTTTAAATTTGACTACGTATGGTTCACAATAAACTCGTTCAAAATGCACTTAAGAAATCGAAAACCTATTTTCAAGAATTGTAATTTCCGCCTGAGTTTGACGTTACATTTTTGCCGTATATACATAAAAAATAAAACACAAACGTATTTTATTTAAATAAAAAAAAAATTCTCTAAAATTAATTTTTATTTTTAAAAAGTATTAAAATATGCACCAAATATGTTTTTAAGCAAAAATAAAAAAAAAATATGCAGTAATATATTAATATATGCACAATATGCATTTTTATAATTTAATATTTGGCATTAACTTCTTATGAAACGTGGACATATGAAAAGATTTTGTTGATATGCCTAATAAAAATTGTATATGCAATTGCATAAAATCCGCTCTTTAGTTATATGTCATACTCAACTTCTTTTTTGCAATGCATTATCGAAGACCTTATCATTACGATTAATATAAAAATAAAATTAGCTCTGTAGATCCAATGGTTTGCGTACTAATGCGATTTTAAGAAAACCGCGCCAATGAGGTATACAAACCGCAATAACTCGAGCCTGCGGGGCATTTCCGGGTGGCTACATCTCTTAATCCTTAGGGCATGGTCCTAGTAAGATGTGAACCAAACGGCTTGCTTGCATGACAAAATGCAGCGTGTAGGCAATAGGCAAATTTTCGCCGTTAACATCCGGACTACATGAATATTTCTGCGATATGTGCGTATTTTTTAATTGTACAAAAATTCGAAAAATTCTGATCCTTTCACTGCACTGTAGTTCAATAAGTATAGCCAATAGAAAAATCGTAAATGCAAAAGTTGTAGCAAAATTTGTCTTCTACAATATTGCTATTAATATTAACAACTTTGACTCTTCGATGTATAGAATTTGAGAAACACAATCAAGTTATCAGGCCGAAAATGATCAAATGTATAAATATTTTAATATTTCTGTAGCAACTACGCTAATTACCCCGAATAGGTTTCAACCTAGGTGTATCTCCTTTGATTATTTCATTTAGCCATACTAAACTGAATTTGTATCAGAAATGTTAAACAAGTTTAAAAATAATTTAACGCACATTTGTTAAAAATAAATTTATAATTAATTTTAATTACAGCGAGTACGCAGTGTAGTATAATTTCATTACAGACTTTTTCTTCCAACAGAACATTTATTATTTAATCAATGTTAAAACTCTAAAAGTTTCAAAAGTGTATTATCATTATCTCGTAAATTTTAAAAAATGAAGTGACAACATTTAAATAAAAAAATCCAAGTCTGAACTTTACTTGAGATTTATTTTGCCGTCTGTCAACATTTAATTTATAACCTTAAACTGGCGGCAAATCGATATCCACCCCATCCCTTGGGGTAGGTTTCTGTTTCTGGCTTCGCGACTGTCGATACCTCCCTTCATAAACTCACAATTGATTTGTGAGATTTTGAAATGTTTTGTTTGGAGTAATGTTGACTTGTTTTGACTCTCTTTTTAATTAAAGTTTTCAAGTTTGTATCTTCTGCAATCCATTATGTCTAAAAATTCGTTTTAAACTTTTCATTTCGGAAAGAAATAATACGGTCTGTAGCTGTAAAATATCGAAGGTATTTTTCATGCGAATTCCGAACTAGTTGCACGTTAGTTTTCCAATACTTTGAAAAGTTGTTTAAATTTTTCCTCACATAACACACGTCGACATTTCCATAGGATTTTTTCAGAAAACGTTACGAATGTTATGTCAAATGAAATGCTCATATAGACTAGAATTGATAAATGCATCTTAGAGAAAAATTGAATATATATCCTATGTTTCTCAAGCGTGCTAAAGTAATTGTAGATCATTATTTAATTAATTTTTTATTAAATTTCCATTTGCATGTAGATAAACACCAGCAGAGAGGCAATTATCCGTCCATGTACACATCTTTATTAAAGAAATATTAACAAATTGAATAATATAGGTATAAAACATTTATATGTGTTATTAACTTGTACGTAAATTATACATGTATACGTAGATACTTTATTTAAAAAAAGTTTGTAAATTTAGAATCGTAGAAAAGCACCTACAAATTGCTTCTATCAAAAATTCAACATAGTCGATATTATAACTGCGTACCTACTGTCTTTGTATAAATAACTAATGATATACACTAATGTTTATATTATTCTATTTTGAATTTTCTTATCAGTTTATTTATCAGCTATCTTTAGCTTTCTTCGTTCCCGACGATCATAATTAGTATTATTGTGAAGTCACATTTTTGCTTATTATAAAATCCGTAATTACCTACCTAAGTACAAGTATATATTTTTTTCCACATTGATTCAAATCCATTTTTACCTCCCGCTACCCTTGGTAACGGTAAAAATCGCATTTCGAAATTTTGATAAATAACCACATTTTAAGGTCCATAGAACCCGATTTTAACATTTTCACGATGGTTTCTGTGTATGTGTCTGTGCGTGTGTATGTGTGTGTGGATCCTTTACTCTAACTCAAATACTATCATTCAGAAAAATTTGAAACCTTGCATTTTTACCATATTCTAATATGGGAAGAGACCATTAGATTTTGGGGTATATCAGATATCCGAAAATGGCACTTTATTTGAAGCTCAAAATAGATTTTCTTCGAAAAATACCTTAAAATGTTACTTTTTGAAGATTTGTGTTATTATAAAAATTAAAGATTATTAAATTTTCTACATATTTGTATAAATACTTTTTCTATATATTTTATGAATAAATTTATAAAATATCTATAATTATAATCCCGAAGCCTACGCTTTAAACAAGCAAAACTCCTTGGTTACACAGTTCATATCTCAAATGTATGTAACTGACAGATAAATGTCACTGTCAAAGAACTAATCATTTCAAATTAATAGTAACGTTTTTAAAAGAAAATAGTAAATAGAACCATAGTTATATGGAATGGATCTTAATACAGTTTCCGCAATAACTAAATATGTAAGTTGTATATTTAAATTAATAAAACTAGCGGGAGGTTTGATGTTGGCCACATCAGATTTTTTCATTGCGTTTCAGGAATGTATTGTTGAAATTAGTAATTTCAGTATAAATAAATATTAAAATATATGTAAATATTAAGGACAAGTACGCGTATTTCAAATGAATTGTGTTTGTAAAAACTTTTTGAAAGTTGTACACAGTTGTCGCTATTAGAAGTTTTACGCATCGGCAATGCCTACGCACTCAAGCGTAATGGTTATGGGAAGTTTAGGGTGCAAATAATATGAATATCATTAATTTCTAAAAAAAGATTTTAGTTAATCGTAAAGTTAAACGTAATTAGCCGCTTCTGTGGTAGAGTGCGTTGAGGCAGCGTGTGTCTGCAGCTCTCGAAGCGACCTTCACCGCTTGAAACATGGGGTCGTAGATTCGATTCCCACCATGGGATTGGATGTTTGCGTGTGTCCCTTTCATCATCTCTGCGATATGAAGAATGACAAGGAAACAAAATTATACGGCAAAAATGACTCACCCCCATTATCAATTGTAATAAGTGTATATAAACGCTTTAAATACAATAATAGTATATTATGTTATTAGGAGTAGAAAGCCGTCTTTTTGTGTTGAACCCAGCTATTGCGGCCGAGGCGTTAGCCGAGGCTAGGCAAGCTGGGTAAAACACAAAAAGGGCGTTCTACTCCGAATGACATATACTATTTTTTCTTCAAGTGTTTTAAATATTTTTTTGCATTTTTTTGGAATTTTTTTATTTATAAAATTTGCAATTTCAGCCAAAGCTGGCTGTGTACGCTACAAAACACAAACGATGCAACTGTCAAATAACAATTTTCAATATGATCTGTGTTGCTGTGGTGAATGCCGCCGCCAGCGGTGAACTAAGAAACTAACATTTTTTTACTAGTACAACAATATCAACATTTTTGTACTAGTAAGACAATGAATATCTTCTATAGCGTGTGTACAGTAGCATAATATGCATATTATAATACGCTTGAAGAAAAAGATTTTTTTTAAACGTAATCGCTCATATTCTCCTGTCCCTATTATCATATGATATTAATTATATGTATATTTATGTATGTAGATAGTAGATGTGTCTAATTACAAATTGATTTTACTTATATTGATCACCTTATGTAATAGTTGGAATAGATTCGGTGATTTGATAAAAAAAAACCATTTAAATCTTAGTTTTCACTTTTGAATATAAGAATCTTATTAACCTTCCTCATGCCAAGCGAGGTGCACGTGCACCCCACATTCTGAATTTTCAACTGAAATTAATTTTAAAAAAAATGCAGCTTGCACTTTTCATTAGCTGCAGAAACTTGCTTTTAAACATTTTTTTAGCACAATTATTTTTCGTACTTTTTATATTGGAGAAAATAATTATTCTTGCGAGTGGGCTACGTTGGCACAAGCAGCAGAAGGTATAGCCGAACCTCCTACAGAAAAATTCAAGGTCGCTGTTACCTTTGCTACCGCAAAAAGGATCAAAAATCAAGGCAGAAATGCTTTAATTGCAAAATTTTTGTCTTTGTATCCAATCCTTAGTTTGTCAGAGATGCGAAAGTTATTAATAAAACTTTTATACATATTTTTTAATAATTAATAATTTTTTCGGTTTTAATGTGTCCCAAATTACACAATATTTTAGGAATTGAGTAATTTTTAAACAAATTATGCGTTATTCTGGTTGTTGTTTGTGGGGTGCGAACGCACCCCACATGACCGTCTACGTAACAAATGGTAGCTTGGCCTGAGGAGGATTAAGATATATCTAATACGAAATATAAAAAAATAATGGAAATTAATGTATTTAATTGTAACATGAGAAATAGAAGGCTGACAAGTGACTACGTTTATACGTATAGGAAAAAGGATTTTGCCTTGACTTTTACTTTAAAAAGGCGACTTTTACCGCTGTGTAAACACTCTCGCCTAATTAGTTTTCTTCCTAAAGTCAAGCCCAAAATAAATCAGACTTGACTCGTGTAAGTGACTTTCAGAAAGTCGTGTGAACGAAATGTACTTTACTTTATCATCAGTGATATCTATTGATAAATTATAAAAGCGCAGCAAGCCATATAATTCTGTGTTTTATTTACAAATACAAAATATTCTCACATTTTAAAATATTTTATGCGATGATTTTTCATTTTGTTACGCATCCAATATTGTGATTGCATTGTTATATTGTTTAACAATATCACACTCATATTTAGTACATGCATATTACTAACCATGGTAATTTTTCTGTAAATAAGTTATTAATAACTAACACTATAAAAGTTAAATAATTAACTTACATCGTTAGTACTTGTATTCGACAATTCGACATAACCAAATTTGTTTTGCTGTCAACAAGAAGTTATGTGAAGGACAAGTAACAAATCTAAAGTAAAGTAGATTTGATATTAAACGCACCATTCATTTTCTTTTCATAAGTCGCCTTTTCAAAGTCAAGTCAAAGTAAAATTTTCTCGTACGTGTAAACTATAGTAATATAATTGCGTAGGCTTCCACAGTCTGAGTCATGAGAAATATTCGTTTTCCGGGAATGGACTGTGTCATATTTTGGGTCAGAGCTCAACGTTTCACCCGCAGTACTATGGGGCATCTTCAGGAGCGAGGGGGATAGTACTGTCTTAAACAAGGTTACCCGACGTGTCAACCACGCTAGAGGCCGAGTTTAAGCAACAAAAGGGGGAGACTTAGTTTACAATGTTACCCGACGTGTAAACTACGCTAGAGACCAAATAAACCAAGTGACGAAGGAAGGCCGAGAAGACAGTTTTATATATCTCATTAGCTTTGCTCATCTACCGTGTCCTTAGTATATGTCTTCTCGGCCTTCCTTCGTCACTTGGTTTATTTGGCCTCTAGCGTGGTTTACACGTCGGGTAACCTAGTAAACTAAGTCTCCCCCTTTTGTTGCTTAAACTCGGCCTCTAGCGTGGTTGACACGTCGGGTAACCTTGTTTAAGACAGTACTATCCCCCTTGCTCCTCAAGATGCCTCATACGACTGCGGGCGAAACGTTGAGCTCTGACTCAAAATATGACACAGTCCATTCCCGGAAAACGAATATTTCTTATAGTAATATAATTAAAATGACAATGTTTTGATCAATATAAAAAAGTCTTCAAAAGTAGAAATAACTTGAATAGGTAACCGTTGTAAAAAAATTGCACTCCGCATTGATGCGTCCGACACCATTTATCAAAAAATATAGGGTTTACAAATTAGATTAGATAACATGTTATTAATATATCGGCCATTAATCATACTCAGGCGCGACGATCTCACCACCTGTTCATGTTAAATATTTATTAGTAGTAGTATTAGTATACATACAGAGTATTATTATACAGTTTATGGAACTATACTAGTACTAATCAGACATTAAATAGGTAAGTACCCACGGTTTTTGCAGTTGATCATGCAAAGGATGTACATAGTGCCATGGTACAACATGACAAAACCTACTTTTTTAAATTTCCCATTTTTCCATCTTTCTATATTTTCAACCATTGTCGAGACAATTGTTATTGAGATCTTGTTGAAAGCATTATCATATTCAGAGCTAATACTATTCATCCATATTCCTAAACCCTCTCCCCCTTGTTCACCCTCGCTCCAGGAATATTAAGATTCCAAAGCCATCTTTCCCATTCTTGATCTGAAGTGCAGTTAGTGCGTGTATCTGCACGGAATGCGGCTGGGTCGGTGCGTGCGTGATGACGTGTCAGCCGTGCGGGGTGGTGGGGGGAGTGTGCCCACGATGGGCGCGGGGAACCGTGGGGGGAAGGTGCAGGTGAGGAGTGAATGGCCGCTTGACCGCCGACAAGCGGATTGAGGATACTGGGTACATCCAACATGTAGATGCAACGCAGGAATTCGGAGAACGATGGACGAGATGTAAGGTGCACTGGACAAGCGGCAAACATGCTCGAAGACTGTGTCAATAAAGACTCCATCATGGAGTATGGATTTTAAATTATTTAGAAGTTAAAATTTTTATTTATTTATAACAGATGGGCCAGGAATTCCATGTTTTTTATTGCTAATTGTTAATTGCATTTTGATGGTGGTGATGGTTAATATTTCTCGACTGAAGGAATCGAACCTCGAATTTACACACAAACAAAGAAGCAAGAACTACCACTGCCCGTATGAAATTATAATACATTATTGTTATTTCAAGTAATCGCTGATTTACTGCAAGAATAATGGTCGATTTAAAATTAACAAGAAACTTTCATTGTTAGTACCTTACTGTAAAACGTGACATTCTGCACTTAATATTTATTTTAAATAAATAAATATATCATCCCGGCATATTACCCATTGCTGGGTGTGCCAATCTGCTTTGTACACAGATTTCGGTAATGATGATGACATTAGTACCGTGCGGGCGTTTACCTCATGGGCACTCATTGCTGGCGTGGAGAGTGCACCACAGGAGTCAATTTTGTGCCATTTAAATATTGAAATACTTGGCACTGGTCGGGATCGAACCCAGTTCCCCAGATTCACGACCAGCCACTCAGGCACGCGGCCACGAGACCCCATTAATATTTATTATAAATGTCGCTAATTCTGTAATATCAGCTGTCTATAGTACTAAAGATCTTAAAGATTTTCTGACATATTTACATTAATTAATAAGTTTTTTTTTTGTTTTTTGACATGACATTTGTTAAAAGAATGCTGATACTACTTGTAAGTTTCTTGCAATCTTTTTTTGTACCTAATACATATTTAAAAATATAGCGTTTCTTTATGCCCAGGTTGCAGAAACGTTCATCAACGCATTGTTCGGTTAGCGGTTCATCAAAACGTATAAGTCGAATCAATTTCGTTGTTCTTATGACATTTAAATTATTGCTGTCAAAAAATCGCGTTGCATTTGTTCGTTTTGATGAACCACTAACTGAACAATAGGTCTGTTCGTTTGTATAACACTAAATTACGGGCGCACAAAGGGGGGCGGTCCAGTAGGTCCGGACCGCCCCTAAAATTGACAACTATTATATAAAAACAACAAATACATATGGAAAACTGCTAAGCAAATTTTAAATAAATAATAAAAAAATCACGAAATCCTACTTTACTTTTCACCAAAAATTACGCCAGTCACGAATTTTTAAAAATAGCACTAAAGCGGGTTTTTTAATCCTGGGAGGTCAGTTGGACCGCCCCCAAAAAAATATCCTGTGTGCGCCCCAGCACTAACTTGTACAACATGTACTGAGAATTTGTCATTATATAGTGCAGTTTAGTACAAAATAGTACAAACCTATTTTTCTAAATACAAATGAACACAAATTAGACAAGTTAGTGCAGATTATAGGTTAACTAGCAAAAAAATAATAGTTTTCATTGGAAAGGAATTTTTCATGTTCATTTCGTACAAGAAAACATTTCTTTTGTTTCATATTTACAATAGTTTTTGATTTTTGGAAAAGCTATAATGCCAATTATAAGTTCACATCAGCCTGTTTGTCAAATTACGTTATAAACTGCACTAAGTGTACTAGATCGGAAAGTAGTACAGTTCTGACAAATTGGTGCAATATGTACGACTACAAACGAACGCATTGCAGACAACTTAGAACACACAAACGAACATTATTTTTCAAAAATTACAAGTTCGTGCAACTAGAACCATACAAACGAACAGACCTAATGCGTTGATGACCGTTTCTGCAGCCGGGCATTAGCCAATTATACAGAGTGATCAAAAATAACTGATTCAGTTGGCAATACAGTTCCGAGAATCTTTTTATTCCACAGTTTATACAACACCACGGGAAGCCGGAAATATTATTTGACATTTTTACAATAAATACAAATAGGTTATGTCGGAACGGGGGCCTGACAACTAATAGATATAAAAAGATGTGGCTAAGGGAAACAACTACTATTTTAATAAAAAACTGTAAATGTACACAAATTTAAATTTTCAAATGTCACTGTCAACAGTGTCAACAACAGGAAATAATTTTTTATATCTGTCTTACCAATTTCAGGTACCGATTTATTTTTTATTGCCAACTGAATCAGTATGTTTAATCAGTTTGTACAATCAATTTCACTTTGGTCAAAAACTGGCATTGGTTGTTATGCATTAAGGTATATGTATGTAGTGTTAGTGTAGATTGTAGAACAAATTTATAGGTGCAACTAGCCGTGCATATTAAAGCGCTTCGAATCTGCATGTTCTAATAAAGTACCTCGGTTCGAATACACTGGCAGGCTAAATATATAATCGTAAAATCCCAATTTACCACGCATTAATCGCACTCAGATATGACAATTTGACCAGTTGTGGTACTTGCCCCTCTCGTACCCACGATAATGGTTGTCGCATAAATAAAAGGATATCACTGCATTCTAATACGAATCCACCAAGAAACGAATACCTTCAGTTCTTTAGACCTTGGCCCTACAAGGGCGTTTGTGCCAGAGAAGACGTTGATCAAATACATTTTAATAATTTGGACTTATACTCTCATATAATATTAAGGCCCGAATTTATTAATGTTCTTCGGAATATTCCTAAGGAGTTCCTTAGCATTTTCTTAATTCTTCCTTAAGGATTTCTTAGGCTTTCCTTAGTGTTAAGGATTCCTTAAATAAAAAACATATTTATGAATCTTCCTTGACCTATCCTTTATTAAGGAAGAACTTAAGGAATATGATTTCACAAAGCAACAACAAATCAGTAACATGTATTTTATATTGACCAAAATTAAATAGGAATAATAAAGTACGTAAACGTCATTGTTGTAATCAGTTGAATAGAAGGAAACACATGACATTTTGAATATTTTAAGAAAACCCAATTTTTTTTTTATTAAAATGTATATCTACCAACGGTTATTTAAATTAAACATTTTCAATAACTAATTTTAGGTATATGGTTTAGTTACTATAAAATATTTAAAATATAAATCAAATTGAATATCCTTTATCAACCCAGTGGCAGAATGCTGAAGCCTAGGACGGCAATGTTTCCAGAGAATAATTTTCAACAGACAAGAATAATTTGAAATGAATCAAAGTTGCCGCGTATATTCGCAAATACGAGAAGATGAATTTCAACAGGGTGCCAAAAAAAAAAATAATAAAAAAATAATTTAGTAATTTAATGAATATAAATGTTACTTTAATTACCTTTTAAAAAAATTTTTAAAAAGGGTTTTAATTGTAAGAATGGAATGCTTGATTACAATAATGAGAATGTGATTCCAACAAAGAAAATGACCAATCACACAGAAAATTTAATATAATAATTGTTCTTGCATACATTTATTTAATTACAACAGAAAATTTTGAGTATAATAAAGAAAATTTGATTGCTATAATAAATATCAATAAGTACACAAAAATAAATTGATTAGGCATAATCGTTGTTGGATTTAGGTGGCAAACTAATATCAGACTACAGGCGGCAAAATCGTAAATCCGCCACTGCTACTGCATCAACCTAATTGTATCATAAATAAAATTCCGTGATTGAAATTCGGAATACAAAAAAATGAAGTGCTTTGAACTAAGCTCATCATATGATATCCTACAAAAAGGATACACCTCGGGATACACTAACAAATAACCTCGATCACTATAAATATCATAGGAATTTTTCACATTCTTAATATAGGTACTGTTAAGTATTTACCCTTTAAAAATATTAATTTTTCAACAAGTACGGCATTACTTCCTCAGAACATTCATTTAAATATTGAACTAACTGCAAAAATTCAAAAAAATCGGCGAAAGTTTTTCCTTAAGGTACTTGACAAGCTACCTTATCTTAAGGAACGATTGAAATGTCAAATTTAAGGAATTCCTTAGGAGCAGTTGCTAAGGAACTTTTATAAATACCAATTTTGTTAAGGAACTCTAACGGAGAGATTTTTAGGAACTCCTTAGGTACGTTTATAAATTCGGGTCTGTCATATGTTTTTTTTTCAAAGATTTTTTTTACTAATCTTGGCTTTACTACTTTATAGGTACATTCATTACCTATGTACACCCATTCTACATATTACAGTTATATTTATAATTTGCCGTAATATTTATTTTGGTTTTGGAATCATCAAATGGATAATAAATTTAACAAGTGACATTTGTGACATTGACAGTTGATGCTGAATTTATAATAATTTCGAGTAGTCTGTCTTTTCCTTCTCTCGCATATATATATATATATATATATATATATATATATATATATATATATATATATATATATATATAAATAAATAAATGCTTGACGTTTTATCTGTCACAACCTAAGTTAATTTATTTGATGTTTCTGACAATTTATATATATATATATATATATATATATATATATATATATATATATATATATATATATACATAAATTGTCAGAAACATCAAATAAATTAACTTAGGTTGTGACAGATAAAACGTCAAGCATTTATTTATTTTTTGTTCAATTCCATGGCTGTCGATATTTTCAACGTAATTTTCTACATTTTCATAATTAATATTAATTTCTGTCGTTACAAAACACATAAAGGTAATTCTGTTGATTGATTTCGATGCAGAATTTTATGCCCTAAATCTTTTATTTGACGCGTTTTTGCTTAAAATAATTAGGCGAGCAGAAAATTGCAAAAAACTGATTTCCCATGTTAATCTCCTATGTACACCTTTAAGATAGACACACGGTAGGTATATATATATATATATAAGCGCTGGAAATCCGTTACCATTTAACATGGTAAAACAGTGCTTCGTAGCGCGTTGCCCTTCAAATTATTATAGAAAACAATTCTTTAAATAAAAGTTGTAGAGCATAAAATTTTACTTTTAAATCTATAAACAAAATTCTTTTTGTATGTTTAGTAACTCTAGAAATTAAATATGAAAATTTTAATTTAATAGCACTAGCCGTGGAATTAAAGCAATAAGACAAAAAAATGATTGATGTTTTAACTGTCAAATAATGTGACTTCTTCAATCAGATAATAGTGTATTTTATTCCGAATGACACATTAATTTTTTTTTTTCATACGCACTACTTTTCTTTTTATTCACTAATTGTATGTAGTTTCTATGGATACTTATTTATTTTATTTCTACTCCGGCGGCGTAGAAATTAGCTATTTCTATTCCGGCGACGTAGATATTTCCAGCGGAATAGAAATGAAACTTCTACCTTGTGAATCAAGTCACAAAAAATGCCATTTCTACGACGTTTGAAAAAAAATACATTTATTATGCTTTTTGTTTTAATTCCATGACTATCACTATTTTTGACGTGATTTTCAACATTTTCATATCAAATTTCTGCAGTTGCAAGGCATGCACAATTAATTTTGTTTTTTGATTCAAATGCAGAATTTCATGATCTACAACTTTTATTTGAAGTATATTTTTCTAAAATTATTTGGGAAGCAACGCGCAAGAAAAAACTGTTTTCCCATGTTAAATGCCTATGTAACGGATTTCGAGCGCCACCCGATAGAGAGAGAGAGAGATATCAAAACTATTCCCCATTCTCTGCAATACTGAATGGCTTAAATGTAACAAGGTATAGTCGGGATCGGAACCTAGGTTTAAGCTTCTCCAGAGTAGTATTCTAACCAACTAAACCATAAAGACAGACTGAGATCCATGAATCGTAAAAGAAACACATTCGCATCGATAGTTGTGACAACCACTGTATATTTATATAGGCACAGTGGAAAGTGGAACTGATATAATTTACAAAGTTTACAAACTTTCAACCTATTGTATTCGTAGTAAATTCTTATTACACATCAGCATATCACATATTATGTAGGACCTTCTAACACGCTGATAAATAAATATATCATCACGATTTACTGGCAATATGTCTCTATTAGCAGATTTCGGTAATGATGATATATCTGAACCGTTGAGGACGTTTATCAGGCGTTACCTTACAGTCCGTATACATGTCGTGAAGAGAGCACCATAGCCGAGACCACAGGTATCATTTTTAAACTTTTTTAAATTGGAAATAATAATAAAGTTTAACGATCACCTAGTACACAACCACGCTTTAAACATAAATTGAACAATTTAAATTTGTTGCTGAAATTGATTATGGACTTCCAATTTACAGCTTTCAAATTCCTGAATACATACCTCAATTTCCATATGCAAATGTCTTTGAGGTTTTAGTTAACCATTATGTATATAAGTATCTATCGGTGTGACGGATAGAGTTGTTGCTCCACAGTTTACAATAGGAATAGAAGGTAAAGACATGATATTATGTGCTATCTATTAATTTGTAAACTCATTATACTGATAAAATTAAGGGTGTCCACCGCACCGAGCTACAGTCTATATTTTTTGTTGCTTAATGATCACCCGGCCAACTTTTTATAGTATGAAACCAGTTCAGACAAACTGATCACTATCACTATCATTTTTATATTTCTTATTGGACACCAATAAGATTCTTATACCCAATAATGAAACCTAAGAATCTATAAAGGATTCACACAAGTCAACCAAATATTTTAAACAAAATTGTGACTTTGAAACTACATTGAACATTCTACTTTACAATTTTTCATATTTGATGAAACTGTCTATTATTGATTGCAATTTTTCTTCTGTTAATAAAGAGACCCCATCAATAGACCAGATTCATTCATCTAGAAATAATTTCCATTTGTTTCAACAAACAATTGTATTCCCAAAAAAAAATCTTGAACAGTGTGTTGTTTACTCGATTGTAGTATAATCAGCTTTATCACTCATTCATTTTGAAATGAATGAACAATCGAATTTCTAAAATACTCTTCATCCCATTGTGTTCATGATATCATCATTTATTCTGCCCTAGATAATCCTAACAAGTACGTGAATTTTAACGATTTGGAACTTTTATTTAAACGTCCATCAAAATATCAAATTGAACTTGGCATCACAAAAATTAATTATATTTATATCAACAGAAACATGTCAGAAATAAAGACAGAAATCTTAAGAACATTTCATTGCTACAAGCATTTCGTGATTATTTGGTTTGATATAGAAGCTAACAAGTCTTCCATTTATAACCTAATTTTCGAAATGACACTGATTTCTTTATGTAAAATAAATCTTCCGAAGTCCATTCATCAAAAAGTCCGAAATGATTGGGATATCTAAATTATATTTTGCTTCTAAGTAGTCTATTTTGCACATCAAAAAAACTTTGTTACATATTATTACTTATAATTTACACACGGGTTTTTATACGTGTTTAATATTCAAAACTTTGTATCATAACGGAAAATATTTTTTACTCTATACAGATTTATCTCGGTACGCCATAATTTGGCTATTTCATTTATTATGCCTATGTTTTTAATGGGGTTTTTAATTTCATAAGAGAATTGCAATTTGCCCCCGAAAAAAAAATTAAATGAATAGGTACTTTTAAAATAAGAAATATTCATCGATAGGTTTTAGGTTTTCTGGGATCATTTTTATTCGTACATGGTTTTATAACTTACACGACAAGCACTAGTTTATTTTAACGTTTATGGGCAGTTGCAACGGTTTGAAGTTAAAACCTTAATTACAGGTTAACAAAAAAGTGCATGTCGAAATTTTAACAGTAATTAACAACTCATTTGAGATTTCGTTTCGATACGATTATCAATTTAAGCAAACGCAGTGCCACTATCTATTAACTATATGTATACATACAAATATCATTTCAGAAAGTTTTTATTATAATTTTTTTTTTTTGACTCATCCAATATGTTTTAGTTTTCATGAGCGTTCAGTATCTCGTACTATAATTCTATTGCCAAAGATTTGCTAATGGATTCTGTATCTCCATTTGTCATTTTAATGTCTTGTATGATGCAAATTCACACAGCATTAGAAGTACTACTTCATTTTAAATTTTAAATGTCATTTTCACAGCATCTTGATTTGGTTGACGTAAATCTTCTTTAATCGAATTTGTTGCAATATTAGTTTCATAATTCGTAATCTCGCAGATTATTTGTAATGAAAAATTTGATAACTTTTAACTATCATTTGCAGAGTTTTTAGTTGTAATACAGTTTCGATGATTCATCGTATTCTTTTTTATTTAGATCATACATTATGGAAAAACTGTATCCGAGGGCTTCTTAATGGATTTTATATCTCTCCCTTCGTGATCTTGACTTTGTGCATTGGGGTGAATCAATAGCAGATTGTCTCCTCGTGATGAGGTCGCGATGCGATGAGATCTAATCATCGTCAACCTGTTGCTGTGCCGCAGTGTCAGCTAGATGAGCCCTAGAGAACCACGCCCAGCTGTTTGACGCTGCTGACACGCCTAGCGCCATGGTTACCACCGAAGGCGCACACGACGGTCGAACGTTACACCCAGAGAAGTAAAGTTCGCCAAGCGCAAAGCGGAGATTAAAAATCATGAAAGAATTCATTGAATTTGGTTATCCAACAGATAAAGTAAAGCCGAAAAGGATTTTATCTTTGAAGATGTCAAATGTATAATTTTGATCTTTAGTGAAGATGTTTTCCGGTTCAAGTTGTTTCGATGAGTATTAAGACTTCCTGTTGGAGTAATATCTTTAGATAACTAAATTAAAAAGGAAATACAATTTTGTAGATTCCTTATCTTGTATTTACTAAAACGGCATACTAGTTGTAATATATTTAAAAAAAAGTAGTTATAAAAATTCTTATCTGTTCTGTCGAAATAATGCATACCAAAGATGAGTATTTTGTCAAATTCCGCTTTATATAAACAATCATTGTTTACATTTCTTTATTGTAATCAAGTAATCAAGGAACGTTAAAATAGATTAGAATTGCGCATTGGCAGCAAGCAATGAGGAAAGTTTAGTGGAAACCAAGACCATAGTGAATGCGATCATTTACCACGTCAGCGATCCACGTCTACAGCGAGCAAGGCACTCAAAGCGCGGGGCGAGGGCGGCAAACCCGTACCCAGAACCAGTACATGTAAACGGCCGATAATTCAACAGAGAATGCGAAATATCAAGGACACTCGACTTGTCAAATGTCAAACGCCAAACGGGGTTGGTCTATCATTCCATCCTCTTTCCTTGCACAATTGAACAGCTCGTATAAAAGCGGATTATCTGCTCTGTTCTGTATCCATGGGAACGTAAACAAGCTACGCATTCCACAGTCCCGGCTACTTTCACCACCTGTGTTCGAGACTAATAATAACTACCTAACTAAATAATTCTAACACTGTTGCAAACTAACATTAATTATACCATTCACACAGAAGAAAACTCCCTCAAATCCGCGCATAATGGTTGGCTAATCGAAGACTACTTACAACTATCGACAGCTCGGGGAATCCCACAAACACTCACAAAGTAACAAACAAAAGTTGGATCACTTAGTTAATCTAACACGACACTGTAGGAACAATCACTCAACACTAAAGTTCCAAGTTTCTGATGAATTTTGACAGAAGTTACAGTTCCAACCTTCACTAACACACCCTTCGACAGCTCACGAAGAACTGAGTTGACGGCGCAGAGGAAAGGCGACCAAAGCTAGCAGATACGTGTCGCCGGAAAATCCCGAGCAAGACCGATGTTTCCCGAGTGGATCCCAGACAGAATTGTGCTTTCGGATTGGAGATGGATTGTAAGTTTTGATAGAATGACGAAAGTAAAAAGCAAATACCCAATCGATTACGAAGACGCCACAATCTCAGAGGTAGTAATTTTCAAAAATAAAAAAAGTATTTCTTCGTATTTTTGAGAGTTCCATGCGAAAATAGAGC
This sequence comes from Harpalus rubripes, assembly GCA_963082715.1. Classification (NCBI taxonomy): domain Eukaryota; kingdom Metazoa; phylum Arthropoda; class Insecta; order Coleoptera; family Carabidae; genus Harpalus; species Harpalus rubripes. The sequence continues at coordinate 39,864,041 of OY720457.1, read as the reverse complement.
AAGAGAAAGGAAATTACTCTCATTTTATGACAAGTTTACTTGCATTTATACGAAAGTTCTGGAAATATCTACAAAGTTTATTGTAGATTTCGAATAATTGGATCAGTACTCGCATATTTTTTTTTTAATAATTTCTATTGTATGTGTGATATGGATCCATGATCTTTCGCTCGCTTATTAATCATTTCCTGTTGTGATGTACTACCACACAAAGAATGTAACAAAATAGAGAATATTTATATTATGTACAAAGTAGATTACAACAATAGTTTACGAAAATTAGGTAACGAAAAAAACAGAAATATATAAAAGATATGTATATTTCAAAATACATTTTAGATGAAAGCAAAAATATGAGTATAATACAACTATTAGGTGCTACTAAAATAAATTATGTGTAGATTATGTATATGTAAGAGAAGAGGGAACAATAAGATATACGATATACTTGAGAAAGCTGGAAAGAAAAAGAAAAATGGATGACAGTGAACTGAACACTACTCGAAATGAATAGGAAAATTTGGACGAAAAAGAATAGAAAAAACATAGACAAGAAAATAAGATACCTACTTATATAAATGAAATAAATATATTTTTAGGTTTTTATCCAATGCTTGGCGTGCTAACATGCCTTGCACTTATACACAAACTCACAAACGTCTATACCGTATTTCAGATAAGAATAGACTTAGGAGTAAGATAGGGCTTACGATTGAAGCTTTCTGATTGGTCTAAATGCAAACCATGTTTACAATAGCAATATGTAAGCAGGTATATTATTTATTCCATTTTGACTTTCTAAGCTATAAAACAACTTTAAGTAACTGTATACTTACTAGAGAATAATAAAAAATGATCAAATTTTGACGATTCGAGCTGTTAAATGTCATACATGAAACAAAATTAATTCATAAGTTTTATGTGCAGCGCCCCCAAGTCTATTCTTATCTGAAATACAGTATACTCCACTTGTATTCGCGATGAAAATGAATTCGTAGTCATCTAGTGTAAAGTTTTGAAAACTGTGAAATTGGTACTCTGTGTGTGATTTAAATAGTAATTTGTGCATTCGAGCTCGATGTTACCTAGTAGTTTTTATCGAGTATTTTATGTTATTTGCCTTTATATACTTAAATTAAGTGTTCATTTCATACTTCTGCTCGTATTTACATAAATGTTATTTTATTTACTATTTCATTTTTAACCTTCATCACTTCCATCAGTATTTTATTATACCTCCTAAGTAGAAATTAAAAGTTAGCAACATAAATTGTGTTTTCGGGTGTCTTTCTCATGGCAACATGGCACAAGAAAGGTTGGAATAAGTTTCCATTCATTTGCTCAAAGCGAATAAAAAAAGTCAAATAAAAAAAACTAATGAACAAAAGCACAGCTTGGATTAGGCAAATTCGAACAGAAAAACCTATATGAAAATCTGTTCATATAGCAGTTTAAGAAAATTGTCTGGTACTTTGCAAAATTTGTATTTTGATTTCTATTTTCTAATTGTGGTAATATGCGACTGTTGGTGTTCCATCTCAAAAGCCTCGCCTGGCGTAAAACGCGATGCTATGCCGACGTATAATTTATAATTTGAGTCTATAAAGGCCGACGCGCACTTGAGCGACGCGAAGAGCAGCGAAGCGAAGCGCGGTTAAGAGAAGTTTTTTCATTCAATGTATTCTTATGTGTATAGTCGCCTCGTTGCTCTGCTCTTCGCTGCTCTAAAGTGCGCGTATATACATAATAATACAATAAATGAAAAAACTTCTCTTTGCTGCGCTTCGCTTCGGTCGCTCAAGTACGCGTTGGCCTTAAAAGAACGATCGAAGAGGTTAAACAATTTTGCATTCGTGCAGATCGAACTTGTCTGGTACTTTGCAAAATTTGTATTTTGATTTCTATTTTCTAATTGTGGTAATATGCGACTGTTGGTGTTCCATCTCAAAAGCCTCGCCTGGCGTAAAACGCGATGCTGTGCCGACGTATAATTTATAATTTGAGTCTATAAAGGCCGACGCGCACTTGAGCGACGCGAAGAGCAGCGAAGCGAAGCGCGGTTAAGAGAAGTTTTTTCATTCAATGTATTCTTATGTGTATAGTCGCCTCGTTGCTCTGCTCTTCGCTGCTCTAAAGTGCGCGTATATACATAATAATACAATAAATGAAAAAACTTCTCTTTGCTGCGCTTCGCTTCGGTCGCTCAAGTACGCGTTGGCCTTAAAAGAACGATCGAAGAGGTTAAACAATTTTGCATTCGTGCAGATCGAACTTGTCTGGTACTTTGCAAAATTTGTATTTTGATTTCTATTTTCTAATTGTGGTAATATGCGACTGTTGGTGTTCCATCTCAAAAGCCTCGCCTGGCGTAAAACGCGATGCTGTGCCGACGTATAATTTATAATTTGAGTCTATAAAGGCCGACGCGCACTTGAGCGACGCGAAGAGCAGCGAAGCGAAGCGCGGTTAAGAGAAGTTTTTTCATTCAATGTATTCTTATGTGTATAGTCGCCTCGTTGCTCTGCTCTTCGCTGCTCTAAAGTGCGCGTATATACATAATAATACAATAAATGAAAAAACTTCTCTTTGCTGCGCTTCGCTTCGGTCGCTCAAGTACGCGTTGGCCTTAAAAGAACGATCGAAGAGGTTAAACAATTTTGCATTCGTGCAGATCGAACTCAGTAACCCCACACAAAACAATGAACTCGAATTGGCAACTTCGCCGTTTATAAAATTTCTCGAAGGATTTGTATCGTTTAAATATTTAAATAATTATATAGATAGAGTTCTGTAGTTTTCTCCAGCAAACGCAGTCATTTTATCCGTAAATATATTCTACATGTAAAAAGGTCACATATTTAAATTCAAATAGTTTTTAAAGTACAATCATAAAGACAGAATGAAATTTATATAGTTTTTATTATAAAATAATAACCAATAACGTTCATATATCTCTATTTGATCACTCTTTACCGCAATGATTTACTAGGCACTAACACTAATAGTATATACTCATAAAGTACGCCATTTTGCAAAACGCACCAGCGCCTCCATCGTTCGTTGTCATCGCGAATACGAGGGTGAAAAAAAGTAGTGCAAATTAGTATTCAAAGATAACACTAGTGAATTGAGATATTCATGGATTATGTATTTTCATTTCTCGAATTCTCAGTCGTTTGATTCCGATTTCCGATGCTTAGTTTGGATTTAGTGAACATTACAAGTTAAGTCGATTTAGGTTATTGTTTAAATGGAAAATTTTGAATATCGTGTTATAATAGTATATTAAAGAACGTGTTTTATAAGACATGTTTTTTTCGCACGCGTCAAAATTTAGAAAACGAGCGTTAGCGAGTTTTCTAATTGACAAGTGCGAAAGAAAGTCTTATAAAATGAGTTCTTTATACTATTTTTTATATTTTGCGCCTTCTACAATAACATTTACTTACTCAATTTGTGATTCTATTTGCAACCATTTGTACATTTTCATGTAAATAATCTTCCCTAAATAAAAAATAAATAATAATTTCGACATTATATTATTAAAATGAATTGTCAATTAACTAAAAATAAATTAGATGAAAATGGGTTAAAGAAACGTTATCTAGTACCAACCGTCTAAAACAAAAAATTGCGTATCGAAATGAAGGTCATTACGATACGCAATTGCGTCCATTATGAACGCAAAATATAAAAAATATCTTTTGACTTCCCGATGATGACTTGGTGAATACGTTGAATGAGGATATCCCTTCATATATGCAACTATTTGCCGTTGGGAGAATAAATTCAAGATGGGTTTCATAGTGGCACCAAAGCAGAGATGGTAGGGAAATCAAAAGAGTGTATTTGTATCATTTTAAAAAATTAGTGGATATGAGAACATTTTCCGCGAGATAAGTGCCGCGCATGCTGTCTGCTAAGTCTGCTGAGGAAAAACGAATTCGATGTCAAGTTTCTCTGACTGGTTTGTATAAATTTAACCATAATGAAACAGATTTTGCATGTCTCTTTGTCACTGTGGCCGAAACGTGGGTTCATTATTATACTATATTTGAGACCAAAGAGCAATTTAAGCAATGGCCTCATTATGGTTCTCCGCCTCCGAAAAAGGCAAAAGAGGTCGTATTGACCGGAAAAGTCATAGCATTCGTTTTTTGGGATTCCAAAAGCATGTTATTTATTAATTATTTTAAAAGGCCAAACTATGACATCAGGATATTATGTCGATCTTCTATTCGAGAAAAACAGCATTGTCAAAAAATTCACTCCAGCGGTGTGGTTCGGCAAAAATTGGAAGATATATGGTTAGCATCCCTCTTATTCTCCGGACTTAGCACATTTTTATCATAATTTTTCTAATAATAAAAAAAATATTGGAAAGAAATTCGCGTAAGAATTAAGTTATGGCGTCTGTAAAAGCATATTTTGAGAGCCTGGACAAAGAATTACTTTTAGGATGGTATCCATAAAAAAAGTGAAATGATTATGTAGAATTATGTTGTGGGTTTATGTTAGCCCACCATGTGGGATAATCGTTATTTTAGTCAAACTACTTATCATCCCACCCTCGCACATATGATCCGTACAGGGCATGTACCAAAGATATATAAAGCACTATACTCGTATAGCCTCTTTTTATTATTATGAAACATGAATTGTCAGATTCGAATTTGCACTGACAAAATAATTTTATACTACAGCCATTGTAATAGAAATAAATAAATAAACAATAAATTAACCCCAACTCTTCACATGAGTGCTGAATTTACATCGGGTTATAAAAATATCGTCATCGACAAAATCTCGAACATTCATTCTATTAAACATGAAGATTAATTTTTTGTAGTCATTTTTAATTGAATTGTGATTAGTGATTACTCTAGTATGTATATGTAGGGGTTTATAATAATTGTTATGTTGTTAAGTAGGTAGTTGTTATAGATATAATAGTTACGTATATTGAGAGTTTTGACAAAGAGAAATACTAAGCTGACCTAAGACTTTATAATGTATTGAAAAGCTAAAATATATTGTTCGTAATCATATTGTGACTTCTAAATTTATTCCGTCTACAACCTCAGAATGGTATTCGAACCCATGTCCACAAAGCTCTTGGTCATTTGGTCAACTAAATATGTACACTACTATAAAGTTATTATCACTTATCAGGGTTACCACCTTTTGTTTATGCTCATACCCGGACGGACGTCCTATTCCTATTATGATGTCATAAAGGAAATAAATGCGTAAATATGTGCATATATTTTTATATTATAAGGTCTTTACTAGACAAGATATTTTTTCACAACATTGTTGATGTGGAGAATGAACCACGTAATGATTATTTATGTCGTTATGTCTGATTTACCTTAAGTCCATTTTAAATCTACAAATCCTAGGGACACAAAACCGATAAATAAATGCTTAGGTAGGTATACGACAAGTTCCAAAAGTTTCTAGCCAGACACAAAATTTGCATCGCATCCACAGTTTCAAAAATATATTTTCATTATTTTCAAGTATGGGGGAGGAGTACACAATATTTTAACATCGAAGAAATTAAATAATTATTTAATTTTGACATACAATATTATTAAAATAATTATTACTCCGAAAATTTTCAAACTTGGAATAGAATTGTGAATTTCCGGGTTAAGGCAAAATCATAATTAGCGGCGTTTAAATATAAATTAAAATATAATAATAAAAACTACCGCGGTCACTCAGTCTTTTGTCTTTTTGTTCATCTGTATTATCTTTTATTGTGACTACAATTCTATATTTTTTACAATACCGTGAGTATGTGAGTCTTTTTTTAACATGAAACATGGGATTTGTCGTATCCATGGTTACGACTTGACATTTGATTGACAGCAATGTATTTGCCTGTCTCATTTAAAAATGAAACATATGGGACGAATTTGACATTTGTCTACTACTCTGTCAGTGTTATAAAAAAATGCTAATGTTAAATAAAATGGTAAATACTGTGTAAGAAGAAATTACAAATTATTAAGTGGTATTATGCGAAGTCCGCGTATCATTTCCTGATAGGCCTATATCAAGTGCAGCAACAATTTTAAGAATCGTTAATAACATTAGAGGAAATGGGTGCGTCAGAAAAAACATGAAATTGTGACTTTAATACGTAATAACATTAGATTAACATTAATAGAGATTGGATAAGTTACTAGTGTAAGAAAAGTTGCTGTACATAGGTTATTTAATAAGGAGCATTATAGATCATATAATTTTCAAAATCACCAAGAGTTCGTTGTGGACGACACGGAACAAAAAAAATTTTGTGAATGTTTGAAATGTTAATAATAATCCAGATTTACTGTTTATGTTTACTTGTTTGTTAGTTGGGTTTATATGTTTGTTATTTTGTAATTTCTAACAATATTTAAATATAAAACTTCTGTCAATTTCGTTTCCTATGTTTCATTTTAAATGAGACAGGTAAATACATTGCTATCAATTAAATGTCAAGTCGTAACCATGGATATTAAAAATGTTTCTTGTTAAAAAAATCTGATGTGGCCAGGACATTACCTTCCGTCAGTTCTATGTATTTTGTACAAATTTCATACAGAAAGTTCCTTGCTAAAGATTATATTTCTTGTACTTTACCTTCCGGCAGTTGTATGTATTTTATGCAAATTCCATACAGAAAATTTATAGCAAAAGATCCTATATTTCCAGTAAAATTATAAGACAAACACACTATGTCAATTTCACTTGACACTGACATCTTTCAATCAAAATTTTCTTAATATAGTAGCTGTTTCCATAGCTATGGCTACTTTATGAAATTTAATTTTTTTTAAATTTTTTAACTATATCCATTTAATATTAATTATAAAATGTAGTCAAATCGTATAGAGAATAAAATATTCTAATAACAGTAAATGTGATAAAATGATATTTAACATAGTTTTTTCAAGAAAAACTGTTAAAATCTTCAAATGAAGGTACTTCCGGTTCTCCAATTCTAACCAAAATCTAATCAGCTCTTCACATGTAGGTATGTAACGAAGAGAAATAAGAATGAATTATAATTTTCATATTTGTAGTATGGAAGTTATGTAGACGAAAATTTTGTTACATACACACACACACACACACACACACACACACACACACACACACACACACGCACGCACGCACGCACGCACGCACGCACGGTATACTATTTTGTTGTATAATTAATCAGATTCAGTATTTCAATCAAATTTTCATTATTGTAATCAAACTTTCATTATTGTAAACAAGCATTTCAATGTTGTAATCAAAACTATTTTAAGAACCGAATTAGAATCATGTTAATAATAGTAACAATAGATTAATGATTTTATTTTTTATCTAAAATATTTCTGGGGTCTAGTCCAAGTCTATCAATTTTTATTTTTGTTACTTATTAGCGTCCGGAAGGGAAGGGAAAGACCATGCTAATAACTGCTAATATAATACCACATGGTCATAACAGAAAATTTTCTTATTGTGGCCACGTAACGCCAATGAGGACCTACATAAAAAAGTGACATAATACAAAAGTTGTTGTAAATCTTTGAATGAAACCGATAGAAATTGCAAAATTATATACATAATTTCCTACAAAATCTTTTTAAAAAATTTGGAAAGACGCTGTTTTTCATTAGCATTGTTGCGCTCTACGTGTTAGTGTGGCAGTATAATAAAGCCACTGAAGAAAACTAAACATTTTGAGAAAAAACAAGTAATAATTAATAATCTTTTACAAAAGAGCTAGATTTAGATAAACTTTTTCCATAATTCTCGCTTAAACTGAGCCATCTGGACACTATTCATGGTACCATTTATGTCTACGATGTTTTTTCAGACTGTTAATTTTTTGTAGCTTGATTGACACCAAAATTACTAGGCTTAAGCCTCGGGGTAGTAGGATAAATAATGTTTATCAATTTTTTTCAAAACAATAAACATGATCTTATTTCACAATTTATAAGGTTCCAAGAGTAATTGAAGCACATAAACAAGATAGAAAATTAAAAATTTGAGTTAAAATTTACGTCTGTTTATCGGAAGTTTGAATAAAATGGAATACCTGAAACAACTTTCCATAACAAACGCGAACCTACTGACAATGGGAAGGGTAATGCAAAGGAGATGGCACTTCTGATTTACCTTTACCCTTATGTATAAGTGCGTAGACAATCACACCGTTGCAGCTAATATAAATGTGATTTTTGGTTTCGGTACATGGGCCTCATTTACCTCATGTACCTTAGTTCTAAATATTATATGTGCCGTTAAATGAAAATATTTCAAATAAAAATGTTAGGGACAAAATAACCCCCACTGCAGAAATTTCTCCACAGTGAACATAGGCGCCGAATGCGCAAGCACCCATACCAAATTGTTCAGTTATTGATGTTTCTTATTCAAAATTACTATTTAAACGCAATTTCCGAATTACCGAGTTAAAGGTGAAAAAAACTCAAATACCAATTGTTATTTTTAACTCTTACAATGACCATGCGCATTATTTGTTACGAATTTGCAATATACCCCTATTTAGTCGCAGCTTGTATCTAAGTGCGTTGCGCCGCGTGAGCGGAACTCAGTTTGCTACTGAAATCCATGACGTTTGGACATACCGATTTAGTTGCACCATTGAGTAAGTAATAACATAGAGTCACAGTCACTCAATTTCGTTTAACGACCAAGTAACAAGCGAGGAACAAAACAAACCAAAATTGCCAAAATGCGCAAAAAGAGTTGGCAATCGTCACTGTCGCAATTATTCAAAATATGAAGGCAAAGCAAAACTTTACAGCGTGGGTCAAGTTAACGCTGTTGCGGAAAAGTGTAAAAAGTAAGGAGTTGGTAGACCGTAAACGAGTTGTTAGGCGTTTTGGAGTTCGGGGATTCCCACAGTTTGTATATTGCCAGGATTCGCGAAACTGAAATTGTATTAATATTATAAATCTAATTGTACTAAAATCACTTGAATTGTATTCAATTTTTTTTTTAAATTGTTTGTCTGCAGTGCTTGGTCACTTTTGGCCTTAGGCAGTTTTCTTCTAAGCCCTACCCCACAGCATTATTGCATAATTATTTTTATATAATTATCTACGCCTGTAGAATTATGTAAAATGCTCGAAGGACCAATAGACTTTAAATAGTAAATAACGAAAACTCGCAAAGTTGAGATTGTGGTGACTATCTAATACAATTAAAGGAGCACTGACCTTGACTAGGAGAAACGGAATATGACTAGGAGGCAGGATCTCGACGGGACTTGATTGACTGGATGAATCCTGCAGACGGTATTCGATGGCAGGATAAATAGCAGACGTAACTGGTCTGGAAGCGATGACGGCCAGGTTCAGGATGGCAGGAAGTTCAGGAAACAGGAGGCCTCACTTGGTTGTGAGGCTGGCAAAGAGACGCCACCAAAGGGCACAGGGCTGGATACTGGCAGGAGAACCTGCAGGAGGCACCCGAGGGGAGGGCAATGTAGAAGTAGGGCGTAACTCGCCGGATGAAAGCCGCCAAGTGGCGACAGCACGGTCGGTCCGATCCGTAGACTTGACTAGGGTTGTCCGCTATTTAGTACAACAGCGGTCTCGGAGCACAAACACAAATGCACTTTACACTTACACCTTTCCTGAAATATAAATTTGCCCTACTACTCAGTAAAACACGATGTCAATAGAATTGGATTTAATTTTGCATCAAGAAATATGTTTAAGGACCAAAAGGAAGCACAAAATGAAAGAATGATGAAAGACTCGAAGAGCTAAATGAAAATACGTCTGAACCTTTACTTGGCTCCTTACCAACTTGTTTATACTTTTGTTATGAATATTTTCATTGCTATGAAGCTTTTCATTGTTGCATTCCTTTCTTTACAGATGCCTGTGGTTTTTAACAAAATAACAATACATAGCTAATTTTAGCTTTAAATTAAATATAATAATAAAACATGTTAGTCGCTTACCAGCTACTCCGATAGTTGTTTTTGACAGTCACCACAATACCTGACTTTTACAACTTTACAACGCCCTTGGTTAGAGCACCCATACATATTTTCAAAAAGAGTGAACGGAAGAACACACGGAAGAACAAAATTGAAAAATGCAAAGATTATATCAAATCGGACACCGGACATTTTTTCTATTTCGGAATTATCCGAGCGAAAACTGAACAGGTGGTAACTGCCTTGGTAGAAATGAAGCTGGTGATTTTATAAAAAATTGGAAATAATATGCTCCTATCTACTAAATCCCGGGTGGGTGTACGGTGCACTGAAAGGTCAGTCCCGTGTCAATGAACGCTCCGCCCGCATAGCTTCCAACACTGATAATCCGGCGAAATCAGAGCATATTGTCAGTGGCTGTATGTCACCCACCGTAGCATCAATCAATGTGCACTGAGCTTGTTCGGTCTGTAGAACATCGCCAACGCTAGGGTTAGAACAGTAGAGTAGGAGTAACAGCAAAGCTGATGCAATAGTTTTGTCTAATAGAATATTCAGATAAATTTCAAACTTTACTGCTTTATATGAGTTACCCGGATATGGCTCGGAATCCAGAATTGAATCTTACAAAGATTTTCCACATTCTAAAGGAGAGAACAACGAAATACGAGGATTCCTAAAGGAATGCAATTTACAAATCTTCATACATATGTACATATAAATCATGGCATGGCATAGCTAGCTTATAAAAGTGGGTCAACAAGAACTTATAATTGTATTCATCAAACAATAATTATTATTATGGAGCAGTTGAACAAAGATTTATTTGCTGCTATATTATAGATGATTATATTCAATTCTATTCTGTCATTATTACTACGTTTACATGCAGTTTTGAAAATGTTTTCAGTTTTCAGTCAAAATTAGGTGAAACTGTTTACATACAATTTTCAAAACTTGTTTACAGATTGATTGACAGATCCTCTTTACTACAAATTCTTCGTTTTGTCTTTATTCCAATTATTTTTTTACTTCGTTCCACTACGCACTAAAAGTAAGCAAATGTCAGTTTATTTGTAGATTAGTAACATAAAGCGGCAGAAGCGTTATGCTATGTACGCATGCGCAATATCGATACTGAGTTTTAACTGTTTACATGAGTAGTTTTGAAACTAGTTTTCAAGTCAAACCCATGAATTATAATTTAGTTTGAAATAACTCAAAACCGTTAAGAGTCTGTATACATGACGTTATGAAAACGGTTTCAAAACTGCATGTAAACTCCGTGTGTGATCCAGTACTACTTGAAAACGAGAATCGATGAAATTAAGAAAATTATAATAGAATTCATATTTATTTCTAATGCTTTTTAATAGAGAAGCAACGCTATATAGAGACACTATTAATTAATATGATCATGAAATATTACCCAATAGAAGGTTGAGTTCAAAATGTTAAGCAGGTAGAAAATCCCATTTTGTCGCAAATACGCATTAAAGAGTGTGTCTTCAAAATCAATGTTTTTTATTCGAATACAACACAAAAAATAACTAGAAAATATGTAAAAAATATTGGTTCGGAATGTTTCCATGCCGTGTTGCTGCGGTGGTTAATTCCGGACTATTCTATAAATTTCTGGAAATTAAAAAAAAGTAGGTATAAACCTAAACTCTCTGGAACTTTATGAAAAATCTTTTGAAACTCGTATGAACATTTTAGACCATTTTGGAACATGCTAGAACCTTTTCGAATTTTCTAGAATATTTAAGTAAACCTATACTGTGGATTTTTTTACTTTAGCTACTCATTAAATACAGTGAATTTAAGAATATTGTAGTGAGTATGTAAAGTACAAAGCGCTTATTTTATTGTTGAATAAAATAGAGCATAATTTGTTGAATAATTATTGCCTAATCAGAATTTTTCACATCGAAAAATTACTAATTTTTTAATACTCACCTAAATTCTTGTCAGTTAATTTGAATTTTAAACCGCACCTTTCACAAAATTATATCAATAATTAAAATATAAAAAAAATACACTAATATATAGTTTTCCCATTGGGGGCGGAGGTTATCTTAGATGAGCTTTTGTTTTTAAAAAATAATCAAATAATTTTACCAAGTAAAATATTGTGGCGACCTTGACCAATATTTAATTATCAAATAACTACTTAACTATTAGAAAATGAAAAAAATGTATCATGTAAAATTTTATTGTATTTTTATAGTCTATTTACTGAAAAAGACAAAATTTTGTTCGAACGCTATCTTCGTCAGTTTTTCTTCGATTCCAATACAAAATGGCCTCTTTCTCGGAAACAGTTGAAAATTAAACGTATGTTAATTACGCTTTTTTACTCATTTTGGTCAGTACTATATGTCTTTAAAGGTTTTGCCTGAGGTATGGAAACCCTCTGTATTGTGTAATGTGAAACACGCGTAACGAATTGACATTTTCTATATAGTCTACTACTAATACAATATGATGTACCTACTAACAGCAGTCATTGAATTTAACGAAGCTGTCTACGAGTAAAAATAACAGTAAATCTTATAAATTAAATTGAAGAGCCGTCAATGAAAAGTTCAGTAAACTACTTAATAGTTGGACGAAAAGTTTTTCAAGCTGATCACATTAAATTTAAAATGTTTCTGTAAACGATACCAACATTAATTAGCGTAGTTCACTAACTTTCAGTAAATTGCTTCTCTCTTCTTGGTAATAATTATACGAACACGAAAGAATTTTTCGCCAACCGTAGGAATATGACGTTATATCAAAGGTACGTTCTAGCGGTGTCAAAAATATTCCTACTAGAATAAGAATATTCTTAAAGCAATAGAACGCTCAGTAGCAAATAACTGTCAAGTGCTGTCAAGTAAAAAAATAAATACAATAGAACAGTGGCAGTGGCTATGTGTTATTGTTAGTTAACAATTAAAGATAACTTTGTATGTTTATTTTGGATCTTCGAAATGTTGTTATGCAAATATTACAGAGATTATAATTATATAAAAATATATTAAATAATAAACGTAAAGGAGATATTTTTGTTGAGCACAATCTACTCTAAACATTCACAAATGTGACAGAAATGTATGCGCGACAGTCGGCTAGTAAAATTTTGAATTTATCTCCACTCTATATATCTTCCTACCAACGCTTCCAACTCTGAAGTTGGAATGATTCGTAGGAATATTTCGATTTTTTTGACGCAAAAGAACGACCATTGATGTTCTACTAGAAGAAGTAGGAAGATTTCTGACACCAATAGAACGTACCTAATATTTTTTCTACAAAAAGTATGCCATTTTGGAATTACTTACGCTCACTATAGCAACTACTGTAAATTGTCCCTATATCACGCTACACTCCAATCTTAAACCAAATACATTATAATCGAAAAAATACATGACATTTATCCAAATAGTTATTTGAAAAAATCTGATGTGGCCAGCACATAACCTCTCGCCAGATATTTTACCTGGTTGTACGCATAAAACGAAAAATATTTTTAAATACAAATACATATATACATGTCTCACTACAAAATAATTCTCACATATATTTGCAAAAGCTATGGGATATTTTAATATAAATTATGTACAATACATACATTTTCTTTATATTCAATATCCTGAAATTTTCTTTTTCTACTTTCTTTTTCTTTATATTCGTTTTTTTTTCGCAAATTCCTTTTGTATTCGTTTTTACGTATATTCTTTTCATAATCTTCATAATGATGTACAAATATTTTTGACAATGGCATACAAATATTTTTGACAGTGACATTTACATATGTGTCAATTACAAACATTTGAATTTCTTGTCTTGAAGTAGTTTGATCTGAGATTTTTTTACATCAAATTATTTTATATGCATTTCTGTATCTCTAAATCTATAGAAGATATAATAATGAATTTATATTTATCGAATAAATAATTTAACGTTCTTTAATATAAGTATTTACATAAATTTTCGATAAATAATATTTAGATGATTTTTTTCTTGTAACTACTACTTCCGGTTGTCCAATTGTTACCAAAACTTAATCAACTCTTCCCATTATTGTTAGATTGAGAAGTCCGTAGTTAAAAATGTCTTAAGTCTTATAGTATTTGAGAAATCGTGGATCCAACATCCACACACACATACACACACACACACACACACACACACACACACACACACACACACACACACACACACACATACACACACACATACGGCCATCATCGTAAAAATGTTATAATCGGATTCTAGGGACCTTAAAACGTGATTATTCACTAAAATCTGGATATGCGATTTTTAGCATGAATCCAATACCTCTCTTAGCGAGAGGTAAAAATAGATCTAAAAAATTACTTGTCTACTTTTTCAATTTTTTCTTCATAACCTCTAGATATGTTAGGTAAATTACATGAGATATAATTCTTAAATGTGTGCAGATAAAATTAGTTAAACCCAATTTTGTTTAATTTTAAACAGTACGTGGAGTTTTCTACTTATGCGGTTGGCGAAAAATATGTTAATTCATACAAAAAATGCTTCTCTGCGCGACGTCCGCCAACCCTCTTACTTGTGCGGAAATCATTAATTTTTTGTATTAATTAAAATAAGTATATTGTAGCACATCCTTCGTATTATAGGATTGCATATAGACTGAAACCATAAATGGTCTTTCGCAATGAGCCTACAAATTGCCATAATTTGTAATGTTTGAATTTGCTCGTTATCGTCTTTTTCACTTGTTCACCCACGCTTTCAAAGCCCACTTATCTCGAACTTATTGGCTATCAATTTATTTGAACGCCGCTGACGTCGATGTGACACTATAGATACGTCACAGTCTATTGTTGGCCAAGAAAAACAATTGATAAATGGATATACATTATTTTATAACAGGCAGGGGAGTTATTATCAAAAATTGTGTAATATTGAAACAATGAAGATTAGGTTTATATTTATAGAATTTGTGGGTTTTTGAAGTCATAATATTTGAATGAAAAAATTGAAATGTCCTTGATAATAAAAGGTCAAAAAGCGCATGATATAAACAACTTTTTGCGGATGGAATATTAAATGTATTGTTATATAATTACAAATGGTTTTTTATTTGAGTAATTATATTTTTATTTTTATAGATATATGTATATGAATTACAAAAGATATACGAGTATTCTGTGAAATACAGAAATATTATTGACATTACATACATAAAAATGTACAAAGCTAAATTTGTGTACTTTCAGGAATGTGAACTATTATACTTATTAAAAATACAATATACAGAAAAGAAAAATATGGGCAGCACTAAGCAAGCCGCCTTGAAGTTAATGAACTTGAAAAATAATTTAACTTTGAACATGATCTTTACCTACAAATTATGTTTAATTAAGAATTTTATCCATTCTACACCCTGTTTCTAAACTATACAGGTGATATAGATTCCAATGTTCAAATGATAAAAAATTTGTGAACTATTAATAATAGAGAACAAAAACTTCAAATAAGTTTTTCAGCACTACGTATTTTGTCATAAAAAATAATATTTTTTTAAGACATATTTAGGAGCACAAAAAAGTTCAATTTCGAAAAGACAACAAATATATTATTGTATATAATTTTTATATTTTGCCATGTAATTTAATTAAATAATTTTTTTTTTGTTATCTTAAAAGAATTAAAACAAAAAAATAATTTATTTAAAATATATGAGACTGAATACAAAAGAAAACATTAAGCCCAATTCTTTAACGCAAATAGTAACCATTTGAATTACTGTTGCTATAAACATGCTCATTCATAGTTACTTTGCACTATTTGGTATTCTGTAATTCGAAAGTCGTTATAAAAATAGTAACTTGTTATTATAAAAGTTCCTATTCATAGCAACTGACGATACGTGGTAATTACGATATAACTTATTACAAAAATGAATATATTTCAAATAAAACTATGTAATAAAATAACTTACTCACATTTTATTACAATAAATAAACTGTGTATGATAAAAATGTTTATAAGGGATAAAAAAATTGTTTCGTCTCCTGGTTAAAAGTATTATTTAACCTTTCAAGGGAGAATGCTTTCATATAATTATAAGGATGCTCTCATCATTTCATTTGAACAAATTCTAAGAACTAAATAAACCAAAGGTATAGTAAAGAGGTAAAAGACAGTGGTACAATCCCAAATAAAAGAAATAATCCTATATGTTTCTCACTCTGAATCGTTAGGAGTCTCAAACTAGAGTTTCGAGATGTGTAGTGTTACATTTTATATTTTCGTTAACTAGAATCTCGTTTGGTAGTTTTAATCAGCACTATACTGAAACACTAGATTGCTAGTGTATTAGTGTTTCGTATTTCGTATAGGTACTCCGTAATCGTAGGTATGTCGAATTAAACAAATGGTTTATTAAATGAAAGAAATTTAAAACATATTAAATTATAATTAGCTTTTAATCTTAACTATTACATCTTGCACTTTTTTAGAACTCTTTATCTAAATTATTTCATTCTTCCTTTTCACTGAAAAATATATTTAATGCAATTAACAAATCCTTATTTTTCCTTGAAATTTAAACAAAATTTCTAACTGTACTGAATTCACTTTACTATTTCACTGCGGCACGTTTAATTTTTCTGACATTTCATAAATGATAAATTGTCTAAATATTTTCTGAAGTATTCAACATATTTTCAATTTTCAGGTTAGATAAATGTTTAGAAACTATGGTACCTATTGCAGTGCGCATGTACAAATAGTAACTTGCTACTAATTTCACTTCGATAATAGTAACAGTCTTTACCGGTTTCAGGATATTATTCCATTGTTTACATATACAAAAGTAAACTGGTAACTATGTAATAAGTGTATCTGTATGGTAGTATTATTACCATACTGACTTGTCAACAACGGTCTACAAAATGAAAATAAAATAAAATGAAAATATAATGCTCTTCATTAATACATACACATAACGTTAGCCTATCGTTCTAAATACGGTCTACTTTATTCTAAAGTAATAAACATGTGAAACAAAGCACATAATTTGAATATTTGTCATATTGACATATGTCAAAATAATTGTTCTGTTAACCATAGCAATCTGAAAGTAGAATTAATGAGAGAATTTCAAAAAATGGTATTTATCAATAATGTTTTAATTTTCTGAAACCGATAAACTATTGAACTAACCACGGATGTTATTAATCATAACAAGCCTTAGATGTCTTAAAATCCTCGCTCTACGAGCTCGGATTTCAAACCTACATCTTCGGCAGTTATGATATACATAACATTCCTAGGTATGTTATAGCTATTAACATACCTAGGATTGTTATGACTATCATAATTGCCGCAGATGTCGGTTTAAAATTTTTAGACGTCTAAGGCTTGTTATGATTCATAACATCCGTGGTTTGGTCAATAGTTTATCGGTTTCAGAAAATGAAGACATTATTAATAAAGGTTATTTTTTGAAATAACTCTCATTAATGCTACTTTCAGAATGCCATGATAAACAGAACAATTATTTTGACATTTAAGTCAATATGACAAATATTCAAATCATGTGATTTATACCTCGTGTTTATTATGTTAGAATAAAGTAAACTGTGTTAAGAACGATACACGAACGTTATCTGTATGTATTAATGAAGAGCATGATAATTTCATTTGATTTTATTTTCATTTTGTAGACTGTTGTTGACAAGTCAGTATGGTAATAATATTACCATACAGATACAGTTATTACTTAGTTACCAGCCTACTTTTTTATATGTAAACAAGGGTTTAACATCCTGAAACCGGTAAATAGCTATTACAACATAACTTTCATAGTAATACTGTTATAATTATATGCTACAGAATATGAAAAAAATCAAAGTGCCTATCCAAGTTACTATGAAAGTTATATCATAATAACGTAACTATGTAGTAACATACGTAGGAACTATTTACAGAATTGATCTGTATCGCAAAAAAAACAACATTTAATTAGAGGAACTAAATGTTTTGCCATGTTGAATACTTGAATTTAATATAATTATTTAGGAACATAGACGACCAAACAATAAAATGCGTTAAGAGCTTATATAAGGTAAATCAAAACTACGTGAGAACTCGTAACAATACATCAGACGTCTTTAACACCGATGTGGCAAAGCTGCATCCTGAGCCAACTTCTATTTACAATATATTTGGACGAAGCCATCAAAAAAATTAAAAGCAAACTAACTGTGCTATTCTGTAACTTTGCTCTGTAAGACTGTAACTCTATAGACTCTGTAAGCTATAGAGCTCTATAAGACGACGGCTTACAGAGTAGTAAAATTACCTATTCTGTAACTCCCTCTGTAACAAGTCTGGCTACAGAGTTATTCTTATAAAATGTTTAACTTCATTCCTGTCTAGCTGTCAAATATGCTACAGTATATTTGACAGTAATTTTGTAGGCATTCTAAAAAATACAAAATAGAAACGATTGTTATATAAATAATACACTATAAAATGGTAGGTATGTTGGTTCAAAGATACATATTCCATAATATATTTATATAGTTGAATAAGCAATAGATTCCATCACGATTTTTTCATTATTAATTTCTATAAATACATCAGATTTACACATATGTAATATATAGGTTTATGATTAAATGAAATATATAATTATTGAATCAAAATACGTTATGTTTTGATTTTTGCAGGTAATCAATTTTTGTCACTGTGAACAGTCCTCTACTATTAATTTGTACTCGTACTCGTACAAGTAGGTAGCGTTTTCTTCAAATTATCTTGACTGGCGGAAACTGCCCTTGTCTTTAGCTTTGAATCAATAATTATGACAAATTCTTAAGTACGTAGCTATTTAAAACTATTCAACTTTATAAGAAAAAAAAGTCACTTTAATTAAAGTTTTACAATGAGCTTGTTTAAAAACATTTCAAATTAGTAATGTAATTCATTATCTGGTACACTGATCTGAATGGATTTTGATAAGTCTGGAAAAAATCTTCTCTATTATCATGCTAAAATATTTTTTAAACATAAATTTCTATAAAAATTGGTAGGATGTATAATTATTTTCTATGTTTTTCATTTAATAATAGATATAATAAAAATTGTTAACTTTTGCTTTTAATTTCCATATTTGTTTAAATTTTTTATATAAAATACTATATATTTAACGTTTAAAATATATTTTTGACGTTTCAATATGCTCTGTAAATACTTTACAGTCAAGATTTTGGCGCTGTAAGATTTATAGAAATTTCTATAACTCTGTAGCGCTTACAGTACTGTAACTTGGTTACAGAATAGCAATTTTCTTACATACTGTAAAGTTGGTATAGAACGGTACAGAATAGACCATAAAACTGTATAAAGTAGGCAATTGGAAAATGGAAGTAGTGAACCTATCTATCAGAGCCGTAACTAGGGTTTTGAGCGCCTGTGGCAAAAAATTTATTTGCGCCTGTATCAAGAAAATAAAAACAAAATGAACTACTGATGAGCGGTTCGCGAGTTACTAACAACTTAAACTTACATGAACATTTTCTAAAATTTAAAAGAACTGCAAATCGGATTAGTTCTCATATTAAAAATTTGACACAATTAAAGATAAACAATAGGTATTTAATACGTGTCGAAATTTCAGATGAAATGAGATCTAAATAGATTTGCAGATGTTTAAAATTTTAGAGGAATTTCATGGAAGTTTAAGTTGTTAGTAACTCGCGAACCGCTCAACGGGAAAAATCGTCTATACTCTGTTCCATTTAAACCATTCAGCAGTTGGCGCTCGCATCAGCGCCAGTTTTAATTACATTGCGTAAACTTGTTTCCAATGTCTCCAATTTCAGCCAATCCGAGAGGTCAAAACTATTTCCTATTCTCTACAATACTGAATGGCTAAAATGGAACAAGGTATAATACATGACATGAAGGAGAATTTCATGCTGAATTAAAATTTTCAAACAGGGTTCGTATCTTTAGCCGGGTCAGAGTTGTGGATGAATTTATAGGAAAGAGTTTAAAAAATTATTCAAAAATCATCAATAATAAATTGTTATACATAGTAAAACCTATTATTTTTAAGTAGACGAAATTACATTGGGTAACTATTGTATCCAAATTCAGCTAATCAGAGAGTTTAAAACTATGCTCTATTCTCTATAATACTGGATGGTTTAAATGGAACAAGATGGATACAAAGTATTAAATACCTAATATTGTTAATTTTTTGAGTAATTTAAATTTCTATCATAAATTGTTATTCTGGTTAACTATTTTTTAACGTAACTCTTTGAGAGACCATCCTAGGCAAAAAATGTACGAACCCTATTATGTACAGGAAATTACGAGCTTTAATTTTGTATTCTTGTAAAATTTTAACTTAAGATAGAGGCAAAATATGGGGTCGCTAGAGGGTGCAAAATTAGTATGTCTTTTCGGAGATCCCAATAAAGAGAATAAAATTCACGCCAGCTTGTCACCAATTATTTTCACAATAAACACCTTGCCGACTGGCCTATCTGTAGATAATTATTCGTTAAATTTAGAAAATAGATTTTAGAAATATTTGATATAAAACCATATAAATGATTAAAATTTTGCGCCCGTGGCGTACGCCACCTTTGCCACGCCCTAGTTACGGCACTGCTATCTATCGCCAAAAACGAAAAAGATTTGCGAGACAATATTAACATATTAAACAACGAATTAATGGAGTGGAACATGGCCATAAACACACAGAAGACAAAAACCATGCTAATAAATGAACACAATCTATGACAATAATTGGGGAAATGATAGAACAAGTAGAGTCATTTAAATATTTCGGTGTGGTGATAAGCGAAAAGGGAACTCTAGGCCAGGAAGTAAAGGAAAGAAGGTAGCAACAAGAATACTATTCAACTCACTAAATAAGAAATTTCTCGAAAAGAAAAAAGTGCCGAAACAAACAAAAGTTGAAGTCTTCAAGAAAGTAGCAGTACCTTTACTGACATATGGGAGCGAGTCATGGACAACGTAGGAGAGACACCAAGTCGATTATAAAATGTGGAAATGAGGTTCCTAAGAAAGATAGAAGGAAATACAAAAATGGACAGAATAAGAAATGAAACATTTAAGAAAAATTTAGGCACACAACCGGTAGCACACATCATCCAAGAAGAACAGCTTAGATGGGCAGGCCACGAACACAGAATGAGTGACGACAGACTGGCGAAACAGGTATATTTCGCAAATTAACACCAGAAGAGGAAGATAGGCAGACCAGTTAAAACATGGGAAGAAGAAACAAAACGGGCGGCATCAACTGGAACGAGGCTAAAAAAAAACAATGGAAAATCGACAACGATGGAGAGAAATCTGGAAAAGAAATACCGAAGACAGAAACACAGAACAAACATAATCAGACGACGCCTTACACCGAAGGGTAGATAGACAAAGGATTAAGTATGTAAGTAAGATAATTATTTATTGGTTGTTAATATTAGTATTATCACAGTTTTATTACTTATAATAGGTAATTAAGAATAATAACAAAATGAGCTACAATTTTCATACAGTGTACATACTATGTAAATTCAATTATATTATTGTTTAAATTCCTACCCTCGCTTTTATAAAAGGCAGGATAAATTTACTGGTGCCTCCATAGTAAATTTATTTACATTAACAAATTCGAACCAATTTCATTTATTTTGTGGCATGTACAATGTAACATTACTATTAAAAGTTTGACTATCGTTTGAAGGAATAAATTTTATTTACATTGGAATTTTTCTTTCGTGTATAAAACCGGCTATTAAAATAATAAAATATTTAATATTTATCCTAGGAAAATGAAAATTATACATCTCTGAATTCAAAAAATTATTGTTGTTTTGGAATTGAAAAAATAATAATACCTATATGTTCAAAAATTGTTTACCAAAATAATAATAATAATATATATACCTACAACTTTTATTTTAAAATATTTTCTCTGATGTTATTAATTTAGGAAATATCATCCGGACATTCAAAACTTAACTACTGTTGATTAAGCATTTTTCTGCATTATATGGTCCTAAATTTTTGGAACAATTTTCTTTTACAATATGTTTTTTTTTAATAATTTGATAAAAGGGGTTACGTTAAAATGAAAAAAAAAAACATTAAAATGCATGTAAGCACGACTGAGAATTATTTAATCAGAAGCATATTAGATCGTACTAGGAATAGGGATATAAATAATACTCGTTTTTATTACAGTTAAAATGATTCACGATTCAATTTTTATTTTTATTGTTACATACTTACATAACAAGGACATCGGTAAAGTAACATTCCTATTAGCAGATGTTTACCAAAAGTTAATCACGTTTACCGTTTCTTCGAATTTTAGATATATTTGTCCGCAGACAAAAAGACAAGCATTCAGACGTCAACACAAAATTGTATTAACATAGTCCAGATAAATTATTTTCAAAATATTGATCATTTTGTATTACTGAAAAGGAAATAGGGAAATAGATGGGTATTCTGTTTTCTGATGAATTTGAAAGCAGGAAATGTATTAATTTGTTATTAAAATTGCATATTCTAATAATGGTTTAGAGGAAAAATAACAAATTAAACATGTAGTATTAGAAAACGAAAACAGTTATAAAAAATCTATGAATATGTATGAAACAAGTAATAATGTAAAAGGGAAAGTGTTTACAATATGATAATTCCTAATTTTCATTATGAAATTTTATCTAATTTAAAAATAACTTGCATATTTTCTAGGCATTTAATTTAAATTCCAATAATCTTACCCCTTTCAAGAATTTAATTTTAAAATATCAGAAGAGTTAATATCTACAATTCGCAATAATTTCAATCGATTTACTAATCTTTGTTTCAATCATGAAATGGGATCAGTAGCGTACCTAGGTACTATTTAGAAATCTTCCCCAATTTTTTTTTTTTTTTTTTTGCTTTGTTAGTTATAGTATAGGACAAGATACTTCGTTAATCTCTTAAGCATATCACCATGGAGGGGCGGGAGCTGTAAATATGTAGGGGTGGTATTAAGAAACATTTTACAACTTAAAAAATAAAAATTTTCATTGACAATATGCTTTACAATGTATACTGTTTATATGTGACACGAATTACATTATTATGAAAAATTAAAAATTTTCGTTGACTGTCTTCTACTACTACATATAAATGTAAAGGTACCTGTAATGTATATATGCAAAAAAATTAAATCAGTCTGTGTTTTAGTACCTAGAGACCCCCATAAATTTAGAGATAATACTTTGTTTATGGTACGCTAGAAGGGGGTGAGTACATTTTATATACACTTACAGAATGGGGGAGTTTAGTCATGTTGAAATGTGTTGATTTTTCCACATTACTGCAATACTATAAGTGGAATATTACTATTAATGCAATAAAATTAATGAAATATAGCATATTTTTTTGTACAAACGATATTAAATTTATCCTTAGTTAAATCGCCCGCAATACGATGACGTATGCAGCATCTTTGGTTCGCCGTAGTTGTCCGCATCGAGCGCTAATTTAGAATGAAAACATGAACGTATGTCTTCTATATTTGATATTGAAACGTCAATTTCAATGTCAAATCGCAAAAAGCAAATTATTTTATTTTAAATATGTAAATGTAAAATCTAGAAAATACGATAAACACAGGAATTAAATTGTCAAGTGTCAAATGTAAACATAAACAGGTGGAAATATTGTGCTTCTGTGTCTTTCTATGCAGCACGTTTTGGGCACGTATATCGAGACCTAATTCACACATAGTTGTTGTTATGTACGTCATAATGGCGGGAAGAAAATGTTGCAAAAGATTAACATTTTTTTCTCTTGTATTTTTTCAAATTTGTCAAAATATAAAAGTAAAAACCCTTTAGATTTAAAAATATTTTAACATATAAAAAAATCAAAAATTCGAAACTCCCCAAATGACGGCACACGCAAGAGAGAGATAGAAGATCTTGCTTCCAAACAGCTCCCCCCCCCCTCGTCGTCTTACGCCTTTCTCAATAGCACTATACCTGTCATTCTGTTTGCATCTTCCATTCATTGTTGTAACCTAATTTGCTATTCTAATTCTGTTGTAGAGGTGACAGTTTTTTGTTTGGAAGTCGCAACCATAGCAACCATTAGTTCTATGCTTTGCCGCTAGAGGCGCTCGTGCAAATTGCAGTAGTCTAAGTGTTTATTACTAAATATCTTGTCCTATACAATTCAGGTTATACGAACTCCATACATACTTATTTACTTTACAAGTAAACTAAGCTTTTTGGTCAAGGAGATAGTAGGTACCTATATTTAACTGAGGTTTGTAAAATACGAAGTCTGTTAGAAAAGTATCCGACTTTTGGCCGGGGGAAAAAAACTGGCATACCTGGAGCTTTGGAAACCTAATCACCTTCTAAGTTGTCTCCTTGGGACTCCACTCACGTCTCCCAGCGGTGCCATCATTGTTGGAACCATTCCGAGAAAGCTCTTTCGGAATGGAGTTTAGCTAGGCTGTCGTTGCAGCCATAATATCTTCTCTTGTCTGAAATCGCATTTTTTTCAATGGCCTCTTGAGTTTGGGGAACAGCCAGAAGTCGCAGGGGGCCATATCAGGAGAGTAAGGAGCCTGTTGAACCACAGGAGTCTTGTTCTTCGCCAAAAAAGTCTGAATCAAGTGCGAGGAATGTGCTGGAGCATTATCGTGATGAAGGCGTCAATGTCCTGTTGACCACAAAACCACTCTCTTGCGCTGCACAGCATCACGTAGGCGACGGAAGACATCCCTGTAGTACTTTTTGTTGATTGTTTGACCCTGTGGTGCGTACTCGTGGTGTATAATACCGTGGCAGTTAAAGAAAGCAGTCAGCATCACTCTGACGTTGCTGCGCACTTGGCGGGCCTTCTTAATCTGTGTGATGCCCATAGCATCGTCACCGAAAGCCGTCTGAATCTTCCGAATGGTTTCCACCTGGCTGTCGCTCAGTTTTCTGTCATTTTTCTTGCAATGAAAAGCCGACGAGAGCACTGCACACTATCTCACTCAGATGCTGCTTGCCAGCAACAGGCGCTATCGACAGGCGGGAAAAAATCACGCATGCGCACGAAGGTTCAAGGTCGGCTCATGCAAGCGCGCTTGATTCAAATCCATCAGGTTTTCGCAAAAAAATAAGGTCGGATACTTTTCTAACAGACCTCGTATATGTTCAAAATTTAAATGACCGGAAACTTTTGTCTGGTATTGCACGTCATTTGTGGAGCATTGATGAGGCTGCAAATGCGAATTATAACTTTGTTATTATTGTAAGGATGGTGAGAAATAATTGGAGTTGCAGTCGTGGTAAACAGTGTTTAATAAATAGTACTATTAACTTTCCTACGTTTCGATTCCAAATAAATCATCGTCAGAGATAGTTAAAGCACAGTTGGAAAATAAGATCATTACATTACAAAATCAAAAATGTTATTATCACCTAATACATGAGAATTAAGTAGTCCACTACTTTTTTTTTGTACATGTAAGTTTTACTATGGGCTTAACAACGAAGGACCAAGCATGTTTCTGTTTAGCATTAGGCCAGTAAAACTTAGTTACGAAGCCGGTAGTAAAGATAGTAGATTGTTTAATATGTAAAGAAAAGTGGTAGTTTTCTAGCGAGTGTAAAAGTTTAATGCACTCGCTATATCCCGATGCATTAATTTTACATGAGCTTGAAAACCCACTTTTCTTTACATGCTGAACATGTTATTTTTCTAGTATTTCATATAAAAAAAAGCACTGAATACTTAATAAGAATAATCAAAGAAGCTATGTAACATTGTGTTGTTAACATGATAACAATAATACAGCTTGGTTGTTCCTTATTGTAGAAGAGTGTCTGAAAAAGAGCTGCTACAAGTATTTACTAAGTAATAAAGCAGTAATTTTGTCGTAGTTTACTATATATATATATATATATATATATATATATATATATATATATAATTTATTTATATACTGATCTAGTAAAAAGACAAACCGTATTTTTCGGACCGTAAGATACACCCATGTTTTATGAGACAATTTTCATTTATTTTTCATAATTTTTCATTTTCAAAATGTTAAATTCTCAAAATATAAATACCTACCTAATTGAAAATCAATTTTTTCGCTGTCATGTAAAATTGACTTAGGACAAATGACAAAAAAACTGTGTTTATTAACGATTACATATGTATCAATATTTGCAAATATGAAGGGAGTGCGACAGTTCACAAAAATATTCAGTGCTTAACGCCTCCAATGATGTTAGTCATTTGTCTTTATTAATTACACTTTGTTACTCCGTTTATTAAGCTCTGCGCTTTTATACAGGCACTGAATTAGGAGGATACGAATTTAATTTTTTCGATGAAGAATTATTTTTTTGTTCTACGCTACTGGTGTAAGGTTCTAATCAAGAAGGCTATGGATGGAGTAATATAGGGAACCAGGGGCGTAATGGGTCGTTTAACAATCACACGGTAGATTACACCAGTTAAGCACCAAAAGGAACGAGTTTTCTCCTATTTTTGATAACATTCCCCGCGTTTTATTCGATCGAAACTCAGCAAAACGAATTGGAAATGAACTCGAATAAGAAGGCGTTGAAGAAAACATTTAACACGATTGATTTCATTTTATTGTTATAAAATGTAAAAAAATCTGGTGTGGCCAACACAATACTTCGCGCCATTTACAGCGCGAGTCACAAAAAGATTAAGTTAATCCTTATTTTTGGATTAGCGAATTTTACTCTAATTTTGACAGTTTATTTTTTAAAATATAGTCTAATCTAATCCAAGTAACTACTTTTTTTTAAACCCCTCAACAGGCTTAAATCCCAATTACAGAGTGGGTTCACATTCACACACATTCTTGCCTTAGTGGGACTCGAACCCATAGCACTCACGACATGAGGCGTTGCTATTAACCATTTAGTCACCGGAGCTATAATAAAATGAAGATTAAATTTTATATACCGGGATAGAATATAATTCACTAATCCAAAAATTAAGATTAGCTTAAACATTTTTGTGAATCGTTAATCTAAATACATACCTACATATTTACTTATGCTGGAAACTGTATCGAATTCCTTTTTTTATTGTTCTATTTAGTTTTTTCTTTTTAAAACGTTACTAATATTATTTTGAAAAGATTAGTTCTTTGATAGTGACATTTATCTGTCAGTTACATACATTTGAATAACTGCGTTTTGTTTGTGTAAAGCGTAGGCTCTGGGATTTAAATTATAGATAATTTTATAAATTTATCCATAAAATATATAGAAAAAGTATTAATGCAGATCTATAGAAAATTTAATAATCTTTAATTCTTATAATAACATTAATATCGAAAAAATAACATTTAAAGGTATTTTTCGAAGAAAAACTATTTTGAACTTCGAGTAAAGTGCCATTTCCGGTTATCCGATTTTCACCAAAATCAAATGGGCTCTTTCCATTACAGAAAAATTTCGAAATACAAGGTTTCAAAATTTTTTGAATGATAGTATTTGAGTTAGAGTGGAGGATCCACACATACCCACAAACATCATCGTGAAAATGTTAAAATTGGATTCTAGGGACCTTAAAACGTGGTCATTTACCAAAATCTAGATATGCGATTTTTAGCACGGTCCCTATACCTCCCTTACCAAGGGTAGCGGGAGGTAAAAAATACCTATCGAAATTTGCAACTTATAGTTTATTATTTTCTCTTTTAAATTCTTTTATCTCAGAATTATTTTAAAGGTTATATTCATAATATAAAAAATACTAGTGTAGACATGATCTATTTGTACAAAGTTTTTTCAAAGTAGAGAAGAGCTAAATTAATTATTCTTTTGGATGAGTAAATTCGACACAATCTACATAATTAATTAAGTTTTATTTTGTTTTAAAATATTTGAAAAGTTCAGGAAAAGTCAAAGGTTAGCATGAAAATTTAATACCATCTTAAATATAATTAATCTTTTTCATGTAATTTATTTGTGACCTTTCCAAGACAACATTTAAGTGAGAATATTAATACCAAAATATTAAATTAACTGAATACACAAAAATAATTATTTTTTTTAAAGAAAATTTCGTATTTAGCGGTTTCAAATAGAATGCTGCCATTTTCTTACAAGTATGCGTAAGTGACTATTTGCACGTACCCTACGATGACTAAGTATACGGAAGGTTACTTTAGAAGTCCTTGAAGAAAGCATGCATTGCTGATAGATACTTTTCTTTTAAAATAAATTTTAGATCTACTATATAGGTATGCAAATTGTCAACTCGTACCTACACATTTTTGTGACAAATATTTGCAAAAACCAGAGAATTATTACTTATCATTGTAGGGATGATGCAAAATAATTGCAGATGCAGTCGTGGTAAACAGTGTTTATTAAATAGTAATTTAATTAACTTTTCTACATTTCGATTCTAAATGAATCATCATCAGGGTACAGTACAATTGGAAAATAAGATAATTACATTACAAAAACAAAAATGTAAAGATGAAAATGTCGTTAAAAAATGTTAGTTATCTTTAGTTGTTTCTGATGTATGCACGTATTTTATTAACTGTGATATTTTTGACGACATTTTCATCCTTACATTTTTAATTTTGTAATGTAATGATCTTATTTTCCAACTGTACTTTAACTATCCCTGATGATGATTCATTGGGAACCGAAACGTAGGAAAGTTAATTAAATTACTTTTTAATAAACACTGTTTACCACGACTGCATCTCCAATTATTACTCATCATCCCTACAATCATACTAACAGTCAAGTAATACCAACAAATTATTTATCATGTTGGAAATATTCTATTTTGCCAAGTACGTTAGGCAACAATACATACAATGAGTTGTAGCAGGCAAGTTCTGAAAAATTCCGTATCCAGTAAAATGACTTTTCGGGCATAGTACCTACCTTAGACCAGGAATAGTAGAGAGGCAGGCCTTGTTATGCATATCCCCGTAAAAAGACTTTCAAAATCATCTTGGCGATTTTCGACCTTATAGTATCGTTTAAAAACAGCTGAAAAGGGATATGACAATGTTAGATAGCCAAACAAAAAAGGTTTTAATGTCAACAACAAGCGTTTTACCACAATTTAGTATTTACTAACGTATTTAGTTTGATTCGTAGTTTTCATAGTACACTCTAAGATATATCGTCCGTGTAAAGTAACCAAATCGATTCGTGAAGTAATTTGTTGTTAATTTTAACACATAAATAAGTACATGTTAGTTTAGTTAAATTTTGTCCGTGTTAATTAAAATAAATTTCAAATATGTTAACCACATATGAAGTAAATGAGATATATTACTCAAAAATATGGTTACTTTTAATTACTTACAATTTTTTGAGTTACTTATTCTCTACTTAGTGTACATTTGCACAATACGGTGCTGGAATTACACTATGTTTCGTTAAATTTAAAATAGCACTCAACGCTGTTAATCTGACGTGTATTTACTACAAGCAGTGAGCAAGGCAGACCCAAAGTGTGGATTGTGCAACTGTGATATACATATTCTTAGTTTGATCTGTGAGATGTACGAACGTGTTTATTGCTACAAAAGTGTTATTACATACTTCAAAATGGATATACCATGTGACATAAAAATTAATAGTTCTAAATGGATTTCATGTGTTTTTGTTTTTATACCGACCAACTTCCTCGTGTCAGAAATTATTGAGTCTTTGAATACAATATATTTTGTTTAAGCTCTATAGCCACTAAAATTGCAAAATTAGATGTGTCTGAAATAACTGTAATATTTTTAAACATTCCTTTGTACAAAGAACCATATGAAACTCTTTTTTCCCTTTTTATTCTTAATTCTAGCAGACTGTCATTGCAGCAGTAATTCGTCTTTGTTTTAATATGCCATTATACATATTTTTCTGTATCTATGTCAATATCGAAAAATTAAAAAAAAACAATAATTATAAAATAGACTGACAGTTGACAATTCAGATTAGAAAATAAAGAAAGACAGACGATAGCTATGTATGTCCATCTCACAATTACGCTTTGTCATTAAGCCTTAAACCTTGGAGTTTGCAAACTTTTCTTCTTACGCATTGCTCTTAGTTCTTAAGCATTAAGCCTTATGCATAGCTGGAAATGGTAGTAATCTTTGCCATATGATAAACATTTTTACGCATTACGCTTAGTTTTTAATTATAGCTCTTATGCATTACTTTTTTAAAAAAAAGACCTCCCAATAATAATTCTCGTGGTGCACTTTTGGTAGTAGCCAAAAGTGTCAATAAGGTAAACTTTGTGAGTTATAACGTCCGATAAACAACATTCTTTGAAAAAATTATATCATCATTACCGTAATACCTGTAATATCAGCAGTGTGTAATGTGTAAACAACCGTGTTAAGGTATTTATATATTTCATAATTTCTCTATATAATTATAATTTCATTCCGTCATTATGAAAGTAGAGTAGTGCATATTCTTAATGATTAATTTAAATATAGTTTTTCTAAATAAACTCTATAGTTTTGTTTGACTTTTTGTAGTAAATTACCAGTAATTCTCCATTTAATCTTACAAAAGAAGCATGTCTAGATTCTGTGCAATCTTTCACATTTCGTAAGACTGGCAAATAAACAATTCACAATCCAGATCCACAAAGGCAGCATTGAGGGAAACGTTGCAGAGTAAAGAGCCGATACCGACATCGATTCTCTTATCCAATAGTGCGGAGTCATTAAAGTGCCAATTACACGGTGCAATTAACAGCGAAGTGAAAGTATCCGATGCACTGCACAGGCCACGGGATAATGGATAGCTTACTGACGATTGAACGCTTTGCGTTCTCTTTTTGCACGAAAAAATTCACACTCAATCCATTCTTCTTGCAAGAAATATTTACTTCTTACATATTATCGGCCACTTGGACGGGGTAGAAGATTTTAGTCTGACGAAAATATTGATGTTGCAATTCATAATTATTTTGAAAGCATTCCAAAAGAAGATTGGTTGAGAATTTTTAAAAAGTGGAAGGAAATAATTGTGTATTAATGTTGAAGGGAACTAATTTGAATAAATTTAAAATCAAATTCTAAAATACGAGTATATGAACCTCAATAATGAGATCATGCACGATTTTTCATTTTTAACTTTAATGGATAAAGTAATGAAAGGTAATAGATCCATATTTTATATTTTCCTCAAATCGACCTTTATTGAAAAAATTGCAATTAAAAATGACTGTGCGAGAAAAGCAACTGATTTTCCCCGCTTCGTCCCACGCCCAGTGACGTAAGAGATTCATCACCTGCCATTATGATTTTCACATTAGATTTTAAACATCAATGTGACAATTAAAGATAACCTGAAATTTAAGAAAGTAAACATGTCGGTGAAACGTTATTAACTTACCAAAATAAAGAATAAAATAATATTCTGCAATATATCCAATGTCTCACGTGCGTTAATATATGTAGTTACACAAACTAGCGTCTAATATCAAATCTTTACAGGTGATGTGTCGCGTGGATAACCTCAGGCCAAATGAAAATTATCTTTATAAACATGAATAGAATGATGGTGTAGTAATATATTATAGTGTTTGTTTCAAATATTTAAATATGCAATTCTTTTACAAATTTTATGTTAATATAAATCTCTAGGAAATGACTCTAAAATTGCAGTTCTGAACCTCTAACGTCACAACTTGGCTGGTTTTTGCAACTTTTTAAAAATATCATACTTTAAAACAATTTCATACAACAAAAATGTAAATAAAAAATAATTTAATCCTACAGAACGATAAATTTTTGAATGACCTCATTACGGCGTGACTCTCGTATTATCTATTCCGCAAAACTTAATGGGGTGATTTAAAGTTCTAGAAAATAAACTTCTGAATGTTTTGGTTCCAATTTTTTTTAGCTTACTCCATAAGTGATCGAGTAAACGAGATATTTAATTTAAAAACTTGGTAAAATAGATGTAGAATGTGATTATTCAAAAAAACCTAGGATTACTACTTGTAACAATTTATTTACTAATTAAGTACTAAGTGGTAATTTGAATTTGATGTTATATTTTATTTTGACACTAGTTGGCAACAAATAACAGTGGCAAACTTAAATTTAATATTAAAATACTGGCGATTTTCGGTGGTTTTGTGAGTTTTGATTCACGAAAATTGCAGAAATACAATGCGCACCCCAACTCTGGAAGTTTTAGCAACGTTGCTAAAAATTGAAACCAATAGAAACAAATGTGAAGCCTGTAATTTTCTTGTTTTTTTCAGTGTTCGTAATTATTATTGGTTATTTGCTATAGCAATGTTGCTAAGAGTTACCAATTTTGTTGCATAATAGGAATGATTAAATAATAAATTTTGTTATTATTCAGAAAATTATTTTGCAGTAACGTGTTTCTATATAAAGTCAATTCCGATGTTATTTTTGTAAGAAGTGTGGAAAATTTAGCGAGTTTTGGAATTAGTAACAGGTTTTCAGCATGTGTTGCATAATGCATAAAACGCCCCACATAGTTTTACGGAGTCTCGTAGGTATATACAAGCTGTTAATAAATAGTTTGATGATACTACAAATAATTCTGTGAAAAATAAATAAATTTAAAAATCTATATAACCATAAGATGGTTAAACTTGTGGTGCTCTCTTTAAGGAATCGTGCAGATATATTGTCATTTCCGAAATCTACGAATGAGAGCAAAGCAGAATGGTACACTCAGAAATGGGTGATAATCTATGTCAGTAAGGGGATATCAGCTTTTTTGTTATAATTAGTGATAGAACGATACTTCTGTTGACACTAAATCGGGCCAATCCAGTCGTAAAACTGGAATTTCAGATTGGTATTTTTCGCACTCATTCTTTAAAACTACTTACAACTGACTTACTTGTAAGAGTAAAAATATGTTCAGAAACATAAACTCGACCCGAAATTAACTGGTTTTAACGAAAATAAAGGACGATCTAGCGGTCGGAATTCAGGCGATAATGCAATTTTGAAGCTGGAATTCCGGGATTCGATAATCCGGTCTAGTCTTTCAACTATCCAATCAATCACTAGTTATTATAATCATTTAGTAAATTCTGTCCTAGAACAGGTGTCAACGGAAATGTTGTCACCAAACTAATCTGTCCTGTCTTTATCTTCAGCCTCTCGTTCGTAATTCCGTACGTCTTTAATTTCAGTAAATTTTCTTCGACCTCTCCCCCTGCTCGTATGTATTTTCCCTTCAATTATAATTTTCTGTATACCATCCCTTCTTTAAAATATGTCCCATCTAGTGTTTCTATTTTATTAAAATCCCGAATAGGCGTGGTTTATCATTCGGGACTGTTGTTGAAAAATTCCCGACCCGAACGCCGGATCATTATTAGATAGCTTACACAGCTTGCTTGCATATTTCTCTAAATATATAAAACAACAATAACTTCATCTAACGCATAATATTTACTCGGCCCGCGTTTTCCAAGCCGGAGTTTTGTGCGTTAGGTTAAGTGTATTTAGAGGAATTGCGTAAAGGTGGATCTATAACTCGCACAACGCACAGAAAATAATTTAGCACAACACAGTATAGCACAGAATTTAATTGGTGGATTTATAAATCTCATAGAAACAGAGTAATGAAGTTGCTGGTTGTATACAATTGTTGACATTTTTTGTTTGTAAAATTGTTAATGGACGAAGAAACTCTACTAATGGCCAAACTTAAAAACTTAAAATTAATATATTACATGTTAAATGCTAATATATTCAACGGTCTTATGGGGCTTATTTCAAATAATAAGTCGAACTATCACGAAACACCACGAACATATCCGACGCACACACAGCGCACATGAAAATGAACACTGGTCAATTCCGGTGCTGTGCTAAGGGCCAATCCTAATCTATCAGCCGTCTTTGTTCTTATATAAAAATGCCCCCCCCCATTTTATTTTTTCAGGTATTTCATATTGAAAAGAATAGGGTATTGTTTTGACCTCTCTGATTGGCTGAAATTGGAAGACAAGTTTAGTTAAAACTGGCGCTGATGCGAGCACCATCTGCTGAATGGCTTAAATGGAACAGAGCATAGTTCTAAACAATAGCACACAAGAAATAAAATCACTTACCTAATAATACAATGTTAAAAAACAAGTTTAGTGAATTAGGCGTAGAATTTACTTGTCTACAAGTTTTATTTGAAACATTTTTATCTAAATTAATTGGGAACTTTTACGGAAAGGAAAGCTGATTTCCAATGTTAACGCCTATGGTCCGCTTTTTGATTAACACTCTGTATCTATGTACATCTGTATCAAGAGTGGGGTAATTTCATGAAAATATGTTTCTCTGATTATATTCCTTACGATTTTTTCTAAATATTTTTGATTACAACAAAGAAAAGCTTGATTAAAACAAAGAAATCAAATGATTTAATAATGAAAAAGTTTAATTAATAATTACGTAAAAAAATTATTATAATATTACAGTAACCATATAATGTAAAATTAATATTTTTTTTTCTATTAAATTTTTTCTTGGAGCGTTGTAAATCAAGGCGACCCAGAAAGAGATAGATATAGAGGCGCAAGATTTCTAGTTACGCCACTGATTAACACCATAAGTATACTCAGTCTTTTAATAAAATAAACTGTATACCTATTAGGATAGATATTTTTACAAATCAGTCAAACCAAATATTTAAAAGAATAATGCTTTATTAATATGTTTATTTTATAAATTGTTGATATTTTTAAAATTCTTAAATATATTTTTTTTTTCTATAGAAAGTTACGATGGCTTTGTCTCCCCCATGCTTGGCCGCCTTTGTTCTGGGAACAAAATTAACACCCACTAGGATCGGGCCTGGCCGGAGCCTCCGAGATACTACGAGCCTACTACTGGCGCGCGTGACGTGACACTAGTGGCCCAACTTTTGTACAGTGTTTAATGGGAGATACACAGTTTTAAAATGCGTTAACAGAACATATTTATGTTCTGTAGTTTAGCTGTAGGAAGCGTATAAAATAACAAGGTCAGATGACACATCTTAACTTTTTTCAAAATTTTGCGAAAACTGTGACCGATATAAAAAAATGTATATAAACAATATTATAGAACATAAAATTCTCTAACAAAGTGTGTTAATATAAAATATTTATGTTAAGTCATTTAGCCGTAGGAATCGCATAAAATAATATATGTAAAGATACATATTGACTCTTTGTTTTCCCACTTAGAAATTTGTAAAAATTCAGCCTGTTTCGGTGCTAGAATGTAATTACAAAATAAAAATAAACGTAAATAATTATTGAAACATTTATTTTTACCAAAATAAGCCACAGGGAATTTGAAAATTAGAAATAAGTTACAATTTTGACTTGATTAAAATATAATGCATAATTATATAAAATAAAACACTAATATTAAACTAGAAAACAAAATAAATGTATGTTCTAAACAATGATAATTACAAACATTAAACATTTATAAATAAATACAAATAAAATGGCATTTTTTAGAAATATTACCTACTTAATAATAGAAAACTGCGAGAAACAGCAAAAAATAGAAAAGTTTATAAATATAAAACTGGTACAATACATAATTAAATTTGAAATACATAGAAAATATTTCATATATAGACTAGGAAATAATTAAGGAAAGCACCGAAACAGGCAGAATTTTTACAAATTTCTAAGTGGGAAAACAAAGAGTCAATATGTATCTTTACATATATTATTTTATGCGCTTCCTACGGCTAAATGACAACATAAATATTTTATATTAACACACTTTATTAGAGAATTTTATGTTCTATAGTATTGTTTATATACATTTTTTTATATCTGTCACAGTTTTCGCAAAATTTTGAAAAAAGTTAAGATGTGTCATCTGACCTTGTTATTTTATACGCTTTCTACAGCTAAACTACAGAACATAAATATGTTCTGTTAACGCATTTTGATAAATAATTTTATGATCTATAATATTGTTTATATACATTTTTTTATATCTGCCACAGTTTTCGCAATACTTTGAAGAAACTGTGTATCTCCCATTAAACACTGTACAAAAGTTGGGCCACTAGTGTGACGTCACGCGCGCCAGTTGTAGGCTCGCAGTATCTCGGAGGCTCCGGCCTGTCTGTGCTAAATTATTTTCTGTGAACCGCTGTGAATTATAAGAGAATGTACGTATTTCCATTTTCCATAAGTTCAAATTCTGTGCTATGCTATGCTAAATTATTTCTGTGCGCTGTGCGACTTATAAATCCACCTTAAACCACTCCTCAACGGGATTTAATTTTTTTCTAAACGATCTCGCGTTTGGAACTATGGAGCCTTTCTTTAAAAAGTGTACGAAAGTTACTCTTATGGAAATGAAAAGTATCCCCAACGATATCCACCGTGTGTACCAAAGCAGATTGGCACACCCAGCAATGGATAATAAGCCGTGATGTTGATGTGATATTATTATATTGTTTCATAAAAATGTAATATAAAAACTGGTGGGAATAGAAGTACATATAACTTCCTGTTGTGTAAGATTTTATAGTAACTTTGACATTTCAAATAAACAATCTGTAAGATCTTAAACAAAACGTGTGATCCAAAAGTTACTAACTTTTTCTCTAGTTTAAATTACGAGATTTATTAAATTTTATATCAATATTAGTACAGTAGAAAGATATATTAGGTGTGTTTCATGTTTAACAAGGATAGCAAATCGAGCGAAACGAAATGATGTCATATAGCGAGCGTTTTCTAGATTTGCTCTCAGGCAACAGTAGCATGAAATTTTGAGCTCCTGTGAGAAAGGAAACTCATTTTAAATATAACGTCTACTTTATTTTTAAATTTTAGTATAAATATAAACTTTTCTACGTATATTATAAAAATAATATCACATTTGCATTCAAATATCTTTATAACCATAAAAAAAACACTTAAACCATAAAGAGAATATACTCGTAACTTCAAAATTCACACACAACAATAAAGGACTTCTTCCCTGCAACTGCCTTAATTATATTTTATATTCATCATTATCAGCTTAAAACAATATTAACATTTTCTTATCAGTTATTTTGCTTACCTTTGCATGAAGTATTTAAAACGAACGTTAATGATAAAGAATACATATGAATGAAATAGCATTCAGCTTTGCTACTAAGATATTGCACATTGTCAGTTTGCTTTCCCAAATGAACACACCAATTTCCTATTCTATTTGGAAACTAATGTTATTTTAATTTACTATAGTTACTTATCTATGAATTATAAGAAAAAATATATTTCAGAGTGCCATGAAGCTAATGATGTTTTCTTTGTTAAGATCTTTCAAACAAACAGTATTCGTAATAGTTATTAACATAGGACTGTTATGAGTATCATAACTGCAGCAGATGTTGGTTTGAAATTCGAAATCGTAGAGCGAGGATTTTAAGACATCTAAGGCTTTTTATGATTTATAACATACGTGGTTTGTTCAATAGTTTATCGGTTTTAAAAAACGAACACATTATTAATAAAGAATTTTTTTGAAATTCACCCATTACTACTACATTCAGAATGCTATGATAAACATTACATTTATTATGACGAATGTCAATATGACGAATATTCAAAATATGTGTTTTATTCTTCGTTTATTATTTTAAAATAAAATAAACCGTGTTAAGAACGATACACTAACATTACCTGTATGTATTAATAAAAAAAAATATATCATCACGGCATATTACCCATTGCTGGGTGTGCTAATCTGCCTTGTAATTTGTATGTATTAATCAGGATCATTATACTCTCGTTTCATTTGTAGACTGTTTTTGATATGTCAGTATGGAAAAATTATATTACAGTACACATTCAGTTATTCATGTAAACATAGGCTTAATATCTTATAACCAGTAAATATAAATAATATCATTAAAATTCATGGCCCACTTAACTACATCGTTAATTGCGAATTTTATTTGGCGCAAATAAATCTTTTATTCTATTATCTTTAGTAATAAGTAATTCCAGTAAAAAAAGCATTGTATTTCCTATATAACAAATTTCAAGTAAATACCCAATATAAATTATTTATAAGATATTACCATGTGTAAAAATGTTACCGTAATAATTTATTTTAGGCCCGG
Source organism: Harpalus rubripes (assembly GCA_963082715.1). Lineage (NCBI taxonomy): Eukaryota > Metazoa > Arthropoda > Insecta > Coleoptera > Carabidae > Harpalus > Harpalus rubripes. The sequence goes on along the minus strand of OY720457.1, from coordinate 39,825,872 downwards.
TATTTTCACTTCCGAATAAAATTTCGAATAAGTATTCGTTAAATAAATTTATTCTATGTATTTAGCCAACGAATAATTCCATTGGGTCTTTTCACACATTTGACAGAAACAAATAGCTATCTGGCGAATAACTTTAACGCTCGTGAATTGGTAGCCTTGCAGAGTGGATTTGTGTCAATAGAGAAGGATGGAGTTTGGCGTAGCCACGTTAAGCATACAAGGATAAAATGTGTTGACTTCTTTTGAATCCGTAGTTGTCAAAATTTTGTTTGACATCTTTAATGTGATATATATTATTCTGCATATTTAGCCCAGAGAGACTGTAATTTAACAAGTACTATCTAATACAGCAATCATATGCGGTAAACGAGATATGTATATTGTAAAATTGTCCTTGTACTTTTTGTATATTCCTTTCAGTTCGAATTAAATGTTTGTCATTGTATTCAACAAAACTATCAAAAATTCGAAAATATTTTGCCAGCGTGTCAGCGTTAAATATCAAGATCTTTATAATGATTTACCTAAATTCACTGTTTGAGATCAAATACGATCGCCAATATGTAATAATAAATTGAAAACACTTTGTTTTCATGATCAGAATCTGTCAAAAAATTCCTTCATGTATGTGGTTATATCGCTGTCTGATGGTGTGTGTGTGATTGATTTCTCAAATTATTGATTACTTCATAGTTCAAAATATTATAATCATCAAAAATATTTAATATATCCATTTTGTTACAAATCTGCACTATGTGGACATTATAATGAACTTACGAATAAACAGGTTATTCACTACCCAACTACCGAATAATTTATTCCGCGAATAACAGATGTTATTCTTTCAAATAAATTTATTTGTAAGTGAAAAGACAACAAAAATATTTATCCGAAGGATAAATTGATTTAAATCTATATTCGCAAGTGAAAATACCGGCCCTTAAAAAAATTAAATTTAATTTCAATCAGTTCTATGTACAAATTATTTTTTCTACACCTAAATGTATTAATGAAGTTTATTTTTTGTTTCAATAAAAATATATATTCTCTAAACAGTATTCCGGCCTTCAAGACAGATACATATGTTTGTATGCATTTACATTATTTTTTATTCTTTTGATGTATTAGGCATCTATTTATTGACAATCTAATTTTCTGAAGTACGATCACAGCAAAAAAATTAGACTTCTCTTTATGCAACGATGCAAAAATGTCAGTTTGATATTACAGTTGCTGTCACTTTTATTCTTATTGGAAGAGAATGTTCCCGAAGTCTTTGTTTTATAATTTGTTTTTAAATATCAAAGATGATTTTATTGAAGCGTGAAGTATGTTTTCTTCATCGATATGGAAACATGAGTAAACTTTAAAGACAACTCGTGTCTCGTGTTTTACCTTTTTGTTTCATATTCCTGCATAGACCATGTTTTATTTAAAAGATATTTCCATAGATTTATTCAAGCATTAAACTTTGTTATTGATGTGACAAAAAATATGTATTTGAAATGTTGCTAATCAGGTTTTGCTTATTTGAAATTGATAAAAAAGTGAAACCAGACATTTTCTTTTTTAAATGTTATTTTGATAACTTCATATCTCAAAATCTATCGGCAATAAATAATTAAGTATCTTCATTCGAAAATGTAAAAAACTACAGTAAAATATGAAACTGATATTTATAATTGAAAAGATAAATTTTTGCAATGTTTACATTGGAGAATATGAAAAACAGGAATATAAAATTTACACTATCATTATAACAAGTTATTTATGTCATTAGAAAATAAGTTGCGAAAACTAAGTTAGATATGACATAGTTATGCAATGTTATCGTTGTAAATGAAAATAGACCAGAAAAGTAAGGTTAGAATTTGGTTTTCTCGTGAGTTCATAGTTTGAATTCCCTAGTTTAGGTTTCTTATGGATGTGTGATTTTAACGCCAAAAAAAAAAGATATTTTGTAAAAGAAATTAAGCAGCTCTTGTTAAGGATTTAGTAGTTTGTTTATTCAGTAATAGATTGCAACTGTTTAAAACCCTTGAAAAGGTAGAGTAAGAAAATTATTAGAAAATAAAATGTTACGTGTAAGTTAAAATTCCGTATGTCGTGGATAGTCCCTCGCCCGCCCATAAATAGGTCATGTGCAACACAAGCTATGCTGTGATTGGCTGTGTAGTTGTAGGACCAATCGAGATATACGTTCATTGAATTTTGTAGTGTATTTTTATTTAAATAATTATAAACTGTGCACAGTTCATGTGGATATTATTGTACGAATCTGGAGATAAAGGATCATTCTCGGTGGTACATATAATGTTTTGCATAAGATATTTACTTTTATGAGATTTCTCGGCCTTTAAATAAATTTCCTTTGTAAGAAATACACGGCGATTAAAATTATGTTCTCAGCGTTATGAACTGAGTTTGAATTTGGCGCCTAAATTTGGCCGTTACACTTTTCTGGTCTATTAGGAATTAACTAAAGAGTATTTTCTTCAGTGAAAAAAGTTCGTAATCGACGGATTTAACCTGAAGAAGAGGCTGATGCTGCAATTCATGATTATTTCGAAAGTAATCGGAAAGAAGAATTGTTGAGAGAAGTGGAAGAAAAGAATGTTAATTGAAGACGGGAACTACTTTGAACATATTTAAAATAAAATTGTGAAAAATATGACCCATGTGTCTTATTCTCAGTAATTAATGCGATCCTCGTATTTAAGATAGATTGAGGAATAAAACTAGATTAATGTTTACATTTTGTTATAAATGACGATTAAATGTTAGCGCTGAAAATTAGAATATTAAAACACATTTATCACCCAAACCGGTATATACAGTATTAATAGAAAAATAATAACAAATCTAGATGACCGTCGCCTGGCCGAACCCGGTCACGCGGAATCCTCCTTCACGCCGTGATTATTTCTGTAAAAGAATTAACACATGAGAAATACTCAGTGAGGAGGCAACCATTTACATAAGGTTCAGGCATTCACACACCGTACACACATGTTGGCAACTACGGGCAGTACCGCTAGTTACTACGGACCCTCTGCCGCTTCGTTGGTGATCCGGAGACAATCCTCTTAACCAACTGGATCAGATCACTACAGCCCTAACTGCTGCTACGCTGGCGACCACAGATGTGGGTCACTACAGCCTTCCCTGCTGTTACGCTGGCGACCCTCGGGTTCACACGAGCGGCCACTACGGAACCACTGCCGCTTCGGTGGTGATCCGGAGACATTCCTCTTAACCAACTGGATCAGATCACTACAGCCCTAACTGCTGCTGCCGTTGGCGACACCAGATGTGGGTCACTACAGCCTACCCTGCTGCTACGCTGGCGACCCTCGGGTTCACACGAGCGGCCACTACGGAACCACTGCCGCTTCGGTGGTGATCCGGAGACATTCCTCTTAACCAACTGGATCAGATCACTACAGCCCTAACTGCTGCTGCCGTTGGCGACACCAGATGTGGGTCACTACAGCCTACCCTGCTGCTGCCGTTGGCGACCCTCGGGTTCACACGATGCGGCCACTACAGTACCCAGTACTGCTCACATGCACACTCACAATCATACACATGCTAGATTAACTCTCTCACCTGAATCACTATAATATCGATGTTCTCACACTGAAATCTAGAAATAAACTGAAATAAAATACGTGAATACCAGTATCATTAAATGTAGCTCTTATCCAACAGCATTGGTTACGTACCTAAATATCTAATTAGAGACAAAACATAATAAATTTAATAAAAATAATCTTACGCAAAATAATATCTGTGACAATTTTATATTTAATTTCCATGACAATGCATCAATGTAATCACAAATATTCCAAACCTTTTTTCCTCCCGTTATACGGTTATACCGTAGGTAAGGGAGGTAATGTTATCGGTCTAAAAATTCAATAGTGAGTTTTCAGTGAATAAGCTCGAATTAGGGTCCCCACAACTATTTTAACGATCATGTCTGTGTCCCTGTGTGTCTCTGTGTGACGATTTTTTCTTCCACGATAACTCTTATATCAAACTTCCACAAATTTCTATTTTCCGTATTTAAGCTTTCTGCCTTCATATAAAGAGTTGATTAGATTTTGGGTAAAATTGTATATCCTGAAGTAGTACTTTACTTGAAACCCATAACAGTTAAAAAAAACTATATTTAAATATTATCCAAAACTTTTCAATTTTAGTATTTAAGACTTTTATATCAAGGCGAATAACATATTAGATTTTATCTAAAATTGATAATTGAAACCTTGAATAGATTATCTTGAAAAATATATTACGATATAATCCAAAACTTTTCATATTTGGTATTAACACTTTTAAGGGGAAAACATATTAGATGTTAGATAAAATTAATAAACCGGAAGTGATACTTTACTTTAAAGCTCTGAACAGATTTTCGTGAAAAATATATTATGATATAAGCCAAAACTTTTCAAATTTGGTATTTAAGACTTTTATATCAAGGGGAACAACATATTAGATTTTGGGTAAAATTTATAAACCGGCAATGGTAGTTTATTGGAAGCTCTCAATAGATTTACTTGAAAAAAAAAATTAAAATATGATCCAAAACTTCTCAAATTTGGCATTTAAAACTCATATATAATTTCAAACAGCATATTAGATTTTGACTACACTTATATGATAAATCGGAAGTAGTATTTAATTTGGAGCTCTTAACGGGATTTTCGAGGAAAAACAATATATCCAAACTTTCGTATAATAGACTTTTCTATTTATTGGACACCAAATTAGATTTTATTTACGAACGATCAACCGGAAGTGATACTTTAATTAAAACTCATTGCTATTTTAAACAGAATTGGCGGGAGGTCATGTGCTGGCCACATTAGATTTTTTTTAGTAAGTAGGTACAAAGTAATAAATAAAATTAATAAGACATTTCTTAGTGTGCGTGTAGAAAATACAAGTCACTTGAGCTACATAAAAGGTAAATTACATATGCTTCTGATCATAACTATGAAATTAATAGTTAATTATTATATGAGTGTGGAATTTATCATATTAGTCAAGAAAGAAAAGTTTAGCCACGTAGCCCTCAGGGCGAGTGGCTAATTTTCTTTTGTGACTAATATACATTCCACACGTTTTATCCAACACTTTTTTAAAAACTTCTTAAATCATTTTTATGTTTTCATTCGTCGTTTGACACTGTCAAGTCTATTGATGTAGTATTTTATATTACAAAGTAGCCATTGAATGGTTGTTATAGTTTTGTTCTATTGTTATTGAAAAAAAAAAATGCTGTAATAATTATTGTCTGACATTGGGAATTATTTGAAATTGAAAGAAAAATATATTAAATTGGGTGAAAATAAGGACCTTCCTGTAAAACGTATTCACTTAGAAGCACCTTTGAATTTAATTCCGAAGCAAGTACAGTAACCACTAACTCGTTTCTCCTTCACATTTCAACAGCCGTACATGATAGCTGTCATTGTGTAAAGATATAAGTAACCTATTTTAGCATAAATGATAATATTAATTTAAATAAATAAGTTTCATAATGTTAAATTATTTCAATAATAAAATAATTTTGTAAATTGTTTTTAAAAAAAACACAAAAATCAGCAATAATTCCTCCGTGACTTCTAAAATATTCTCTCACGGAGAGACTAATGTTAAAGTAACTTAAATATAATTTTTATTTGTGAATGCACCTTTAGACATTTACTTACATTTTTTTCTGATGCAGCAACTTAAGACTACAAATAATACCAATAATATTTAATTCAAAGTTACAGTCAGTATTCTGAGTCACTGTTAAATACTTGTCAAAACGACGCCATATTGGATTACGTCTGTTCTGGAATGGTATATACCAGAGGTGGTGGACCTTTTCATTTTGAAAGGCCGCATTAAATTAGCATTAACCTAATAAGGTCGTATTCAAGAAACTTCAATTAGATGTAGGTCAAAATGTACACTATTGTGAATAAATTTTACGAACAATTTATAAATAAATAAAGTGAAGAAAAGGATCCTGTTTATTTATTTTAGAGGGTTATTTAATTGAATTTTATTCTTTAATATTTTGAATGTGTTATTTAAAAAAATATAAATTTTAAAATACGCAATTAATGGGGCCTGCAAAGTCTAGATTGCACACTGTACCTTATATGGGACTCCTAGCTCAAAAACAAAATCACATTATAACTTCCCAACATTTGTAAACAATGTTGCTAATAAAATATAGAAATATGCACAGATAATTTGTATAGGTATACGTACGTATATATAATGTATGTATGTAAGACTTAGGTACATGTATGAGTATATTTGTTATTTGTTAGGTAAAAGTAAACTTAATGGTGAAAACAACAATTCATTGCTGAATCCGGTGTCATATTCTAGTCTATAGGTGATCTACTCGTATTACGTTATATTGTTACGTGGATGGGTTTGTCCGAGAAGATTCCATCCTGGAATTATGCTAAAATATGCTCAAAATGATTTATGTACGTAGAATTTGTGACAGTTAGTGGCTGCGAGTATTATTGTTGAGTTTATTGTTTATAAAATAAATCGTATCTTTTGTTAGGTGTGTATAGTGTAAATATTAGTAGATATATTTATACACCAAGTGAACTAAGACAATGTTTTTTTCATTAAAAGAAAGTTTATACAATATTTTATTCAATTTTGACGACATAATAAAAACCATTATAATATTTAATTTTGACGAAATAAAAAACTAATCAAGTATGCTGTGCATAACAATCGTGGTTGATAGAAAATGGCTGATCTGTCTGATAAAGACTGTGGTGAGTGTTATTTTCGTGCCTGATGTTATTTTAAATGCATTATTTGTTGCAAAGTGAGTTAAAATTCTGTGAGAGTGACTTAATAGTATTTTATATAACAAGTGGCTAAACAGTGCTTTTTTTTCATGAGTGAGCCGTTTAAAGCTCACAGATGAAAAAACAGCACCTTTTAGGCCCGGTATTTCAATCTCCTAACAACTTCCTAATAAATTTTATTTACCTAACAACCATTTTTTTGCGTATTTCAATGTCCAAACAAGTTATTAGGTACCTTATAAATTGTTTATTCGCTAACAAATTTGAGAGAAACTTCTAGTAGCTAATAAATTTGTTAGCTAGCTAATAAAACGAATGTCATTGTCAGTTGTCATCACATTTACATTTGAAATAGAAAATGGGAATGTATTTTGATGAAATTGATTATATATTGGAAGAGGAAGAACTTGAAATTATTGCAAATATTAATCCCTTAAGGAAAATATAATATATAATGTACGACAAAGACCTGATAATTTAAATATTTGGACCAATGAAGAATTTTGCAAAAGATTCCGGCTATCAAAACGTAGCATAGAATATATTTTAGAATTAGTAGAAAATTATATAAAATATCCCTGAAATAGATATTCAGTAACAAATTGTCATTTTAAAAATTCATGCCTTTCGCCGTTACACCAATTATTACTAATTTTAAGATTTTATTCTACGAGGAGTTTCTATATTACTATTGGAGATACATAAATCCACAGCAGGAAAAGTTATCAAAAGTTACTAGAGCACTAACAAATTTAAGAAGAATAAGGAGTAGCGTAGAAGTACTAGTCCAAAATACAAATTTGTTTGCAGTTTCTTTTAATGTCCTTTTGATGCAATCAAATTTTAAACGAAATGATTTGCTATCGCGGTGAACGGTACCACATTGTGCATTAAATTCGCTAGTAATGATTTCCCAAATCTTCTACTTATTTTCCCACGTTGTGGAGTTCGCAATCTTATTTGAATGCTAAATCGGTTAATAACAGAACTTCAGCCTTGGAAAAGTGTGATGTCCGTTTCTTGTCCATATTTTTATAAATATTTGTATGTGACATTAAATGTCAGTGTCATGTATTATTTTAATTTATTCTAGATTTTTACAACTAGATTCCAAAAAAGTATCTAATAACAATTTGCATAGCAACTTAACATTGAAATACCGAAATTTGCTATCTTCCTAATAAATCTACCTAATAAATTTGTTTACCGAATAGTTGTTAGGAACATTAGTTAGGAGATTGAAATATCGGGCGTAAGTCACGAGTTATATAAGTACATATTTTTTTGCAACACTTCAATCTTCAGTTAAGCAAATTTAAAATAAATTTTAAATGAAAAATGTCATTTATATGAAAATGTTAAGATACTTCAATGTATTCACTATTCACTATTTACACTTTATTTGGTCAATAATACAATTTAATATTTACATTTCAAACTACAACCTTGAATACAACAATGAACTTAGCAACTAGAAAAAAATATGGGCTGAAATCACATTGTGAAGACAGATGTCATTAGTGGTAGTATTTCAACACAAAATTACCCTGAAGAAAAGGAAATCCCGCACCCGATTATGGGTAACAGGGATATGGAGGAGAAGAAGAAGAAATTAGGGTTATTAACAAAATTTATTTTAATTTTTTTTGCTATTATTTAGTTCTTTAAAAAGATAGAAAATGAGCAAAAATGAGAGTATTAGTGATACTAGTGATTTTTATATTTCACAGTGACACATTTTAGCCATTGAAAAGTGTGAAATAAAGACAACTTTAGAAAGTGGTGTTGCAAAAAAAATTAATTCACTAGCAAATAAACAATTCTTTATTGTTGTTGCTATGTAGTTAATAATGACAATTTAAAACGTTAAAATTGAATAAAATAAATTATGTAAATAAATACTTAGTTTTATTTCTAAACCCATAATAAATAAATAAAAAAGACGTTACAGTACACAACTAGATTTTATCTTACTTTTGATATATCAAATTGGAAAATAATATGAATTAAATGCTAATAATTTGGAATTAACACACAGTAAAAAAATTGTAATTTTTTCCGAATTATTCCACTGATTACATAGTAAAAATTCTAGTGTGGTACAATTTAAAATTAATTAACTTATAGGTATTTTGGTTTGTATTAATAATAGTTGTGTCTGGTATCTGTAAACACGCGTATCAGTAATTCATTTACCTGTAATGATTTTGGGAGTAGAGAAATGAAAATTAGAGCAGTGTTAGTGCAGTAATGCTGTAAATATGCAAACCGTGCGTACTATTCGCTATTTGCATATTCACGGCTGCGTTGCCTAGAGTTCCCTAGAGCAACCGGCTGTTTTACATACTGAGTTTTTCATATGTGATCTGGTTACGTCATGTGATTGATTGCACCATATGCCAGCATCATGGAGGAAGCAACACAAAAATACTTTTCATAAATTAAATAATCTTTGTTATCATGTTATAAATATAGAAATTATCATAAATGCAATACGCTCCTTCACACATTCTTGATTTAGGTATTTATTTATAATGAATAATGATAGGCTTCCTTATAATATAATATAATATATTAAGAACTACAAGATATAACGAACAACAAAATGTACAAGAATTATTGGCAAAGCATACAAAATATCCTAAATTCAAATTTTCAGGAAACAAGTCATTCTTAGTTTTACAAAATATCCAAAATTCAAATTTTCAGGATAGCAGAAACCTCTTACTATAAAACCGTATATTGACAGTGATTTTTCTCTATATATTTTAAAATAAGCATGAAAACAAAGTGCTCAGTAATAATGTTATAAAGTTTTCCGTTGACCGTTTATTAATAATAGGTTACAGGCCAGTCGGCAAGCTGTTTATTGTGGAAATAATTGGTAGCAAGCTGGAGTAAATTTTATTCTCTTTATTGGGATCTCCAATAAGTAATGCAAATTTTACACCTTCTAGCGTCCCAAGATTTTGCCACAATCTTGGATTAAAGATGCAAAAAATAAGATTTTGGCCTTTTTCTTGAAAACAGTAGCCCGTTTCAAAATTTTGCAAGAATACAAAATTAAAAATCATAATTTTTTCTACATAAAAGGGTTCTTATTTTTTTTAGCTAGGATGAACTCTCATAGTATGTTAAAAAATAGTTAACCAGAATAACAATTTATGATAGAAATTACTATAAGGTATGGTTCTTCTTGTACACTTACAAACGTTACACCCTTATTTTTAGTACTTTGTTCGATTTTAACAGAAACTTCAATAAATGGACTTTATCAATTATTGTAAGAAACTTCAAACCTCTCACTTTATCAATTCTTGTTAAATTCAATAAATGACTGCAAGTTATTTGAAAAAAAAAACAATACATCGATGAAAAAGCTAACTAAGAACGAAACTTTTTCTAAGTTACCGTCTTCGTATCTCTCATAGTTCTTGAGAACTAGGTATTCTAATCTCGTGTAATGGCTGTCAATTTGTCTATCGGACGAATTAAACACTCACTTCTATATAATATTTGTCAATTTTAAATTCAATAAATGACTGTGTTATTTGAAAAAAAACAATACATCGATGAAATGGCTAACTAAGAGGGAAACTTTTTTAAATTACCGTCTTCGTATCTCCCATAGTTCTTGAGAATTAGGTATTCTAATCTCGTGTAACGGCTTTCAATTTGTCAATCGGACGAATTAAACACACACTTGGAGCTTATGTCGAAAACTTCATACTTCTAATGCCAGGTTGCAAAAACGTTCATCAATGCCTTGTTCGTTTAACGGTTCATTAAAACGAACGCAACGCGATTTTTTGACAACAATGATTTGAATGTCATAAGAACAGAGAAACTGATTCGAATTTGTTCGTTTTGATGAACCAGTAACTGAACAAGGCGTTGATGAACGATTCAGCAACCGGGCATAAGTCTGTATAATAGCCATCACTTCACGCTTCATAATGATATTCTATTACTTATTAGTACAAAAATAATTGACGGTTACATGTAAAGTGAGAATAAATGCATTATATAAAACAAATCCTTGAATGGATAAATTTCTATAATAGTAACACAATGTATATTGCATTTCATGTAATATAAAAAATATGTAATATAATCGTTCTACAATATTTTAAAATGTATACTATTTGCGATTTAAGAAAAATGTTCGCCATCTAGCGGCCAACCTATGAAGCTCTTTAAAATGACGTCATATGCGGCCAGTATATAGTATGGCCGATGTTACTATAATATGTAAACGTCAAATTGAGTAATTCTGCTTTAAAAGTTGTTAAAAACTGTTCACAAAGTAAAAAAAAATATTTCATTTTTATCTCATTCAACGAATTATGTTCCACTTATGTGCCCGGAATCAATATTTTTTCTTCCTCACTATAATTCCGGGAATCAGCCGTTGCTTAAATAAAAAACTTGCTTTAATTTCACTTTCATTGTATATAACAATAATTATTTATGATATGTGTTAAAAGTGACATTTTATTTTGTGAGAAGGAAGTTTGGAACACGACGCCAAGCGGAGTAATTCAAATCTTCAACAAAATAAAATCACTTTTAACACGTATATCATACACTATTTTTTCTACAAACACTATTTTTTAATTTAAATTTATATTTCTAATAATTTTTTGACATTCACTTTTAACACTAGTGTCAAAAGTAACAATAATCTGTCACTTTTAACACTGGTGTCATAAAATGACATTTTTAACGCTAAAAACAAACATTAAAAAGCCCAATTTTAATAGATTTGTAGAAAATAGTTTTTTTTTATATACAGGACGATAAAATTGTATTTTATCGACGGAAAGTCGATAATTTAATTTTATTGTCGTGTATAAAATTCTAATTTTTTCCACAGCAGATTTTAAAGAGCAAAAATTGGAAAAACTGATTTAATTTAAATTATTTAAAAACAATTTTAAAATCTCAGTAGCGCGCGTTGTTACGGAATTTGTTTTAAAACAATTTTAATTTCATTCTGTCGTCTGTCATACTGTTTTACTGCGTGATTTTGTGTACAAAAAAGTAAGAAATGGAATTTCAAGAAGAAAAACCTCCATCCGATCTCGAATAAGAGGCACCAGATGAATTAGATAAATTATAGCCTCAAAAATCACGAAAAACATATAAAAAAGAATACGAGTGATTTAAAAAGTGGAAAAGCGCGAAGAATATCAATAGTTTGAATGAAAAGATGCTTCTGGCATATTTCGCTGAGAAGTCAAAGAAATCAAGCCATCAACATTATGGTCCTATTACTCGATGCTCAAGTATACGTTATTGTTGAATGAAAATTGTGACATTGCAAAGTAATTTGGTCTAATTAATGCGCTGTCAAATAACATCATCGGATATTTACAAATACAGAAAACTGATCATGCTGCTGAAGAAATTAACTGATGGGTACAAGCCTAAAAAATCAATAATCTTTTAATCTGATGATGGCACTAGATTTTTAAAGGAAGCTTCAGATGACAAGTTGTGGGTCTGTTCCTAGAATGGATGTTTTTGGTAACATTAATTGTAAAATTGAAGTTATACTTAATATGAATCGCCAAAATTTTTAATGTATTTTTAATTAAATAAAAATTAAAGTTCTTTATCCACCCTTGTTGTTAGAGTATTACTTTATACACCCTTGCGGTTAAAATGTCACTTAGGGTCAATTTTACAATTCTTGGATAAACCATGGATATCTTATTCCTCAGATAAACAAAAAAATATAGCATCGAAATTATAACTCAAATTGTCAAATTTGTATTAAATGTCAAATCTTTATGCGATATTTTTCTTTTTTTCTAAGGAATAAGTTATCCATGGTTTAACCGGCAGTTGTAAAATTGGCCCTTATGCCCACTTTTACAATTGATGGTTAAACTATGGTATAGCTATCGGAGGTATAACTTTATCCTAGCAATTATACCTACGATAAACTAGACTGTCTTTTACAATGCATTTTTATCTGTCAGACAGTTATACCAGGAATTACGTTAAATCACTTTAGGTTGGTATTGGCACAATAAAATTACCTTCTTGTTAGACTAATTTTCTTCAATATTGTTATTATTTCTGCCTTCTAATTTGCATTTTTCACGATGTTAGATGATATAAATGTTATTTTCGATTCGGACAGTGATGTTGAAATATTTGATTGACATCTGTCAAACGTATGAATAACAAAACATCGTTTGTGTTTACATGGTATCCATAAGAACCAGGGATAAAGTTATGCGACGTTTATACGACCGATTTCCATGGGATAAGAAATACTGGTGTTTATTCTATCTGAGGCTTATCCGAAGTTTGTTAAATACAATTTCCAGTTTTATACCTGGTATAGCGTTATACGAGGTTTATCTAATGATTGTAAAATTGGCCTTAGTCAACTATTTTGAGTTGAACAAAGCACAATTTAAAATATGCTATAGAAAAAATAAAAAATAAACTCTCTTGAACATAGATGTTCACACACACAACTAGGTTAGTTTTTAGTTCATCTGTCACTTGGCTAGACCGCATTGTAACGTCACAAATCATGGCGGCATAACTAACTTAAATCGCAATATTCGCGATGTATAGAAATATATTTACAAAATTTAAAAAAGGTAAATAAATAAATATTTCGTAACAGATATACCAGCATTACGTTTGCGACAACATTAATTATAATATTCTGTAATAATTTCCATATTTTCCTTATAATTGCATTTAAATTATTGACTGATTGGGTAGTATTAGTAATTATGGGAAATATGAAATATTTTATTAATCATTGTTTCCGCATTCTAATACAGCAAGTATAGTTCGTATACGCCTGGTAGGTAAAACAATTTGAAAATTTATAGGTTTATTAAAAGGATTTGCCGTATTGCATTCTAATTGTTTCCAATTAGGAGAAATGTAATCCAGTTCCATAAAGTTGTGAATTAATTAATTAATTACCATAATAACTGGTACCTATATATAGACTGATTTACAAAGCATAATTGCGAAAACACTATTTACGAATATTTTTCACAGTGATTTAATATGCATTACTGTGTAAATACATTAATACTATATTTTACTAACAAAGTAACCTTTGTTGTATATAAAATAAACATCCGAAAAGCATAGCATAATATGCAGTAAGTTTTCCCTACAGTTTAAAAGTTATTGGTATAATCGTACATCAGGTGGATCTTAAAAGGTGACAAGTTGAATTTTAACCGGGCCGGCCCTTAAAATGGTTCCATTAAATAAAAAAAAATATGCTAGCAATGATTCCGCTTAATATTAATATTTGACCGTGTCTAAATGCACTTGATTTTTCTCCATGTAAATAATATTGGGTTTTGGCATATTTCCGAGATAATAACAAGAGGTTTAAAAAATCCACTCAATATTGGAATACAGGGTGCCCATTTTATCAGTTCCCGCCTGAAATTCTAAGAATAAGCAAAACAGAATACATTTCGTAAGCCAGTTGGTAAATATAAATAATTAAATCGAATAATCACAGTGGGTACAAGAGCAAAACAAAATTTTAGTCACTTATGAAATGGAACATAGATTGCCTATTCATGAATTTTCAGGCGGGAACAAATAAAATGGTCACGCTATATATACTAGAATAACTCGAGAATATGACTACGTTTACACCGTGCGAACTATTCTGATACGCAGACCAAGTGTATACTAAAATTTATCTTAGTATGGTATGTTTACACCGGTATTTAAATATACATACTAAAAAAATTGGTACGTTACACGCGCTTGCGTATATTTAACTGTCAGAGTTACCCCAACCTAAAATTATTTAATAAGGAAAAATAGTTGTGAATATATGTAATTTACATCACCACACTATTAAAATTGTAAATATTACTAAACTTACACAATTTCTCTAAATGTTAATACATAATTTAATTAAATTAAAAGTAGTTATAGATGGCAGAAAAATCGCATTGGTACGCCTGCTGTTTACACCGTGCATGAGTAAGGTCTGGTACATCCCCCTTTGATCGTACCAAAAATGTGTACCAATTGCGTACCAAAGGTTTGGTACATAGTGTTTACACCATTCGACGCCATCTTGTTACGTCACTTGGTATGCGGACTAAATGTTTAGTACGCGTGGTGTAAACGTACTCTATGTGGACAATATTTGAAGTCCCAATCATTATTATTAATTCGAATGGAGTATAGCTTAAATACATTTTGAATAATAATTTTTTATTTTGTTTTGAAGCATTTGTTATTCTCGTGGCCGCGTGCCTGAGTGTCTGGTCGCGAAATGGTACAAAATTGACCCCTGTAGAGCACTCTCCACGCTAGCAATGATTGCCCGTGTGGTGACGCCTGGTAAACGCCCGCACGGTACAAATATGTAATCATCATTACTGATATTTGTATACAAAGCAGATTGGCCCGCTCATAGCAATGGGTAATATGCCTTGATGATATATTTATTATTTTATGTTATTCTTATTTATTTTCAAATTAGGTAATTCAAAATCCAAATATTTCAATTCAGCTGGCAAATGTTAAGTTTTTCGAAATTAAATGAAACTTTCATTGAAGGTTTTATATGAAACTTTCACTGAAATTCATAATGAAACAATTCAATAAAATTTTCAGTGAAACTTTCAAAAATATAAGTTTCGGAAATTTGCACATCACTATTTAGAACAAATTTAGGGGGTGTTCCGGTTAAAATTCGACTGAACCCCTTTTAAGGTCCACCTTCGTACATAGATGGTTTTGTTTGGGAAGATTTGGCCATGAATTTAAGCCCATTATTTGAGCAAATTTATATCCGAAGCGAAGGGGGCGGAGATAGCCGAGTAAATACAATAGGAATAATAGCGATCGGTAATTGGGGATTTCCACCGTAATCAAAATAGTGAATAATAACACACTAATACGCTAAAATATATCATAAAACATTTATGAAAACACTAACTAAATGGTTAAATATGTTTCGAATTTTTTTTAAATGCATGAAAACATTATACTGTGTTTGAAACGCTGCTGGCCGATGACGTCACTTGCCGGCTCGATTTTACAGTGCCCACGTTATCTGTCCACATGTATGTGTTATGTGAGTAGTTTACAGTATTCGAATTTACCTACATACATCAAATAAATTCAATATGTGATAATAGATGGAAGCACATTCAAATTGCAACATTATATTTTAAAAAAATATTGAAAGTTAGTAGTTATTATAAATTTCCCGCGTTTTTTTGGTCATACCAATATATTTTTAAGTAATAGCCATGGTAATTAGTTAGTTAGGGTGACTAAAATTTGGAGTAAATGAGTCATGACTAAATTTTTTAGTAAATACTACCAGTCATATGTTTAAGGCTCAAAGAACATACACATGTCAAGTGGCATAATTTTTACTAGAGTAATCCTATTTAACACAGACAGATCTGTTTATTTTTATGTGGTGCATTCGGTATTGTCATTTTTTAATCAGTTTAATGAGAGCCTTAACACAATATTTCTTCCGATAGGTTCGCTAGTCAGATAGTTACATTAACCTTCAAAAGACTTTGAAACTTCTATAACGAGCGTCAAACATAACCATTAATTAATTTTAAAATAATAAATTTAGACTACCTATTTGTTAAAAACGTTTGTTTTATTGCACCTATTGTATATTATTCTATATTTTGTGTTTATATAATGTGCCACAACCCCAACCATGAAAAGTCAGGATTACACACAATAATATCCGTGTATTCTTTCATTGTAATACGTAGTTTCTTTATTTTTGTTCTTTTAAAGTTCAACGTATAAAACATTCTTCTGCATGATTTAATAATAATTAATAATATTCTTATATAAAACAAAATTTATGAAAATACGTTTTAGCTTTCCAAATAATTTGTCCTATGTATGTTAGTTAATTCAAGAACATGTAATAGAAGAAAGTAAGCACACCATCAATTGATAGAATATGCCACTAGAGGCCGCCATCCTGCATCTATTAAGCATTGGCTACATAGCCGGCCTGAAAGGCATTGCCGTGGCGGTAAAAAATGGCCGTTTAAACAAACTACAAAAAATACTGTTTTCAATGTTTTTTTTCACAGGAAACCTGTTATAACAAAAATGTTTTATTTATTTCTAATGCATATAACTTTTCATGTAGAATAACGTATAAAAAAATTTAAAAGTAGTAGAAACCCCCATTATGTGAGCATAGGAATGTTCTCAAGGTTGTGTGGATTAAATAGGAATTGTTTAGATTTGGAGCCTAATGAACGTGCGAGATAACGGCCAAGATTCCAGAAAACCGACGACCAGTATATATGCCGTGCGGTATGTGCTCGAGAAAGTATTCGGTATGGGTGGAGTGTTCAATTACATATACACCGATTTTTCTCACTTGACCCTCACGTCGTAGTTTGATGTTCGTATGGATCAAATTGTATTGGTAGTGAGGGAAATGTGATTACCAGGAGATCTCAAACAGTTTTGAGTACAAGGCAATTACTTCATATACTCGTAATATGTCATAGACTAGCCATGGTTACACTTATAAAATACGAATATTGACCTTTTCATTTTCCAAAATAAAATAACTATTATTAAAATCATACATATTTTATCTTAATTGTGTACGTATTTATACACCTTTCGTTATTTATCATAATCACGAATCACATATTTTTTCATCCTTTTATTTAACTTGCGTTGTATGTCTGTTCCAACTTTTTATAAACCATTTTAACCGACTTTTTAACGGTTTACAGAGCTGAAATTTGGTACGTAGCTCAAATAAATAGTATATTCCGTAACTTAACTGCGGTGACCAAGGTTCTGGTTATGCGTTTCGTAATGTAACCAAAACATAATTTCAGGATCGCGGTTCAATTTCGGAATGTGGTTCCTGAAAGTTTTGGTTATTTTTTCGTGACCACGACGACCACAAATTTTTTGTGGTTGTTGTGGTCATATTCTTATTTCTTATAATATAATAAATAATATTGTATAAACATAATATAATTACTATGCACTATATACTGATAGGTAATATTTACGTTAGTATAAGGATAGACAAAAGTTATGTTGTCACTTATTTCTAATGACGCGGTGGTTCCCTGCTTCACCGACACAAATATGTTCCGAATCACAACCACTTTTCAGTGACCATAACCTGACCACTTGAACCATAATCACGGTCGTGGTTAAGTTACGGAATATACTAAAAAAAAATTCATTTTTAGATGATTATACTTCTGGCAAGTAAAAGGTTGCAGCTTGTTCTTTGATGTTTCAATTTCTGACCACGTTCATAATTATTCATATTCGGAGCGTAATTTGTCGTTTGAAATTCATGTGTTCGTAATCCAAAATTCTTCATACTTTAACCTAAATTTGTAAATTTTATATAGAATTATTTCATTCTTAAACTAAAATACTACTACATTTTACGATTGTTCCTAAGATTATATTTACCTAAGAATGAAAATCATTGTATGAAAGGGTAAATATCTCCAATAAATTATAAAAATATCATTGACATTGACAAATATGTATATTTAAATTGTCAAATCTACATTTGAGATATTTCATGCATATTTTATCCAAAATGAAATTCACATTTCTTGAATTTCGCCACACTTAACATAAACAGAGTGAGCAATAAAGATAACTTCACTAATTTCGCCTGAATTTGTACTACGAACAAGCATGCAAAAATACCACTGCTGTCGTATGTTATATTCAAATTTCGTATAACTATTTTTCTCTAAATGCGTTAGTAAGACAAAGGTAACGCTATTAGACATACGTATCAAAGTTAGAATATAGGAAACCATAAGTAAGGCAGAGATAAATAATATACAATTACTTGTTATTTTGTGGTTCAGAAATAAATGACGTGAGGGTCAGGTGAGATGTATAGTGTACCTAACACTCCTAGCAGTATTTACTTCGAGTTTGTCTGTAATAGTAGTATTTAGTTATAATATATGTATTCCTAATTATAGTGTAAATATTAATCTGTTAAAAACAAAATAAGTAAATAAACACTCGGTATAAATATTTAAACCTCCTGTAAATAAATAAAAGAGTTACGCATAGAGTGTGATAACAGTTTATTTTTTATGCAACAAGAGTAAATTTTAAAAAATGGGGGATTACCCTATTACAAAGATTTAGTATGTCATCACAAATGTCAAATATTTCATTCAATTTATGTTAATTATCGGTACAGAAAAATACTGGATGCAACTCAAGGAAACAAAAAATTACTTCTCTCACCATATTCGCGGTATAATACGTCACCTTTAATTATTGTTGAAAAAATAACATAAAATTTATAATCGTAAAATATTTATCTTAAAATGTAATAAAATATGTACAAACTTATTTCATTCTCAAAAGAAATACTATAAGGTAAATGAACTTCATAAAATGTGACATACTTTACACGCAAGTATTTATTTTCGTGTGGCAACATAAATATCAGGCGTTACGAATAATTATTTTGTATTAAATAATATTTTGAGATTATAAATGCTCTATATTACAAATTATGATTTAGTAAATAATTACAAAACAGATTATCATAATAAAATAATTAATAAAAGCAAAATATAATTAGAACAATCCATGCAGATTAATTAATATTAAAATATTTATTATAATTGTATATTTTATATATGATAAATTTTTATTAGATATTCATA
This sequence comes from Harpalus rubripes, assembly GCA_963082715.1. Classification (NCBI taxonomy): domain Eukaryota; kingdom Metazoa; phylum Arthropoda; class Insecta; order Coleoptera; family Carabidae; genus Harpalus; species Harpalus rubripes. The sequence goes on along the minus strand of OY720457.1, from coordinate 39,806,320 downwards.
AATGAATCCTGTTTACAAACGTATGTTAATTACAAAAATAATTTCAATTGAATAGGTAGAATAATATTTGTAGTGAGTAATTTTCTTGTAAATTTCCGTATTGTAAACAATATTAATATTCTAGTCATACTGTGTAATCTTTGTACAATAGAATGAGTTTAACAGTTCATTAAGTGCATTTTTCCAGGACCGGTTTAAGTGCACATTAGTTTTACGCTGTTGCTTTATGTCTGTGTAGTTAACCCCAATATACAATCGTTTGAGAATTACGCAAAAATATCGTAAAATGTGAAAACATTGTAATTTTGCAAATATACTTGTAAATTGAGCTATAAATAGAAGATTATCTTCTCATATAATTAAATCAATTAAAATATAACTTTCTACTATTCGTTTGCATTCCGAATGATGTAATACTGTTAGATAGCTCGTAAACCAATGAAATACGTCCGAATACAAGTAAGAATACTCTATATTGTAAACTACACAATATGTAGGTACTTTGTTTGACATTATTCAAAATATACATACATACCTATGTGTATTCGAATACAGTAATGCTCACAGTTCACTTATAACGAACCCCAAGGGACCGACAAAAACGGTTCGTTATAAACGAAAACAATAACACTGTTCTTATACAGTTCGTACTCATAAGTTAGTTCGTCCGGCAGATTGTATAACCGGGTTCGTAATAAGCAGAAATTTGTTAAATTATACAATATTCAATGAAGGGAAGTCCTTTTAACACAATAAAATATTTATTAAACATAAAATGACACCGGACATATTTTCTATCATGAAAAATTACATATTAATCAAAAACATTTTTAACATACATGATCTTTTTTTATTCAGACAAACAAATGAAATAGTTATTTTCCGACGACCACTACGAAAAGTATAGGTATAAATTCACACGCTAAACTATTACTGAAAGTTGGTCATTGCACATCACTAGCAATGCTGTGTGATATGAAAGCTCGTTAGCCAATCAGATACATCCGCAACTGTGTGATATGATTTTATCACACGCTGCGATATCTGAGCGAAGTAACCTAAAAATTTGTATTTAAAAGTTTGACAGTTGCAGATAATTTGCTCAATTTACACGGATTAAGAAGGTTGGACCCTGATTTATCAGATTTTAACAATTTTTGGTGAATTCTGATAGCAATGATGTTAACATAATCTGTTTTAATTGAATATACAGTTATGTCAATTCAACAAATTGTGGTCTTCGGAAAAGTATCGTGTACAACACGTGCTGAAAGGGTATTTCATACTCGTGAGATTAAACCACTCGCCTTCGGCTCGTGGCTCAAAATTCACACTCGTGTGAAATATTCATCTTTCAGCACTAGTTATACAATATACTATTACATACCAAGTGCGTGAATACTTGGTTCCCGAATGAGTGTGCCATAGAACGATTCCGGGAACCAAGTTCACGCACGTGGTTTGCACTATATTTTTCGTACGAATGGTATAAAACTAATAATTAGTAATTTGTGTACAAATAATTTTATTTATTAAAACGTTATTACATAACACTGCTTTGTAGCAAATTTCAGAGTGATGTGTCAAAATTAAATTCCAATTATTTTAATGTTTTTTTTTATGTATTGTAGTGTTAATCATGGTATCTAAATTTATTACTTACCAAGTATTTCACTTGTAGTATATAGCAAATTTAAACTTAATAGACTTGTTAAATTTCTTATTGTTTTGTTACAATTTACATTACGTTTGTTGGTTATGTTTTACCGACTTCCCGAGTGCTCTGTCTTGCCGACTCCCGCGAAGCAGAAATTGCTGCCAATATTGTGAACCAAATGCACTAATTTCATTATTTTAAAATTAAATTTCATTCGATTTCAACAATATTACTGTATTCTGTAAAAAGATAATATTGTTACCCACTATGCTCTGTTCCATTTAAGCCATTCAGTAGATGGCACTGGCAACAGCGCAAATCTGAGGTAGCCGATATTACACTGGGTAAACTTGTCTCTTGTCTCTAATTTCAGCCTATCAGAGAGGTCAAAACTATTCCCCATGCTCCGCAATACTGGCTTAAATGAAACAAGGTATAAATAACTTCCGCTCATACTAGTTTATAAATTTACTAATCTACGAGTACCTATGACTATAATTTTAGAAGAATGTAAGTCAAGTCAGTAATAACAATGTCCTGTATTACGATCGCACTTTTATAATAAAAACGCTTTTATGGAGCATGTTTTTAAATTATATTCGTATGAGGAATGTGCTTCATAAAAGGGCTTTTATTATAAAAGTGCGCACGTAATACGGGCCATTATTTCAAAGCCATTAGTTCTATAAATCATATCATTTAAATACAGCAATATTGACAGCAACTTCTAATCACTTTTTCCGTTACTGTCCTGAGTCCTACGTATCACACTTCATATAAGTGCTGTTTTCATTTTTGCAATTAGAAAAAGATAACCTACAGATAAGTTAAGTTCATGTTGCTAATTTAACTTCGTCTTACCAGTGTTTTGAATATTTTCTCCATTTTATACATCATTTCCTATACTTTAATATCTAAACAATAACCAATAATATTAATGGAAAGTACGTATGTTAAAAATATATAAACAACCTTTTAGTTATACTTCTTTATTAACGTATGTCACAAAAGTTTTTGGAAAATTTAAACTCTTCAATTTTTATTACTAAATGAGATCTAATAAATACAAAATAGTTGTTTTATAATATACCACATTAAAATTGAAAGATATTATGAAAACTTAAAATACGCAAATTTATCTATAGGTAGTTGGGCAGATATCCGAAACGTGACATTGTTAACCCTCATTTCCACCGAATGTTTTAATGCTTAATGCATAATAATTTGTGTGTAAGGCTTGTAACTATTTACTAGGATACCATTTCCAGCTTCAGTAAAATTTTTGAAAGATGTCCGATCAAGGTCATCTACGAATTCTATGAATTAAGATTTTGTTCTGTCAAATTCAGTAGTGTCGTTTTCTTAGTTCTTATGAGGGTACATATGATACTACTGTTATTTTATTATTATAAAAATATTATGTTACAGTAAAAGCATTCAAAATTAAGTCAACTGTGACAAGGCCAGGGTAAGAGCAGTAATAGATAAATAACTTTTTATAAACTTTTCTAAATTATAGTTTCAATGTTCATATTTTTACTCTATCTATTTAAGTCAAAATTCAGTTTAGAAATTCATATTGTATTATGATAGTCACGACATTTATTTGTTTATCATTAGTCTAGAAATTATTATGTATACGTGCGTGACTTTGGAATGCCCTAGCCTATGCACCCCGTACCCCTAAGATAATCCTGTCCTGAAGATAGCGTTTTGTTTTTAAATATAGTCGGATTAGATACTCATGAGAGTTAACATGTAAGAGTCGAAATTAGATTGTCGCGTCGGGCAGACGTGTTTTGTTTTGGACATGTAGTGTCTTTTAGTTTTGGGGCGACGCTCGGAATGTAACTTATTAGTAATGGCGTAGTAGTTGTATTAGTTGTAAATAAAGTTATTAGATATTAAAAACCAAGTAGTGTCCATGTCCGTAGTGTTCATCAAGTGGAAAGTGTTAGTGTGTGTGTGTTCTTCCTTCGTACGAAGTCCTTCTCACGAGTTCCTTCTCAACAAGTCGTGGACGCCAATCATCCGAGGCGTCCACCAGTAAGCAGTAATCATCAGCATCAAGAACCAGTAGCAGAAGCTAAGGAGATCCCCCCTCGTGTTACATAACTGGTAAGTATATAATCAAATGTAAAACCAAATATGGGAAAAATAAGATACTCACCCACTGTCATTGTCAGTGATACTGACAGAAAATAACGTTATTCGCCCGGCTATGAATCTAGGTAATACTGGTAATAGAGAGTTATTGCAGCTTCAATGCAAAAATAACGTGCACGTTAAACTCACGTGATAGCCCGAATGCGCATGCGTACTAATAAGGTTTACGTTAAATGCATAAGATGATATACTCGTAGTATGACTAGCGAATGAAAGTTGCCGTTTAGATTATTTAATAGATGTAGTTTCTTATGAAAACATTTCCCTATATTTGATTTGAAAGGAAACTGACCCTTATGTATTCCGTTACAGAAGATTAGAATTGTACTCATTACTAGGAGGCATTTAAAATGACCTTAGCAACGGGATTCAGGGATGTATTTCAAAAGTTTAATACCGCAAATTCTACTCGTTCGTCTCAGGTGTAAGCAACCCTCGAGTCGGAATTACTGTTAGAGGAAATTAAAAATAATCCTATTTCATAGAATTGCCAACTAAATAAATGTTTAAAATATTTTAATTAAACGCACCTCTGTTTTGATAGACATAGTAATGTATTTCTGTTCTTTGCTAGTCCGGTATTTACATGGGTTTATGTAAAAATTTCATACTTAATATTTCGTACAATTCTATTCTTCTCTGGGGTTTCAAAAGAAACCATATCTATAAAATAATTTAAACGTCAACTTTCATTCGCTATATAAGTAAAAAAAAATTCATTAACATGGGTCCGATCTTCAATAGTTTCCGAGATATAAGGCAGTGAAAAATTAGTTTTTACGGGGTTTACCTCTGCTATCTCGAAAACTATAAGAGTTACGACTTTGATTAAACGAGACTTTTTGTTTACCTTTCACAGGCAATCTTAGATGGTTTTTTTTTAAATCAAATAATTGTACCAAGTTAAATGTTGCGGCGACCGTGGCCCTTATTTAATTTTCAAATAACTACGTAACCATTAGAAATCGAGAAAAATGTTTCATATAAATTTTATTGTTTTTTTTTTGTAATCTATTACTGACATAGACAAAATTTTATTCGATCACTATCTTTGTCAGTTTTTCTTCGATTTTTTGTTTTTCTCGGAAACAATTGATGATCAGACCTATGTTGATTAAGCATTTTTTACTCATTTTGGTCAGTACTACATACCCTCAAAAAAAATTTACACTTTCTTTGAAACACGCTGTATGTAAACAACCCAAATAAGATAACACTAACAAATCATTTAAAGGAGTTCGCACCTTCGAAATTTTACTTCCTAGTATTTATAAGAAATTGTTAGTACCTTTTATATTTCGATATGAAAAGGTATTTCATTTATTTTATCTCCTTTCATTTATTCCTTTCCTTTTTATCACATAGTTGCATCTCTATAGATGAGCGTAACTGCTTAGTGTTAGTGTTGCTATGACAGCAAGGACGCTTCACAATTTCAGCTGTTGATGATGACAGACTACCTTGGCAGCCATGACACAATGATGCTTCACTGTTTTGCGGTTCAGTGACGGCAAAAACAATGGAATTTTCATCTCAGATTTGTTACCCAAATCTAGAGCATATTATAATAAAAAAGGGATGATACTTTTTGTGACGTTAACATTAATATTAATATTAAGATAAGACCATCTCTTCCATCTCGTTTCGGTTATATGAGATATGAGTCGGTTGTTATTAAGACGTCTAAAATGGCAAGCGTGGGTGCATTAGGTAAATATACACAGATGTGGTTCTGACAACTTGTATTCAATTCAACCGAAATCAATTACTTATCATGAAACTTGCCCCTGGACCACATTTTCCTACGTTGAATGCCGTCTACATATTTCATAAATGAATAATGAAAATGTATTACACAGAATGTCCACTTTTTTCTGGAAATAGGAAATGTTAAAATTTTCTATTAACAAGGAAAAAGTGTGAGGTCAAATGTTGTTTAGAATAACAATTTTTAAACAATTTTCAGTACCTATGCTATGGCAATTAAAACAAATTACGATTTCCGAGTTTTTCAGTAAGACAGTTGTAATAGTAATTAACGTTATAAGTCGGAAACTCATATTTTACAGTACAAGTAAGAAACGGAAAAAAAGAGTTCGCGGACGAATGTCGTTATGTATTTTATTTCATCCTGTGTCAAATTCCATTTTAAAGAACCATTGAAATTAATTTCAAAATAATTTAATAAATGCTCTAAATCTAGTTACATTTTCGGACTATGATTAGCAACGGCTGTTTGGCAATTATTTAATTTGTTGATTTCGCTGAAATAACTTGGTGTGTCAAAATGAATTCTAATGTAAATCCTCCAGAAATTGTAAGACAATCTGAAGAACAATACCTAGCAAGTCTTGTGAAAGGTATCACAAACAATTCAACCATTTTTGTGAATGGAAAGCAAATCGTGATTTTTTAAATAAAAATCGTCGATTTTTTTAAAGATAAAAAAGATTCAAATTATAATTAAAATGTATTTATTTAGTACAAAATTATTAATAACAACAGAAATATGTTCCTAATACAGACTGTGTCACAACTCGCGCCCCAAAGCGAATGAGGAAACACGAGGCTGCACTCGGATGTGTAATTTCGAAGAAGAAAAAATTTTGCTTAAAAGATATTCGAGAAAAGACGTCTTAAAATTGACCAATCAGAGATCTACACCTTTAACGTGTGTTTGCCATAATTTTACGTTACTAGGGTTTCATACAAATCAAATCTTTAAAATGTGTGGGTGACTGTAGTTTTCGAAAAATGTCAGTGTCAAAGTAAAGGTGAATAAAAAAGGCACCATTTGTTGTTTTAATCTGAAAGAATTCAAATGACAATAATATTTTCGTTTAACACATTTTACACAGCTGCTACAACACGTTGCACTGTACGATACAAATGATGATCTCGGATGACACCTTCGTTAACCTAAATTTGTTGACAGTGAAAAGTCAACTCTAAAGTATTAAAATTACAGTAAGTCAAACAAATTTTGTAACTCACTAGTAGTATTTTTAAAACCTAGCAACCAGTTTTATTTTGTAATAATATCATCACACCTCAAGATATCCTTCCGGGATTGGTGGATTAAAAAGTCTTGTAACTCCGTTATGCAAGCAGCCGCAAATTATTTTCTTCTATTTGTTGGCAACCTATTGTCGTCGGCAAGTGTCAGTTTCGTCTGGGGCGCGAGTTGTGAGACACCTGTATAGTAATATCTAAAAATTAAATGATATTTTATCACTTTAATTTCCATATTACAGACGCGCGCACGCGCGTTTATGCGTTAGATATATATTATACGTACACAGTTCAAAATTATAGAGTAATAGTAAAAATTTAAGTAGGAGTAATGAGATATTTAATATTTTAAGTGTAAATTTTTATTTTTCTCTAGTACATATTAATTTTTATAAAAGAGTAAAGAAAGAGCAATAGTATTTTTTACATTTATTTATAATAAAACCATGATATACTCGTTTAGTTTAAATTTTTACTCCCTGTAATAATAATTTGATGTACTATTTTACTTAAATAAAAGTAATAATTATTTGACTTTTATAAAAGGAAATTATAACAGGACGTAAGAGTAAACTCTACTTAAGTAAAATTACAATTTATTCTAAAAAAGAGCATATTTTACTCCTTATACTAATAATTTGAACTATAATGAAAATAATAATTATTTGACTTTTATGAAAGGAAATTATAACAGGACTTAAGATAATTATTTTAAGAGTAAACTTTACTCAAGCAAAATTACAATTTATTCTAAAAAGAACATATTTTACTCCTTATAATAATTTGATCATTTTACTATAATGAAAATAATAATTATTTGACTTCTATGAAAGGAAATTATAACGGCACTGAAGAGCAAAATATAATTCTAGGAGTAAACTCTATTCAAGTAAAGAGCATATTTAACTCTTTAAAAGAGCAATTTTTCATATTAGTTAAAGCACGTAGTTCTCTGTTTACCAGCGTGCTCCTCGGCCGTATTTCTTGCGTTATTGATGAATTAAGGTTAAAATTATTTAAAAAGAATTGTTAAAAATGTTATTACCTTGCATTTATAACGGTGGAAAACATTATGTACCTATTATACAATCGAGAGAAATATTGACTTAGGACATTTTTGTTCAGTCTGGTATTAATATGCGTGGTTCTTATTTAAATATAAAAACGTTACACATAAATGAGAAAAAGAGGTTGTTTATTCAGTGAAAATAATATTGGTGTAATTACTAAAATCTATTTATAATTTATTTTCTTGTTAGTGAATATGGTATATGGTATGAATAATAAACTTTTATTTACCTATATAATTTTTTTGTACCTACCTATCCCTAAATGATTCTTTTATTTTAGTATTTTTTTACCGTTTTCCTAGTATAAAGAATACTAATTAATAGGTAAGGACTATTATTTTATAAAGTAATTATTACTTCTTTAAAAGTATCTTTCACTCAAATGTAAGTAAAAAATATTTCATAATAATTGCTATCTAAAAAGTAAATTTTACTTTTGATAAGCAATAAGATGTATATTTTCAAATGAGTACTTTGTACTTACAAGAATTGTAAAACACAATCATAAAGAAGAGTAAATTTTTTACTAGGGAAAAACAGTACAATTTACTACTTTAAAGTATATAAATAAAGTACTCTTCTGTTTTTACTCTTTGATTCTGATTAAAATGGGACGTGGACTTATATAGATTCTTTTAAAGAGTAAATATTTTGAACTGTGTATAAGTAAAAATTCAAATGCATTCTTTGGGGTTTTATTATATATTTCGTTTCGTTAAAATATTTATATTGCTTTTAAAACAATTAAAAAATGCAATAACACCAACAGATCTTTAAAAATAAAAAAATCTGATGTGGCCAGCACATTACCTTCCGTCAGTTCTATGTATTTTGTATAAATGTCATACAGAAAGTTCATTGCAAAAGATTATATTTCTTGTACATTACCTTAAGGCAGTTGCATGTATTTTATACAAATTCCATACAGAAAGTTTCTAGCAAAAGATCCTATATTTCCAGCAAAATTATAACAGAAACATACTGTCAACTGCACTTGACACTGATACCTTTCAATCAGAATTTTCTTAATACATCATCTGTTTCCAAAATTATAGCATAGCTAGCTAATATATGATATTTAAATTCTTTAAAAAAATTTAACTCTACATCCATTTAATATGAAATATAAAATGCATTCAAATCGCATAGAGAATAAAATATTCTTTAATATTTATAATAACATCAAATGTGAAAAAATGATATTTAACATCGTTTTTTCAAGAAAAACTGTTAAAATCTTCAAATGAGGGTACTTCCGGTTGACCAATTCTAACAAAAATCTAATCAGCTCTTCACATGGATGTAACGAAGAGGAATGCGAAAGAATTATAATTTTTTGAATTGTAGTATGGAAGTTATCGTAGACGAAAATTTTGTTACACACACACACACAGACACACATACACACACACACACACACATACACACACACACACACACACACACACACACACACACACACATACAGACATCATCGTAAAAATGGTAAAATCGTGTTCTAGGGACCCTAAAACGTGCTTATTCATCAAAAACTCACCACCGAATTTTTTGACCAATGACAATACCTTCCTTACCTAAAGGTGACGGAAGGTAAAAATCAACAAAAATTATGATTTTTGCCAACCCTGATGGAAAGTTGAAAATACTGTGAAGAAAATTACGGAAGAAGTTATGCTGGCCTATTTTTTAGATCTGGTAAGAATGTAAATGGTTATATTGATTATTTTATTTTTGAACTAATGTTTTTAGTCTAAGAAAATAGATACATCTTCTTTTTGGCCGAAATATTATATGAATAAATCAACAGTAATTGCGAATGAAAATGTTGACATATTTCGCTTTTCTAAACTGGTAGCATTCCTGAAAAAACAATCAATTGGTTATGAATCCAATCAATCTAAAACATTAACATATTAATCTATAGATTTATGAAAAAAGCTTGTACTGACAAATATCTCCTGAGAAAAGTAAGAGCAAATTTCAAATAAAACAAGGAAATATACGAATTTTTGAATTTACAGTTTGTTCTCCCTGGGATTGGAATAGCTGGTGGTTACATAAGAGAAGAATTGTTAATATGTCACTAGATGTAGTTTTGAATAAAAGATTTTTTAAACCTGAATAATTGTTATTGCCATGATTAATTTTGTGTTTCTCATGGCAACCACACAAATCATTATGCATTAAGGCAGTTTTTTACGTTTTCCCGGACTGAAACTGTTGTCGTAAAGTATTGGAATTTGACACAGGATGAAATAAAATAATAATTATTATTACTACTTAAGACACTGAATTTTTTGTTGAATTAGATAGGATAGGATAAAGCTGTCTATTAGGTACTAAAAATTGTTTTACAACACCACGAACTTAAGCGAACTTTTTAAAAATTATTCAATATTAATTTATAATATTTGGTGTCTATAGGGGTTTTCCGATATAATCGTTTCAACTAAAATATTGTCAAAGCAGTGGTCCTTTGGTTTAACCGGAAGCAACCCCATTTTAAATGAAAAGCTATGTTTTATTTTACAATTGAAGATAGCAGAAAATTTTACATAGGAAAATCTTTTTTGATTTTGATGAATTCTTTTCTACAATCTATAAAAACAGCATAGACAATTTTGATTTCACTACTACTCGAATTAGTTAGGAATGTATATCATAACTGCCGCAGATGTCAGTTTAAAATCAATGCTCGTAGAACAAGAATTTTAAGACTCCAGGGCTTAATTGTTATGATTCATAACATCCGTGGTTTGTTCAATAATTTATCGGTTTCAGAAAATGAAGACTATATTAATAATGATTATTTTTTGAAATTCTCTCGTTACTGCTATTTTCAGAATGCTATGGTTAACAGAACAACTTTTTGACAAATGTCAATATGACAAATATTCAAATTATGTAATTTATTCCTCGTGTTTATTATTTTAGAATAAAGTAAACTGTATTTAGAACGATACAGAAACGTTATCTGTATGTATTAATGAATAGCATTATACTTTCATTTTATTTTATTTTGATTTTGTAGACCATTGTTGACAAGTCAGTATGGTAATAATGTTACCATACAGATACGAGTACAGTCATTACATAGTTACCAGCCTACTTTTGTACATGTAAACAATAGATTAATATCCTGAAACCGGTAAAAATTATGAATCGACAATTTTGAAAAATGGAATTTCTACGTCTACATAAAGTCAAAGTAGGGAAAAATTACTTAATTTTTTATTGCATGTGGAAAGTTGATAGATTTTTTTCATTTGGGAATAATATTTGTCAATTATATTTGATTTTTCACCCATGTAATATATTTTTGTAGCCATGTATATTTATTTTATATCCATGTAGTAAGTGTTTTCAAAATGTACACACAAATGTATTTAATTCCTGTTTCTATTACACTATTATTAATTACAAAGTGTGTGGTAGGTATACTACGGATATTATTACTTCATTAAAAGGTATTTCAGTAATAATCGTTAAATTGAAAATGACATATTGATTGACCGATATTACCACTTCCTGGTAGTAAAATGTGTCCTAAAATATTTTTATTGATGTATTATGATCGATTTTAAGAACTATTAATAATTAATTTTAATAACAGTGCTTAGTAGTTTATTTATTACCGACCTTTGTGTAGGATTTATGAATAATGAACTGTATATTTCAAACTGCATAATCCAATGTGATTTATCGTTCACTGCCAGGGACGAAAAAATGTCCTCAAGCTCAATAACTATAAAAGTAAGTCTATTATACCTCCTTGCCGTTCATGGGTTTTCATTTTTCTTGTGGATGATAAAGTTATTTTTAACTTTAAAGTGCAAACCGTAAATAACAACAACCATAAAGGCGAGATAAATGGTCTGGTAAAATTTTATTAGGTATACATTTACTAAAACATAAATATTTACTAATAATATCAACAAACTAACAAACATTTTTAAAAAGGAAATGTGTGTATATGTTATAGGACAAACCCGATTTCAGGACAAACTAATTAAGCCTAGGTCAAATTAGTTCCTAATAGGATCAATCAATCAAAAGTTTTGTGCGTTAGGTAAGGTTTTGTTATGTTTATAAAATAAATAATATAGGCGATAGGAAATAAGCAATATGACATCTGGTGGTATTTTGAGGAACTATAGTTGACGGGATAATTTATACATGTGACATTTCTTTGACTGTATAAACACAAGTGTTACCTATTATGTTCCTAATATTTGCGTTTGGGTATATAATATCTCTTAATATTACAGACGTAATGCATAAATTAAATTAATAAATGTCAAATTATCCCTTTAACATTAGTTCCTTTAAAAGTCATTTTGGCGCTACGATCTTATTTTTCATCGCCTATACTCATAATTGCTTTAATTTTAAATAAAATATACCATAACAAAACCTTACCTAACGCACAAAAATTCTGATTGATTGATCCTATTAGGATCTAATGTGGCCTAGGGTAAACTAGTTTATACTGACATCGGGTTTGTCCGGTAACATTTGACATACATAGGTAGGTAGGATAAGACGTAACAGAAAAATACTTGAACGGACAAGTCGCGTCGTTTAATGTTTCAGGTGAGACACTTTATTGGTAAGGACGTATAAAAATTTAGTTTTCTACTTCTGTTCCGTTGTTAAAATATGACTTAAGGTAATTATTTCAAATGCGCTAAACTAAATCAATCACAGCTTGACACATCCATCGTATTGGATACGGCGTCAAACTAGTTTTCACTAACAAATGATTAATTATGTTATTCAGGACAAATAATTAACCTAAAAAGTGATCTTATATTTCTTTATTTCTGTTGTCTTAATTAGCAGTCGTAGAAACAGTATAGCATGTGGCTTGTTTTACATACTCTTTAGACACTCCTCTATAAGACTTGTTACATAATAAATAAATGAAAATAAATAATACACTAATCACTAGTGTCAAAGTAGGCAAATATGTAATATTATTTTTCTATTTCGGTGTTCTTATGTTTCTATAAAAGCACTGTTTTTCACTGAAAACACGACGTTTAGAAAATCTATAAACGTACTGTTTTTGGCGCCTTTTGTATTCTAGAGTTGGTAGTCATGCTTTCATAACTGACAGATAACCTCAAAATGGTAAATTGTTTGTGTTAAAATATTATTTCTAATTGAGGATTTTTATCCTTTCTCTAGGTGATAGGACTAGAAAGAAAAGAAATTTGTAACTATAGCTGTGTTAGTTAAGAAAGAATAAGAATCTATGAAGTTAAAATTTAAACTAAAAAATTATGAAACAAGAAACAATGCGCTCAGGTTTACTTTGTCAAAATAATTAAAACGGTAAGTTTTATTTATTACAATTCACATTTATGGTAATGCAATTTTGAATTGAATGTATTGTTATTCCATGCAGGTTATGAAATGTATGATGCACGTTACTTGAAAATGTTGACACTGTCTACTCAATTTAAGGAGTCTACTAGCAAACTAATATGAAAATTTGACGTTTTAATCCATGATTTCCAGTTCCACGTTGTGGCGAACTATCGAATATATGCCATATATGTTTTGTATTAAAAAGTGTAAGAACAGCTGTTGCCGTTATCTGTGCAACTGAGCAGTGAGTGTTGACAAAATAGTGGAAAGTAATTAATAAATAATAAATTGTTCATTAAAGTATTTCATTATTTAAAGAGTTTTATTTATATGTTGTTTTCTCAATAAAAAGGCTCGATGGTCCACGTAACGTCCGTCAATCCCATATTCAAGTTTTATTTATGATAGTAACCAACACGAACCACCGATATCTCAGATCAGGATGGTTCATTAATAAACCTTGGAGTTCATTGTATGTATTGGTTTTCCTCTTTCATAATTTTATAATGCTTGATACAATGTTTTAATGTAAACAATCAGACAAAATCACAAGATACACAAACTGTCAAAATGTGAAATTTCAATTTTTAGCGGGAAGCGCTACCAACATAACTGATAAAAAAAACACCAACTCATACTTTTGACAAGTCCTTTTTTTAAAAAATCTAATTGTAAAATTATCTCAATAGAAAAAATAGTATAAAAAACATGTATCATAAGGCCTGTTGACGCACTCGTCCTTTGTAAAACTCGCCTGGCGGCTCGTTTTCCAAACTTGGACTCGTACGTTAACAGATTGCCTTATGATACTTGTGTTTTAATGTACTATAACTATATCGAAAGTAACCACCAAAATGGAATAATTCTATTCACGATAGCGAGTGAATGTGGAACTACTTTTGAACAGACAATTCATTCTATTGGTCAAAAGAGGATAATTTTGGAGTAGAGCCAATAGAATGACTTGTTTTTGTTCAAGAATGAGTTCCACATTCTCTCGCTATGAGAATGGAGAGTATTTTACTATTTTTTACCTTTTTTCTGAAAGAACTCCTTGTAATGCTGATGTAAAATTTTAAAATGTTTTTCATTAAATTTGAGCGAAATAAGGTTATTTTTTAAAAAAATTTACCGGTATCGCATCGGACATTATTTGTCTGGTAGGAGTGTGAGGACGGGTTTGTTTATACTAATAATCTACATTGATTATTGTTTTATTTCACATATAAGTAAAAGATAACCAAGATGACAAAAGACAAAGCTATATACCAAAAATTAATAATAGATGGAGTCTAAGGTTAAATTTAACTAAAACTATAATAATTACCCCTTAACCTTAAAATTAATTTTAATTAAATAAAATAAATAAATATATCATCACGGCTTATTACCCATTGCTGGGTGTGCCAATCTGCTTTGTACACAGATGCGGTAATGATGAAATATTTGCACTGTGCGGGCGCTTACCAGGCGTCACCTCACGGGCACTCACTGCTGGCGTGGAGAGTGCACCACAGGGGTCAATTTTGTGCCATTTAAAATTGGAACCGGGTTCGATCCCGACCGACGCCAAATATTAATTTTAACAACAACTAAATACGTATTTCGAGAACTAAGTTCTCATCATCAGTAGTACAACAAGTGAAAGTTAAACAGAGTAGTCAAGATTACTCAACATGTCAATCATGCCAGAGGTCCTAACAACTCTGTTGTTGTTGTTAGGACCTCTGGCATGGTTGACATGTTCTCGAAATACGTATTTAGTTTTTGTTAAAATTAATTTTAAGGTTAAGGGGTAATTATTATAGTTTTAGCTATATACCAAAATCAAACACAAGAATCAGGAAAACTTATATACAAGGTATTAAATAAAATAAATATGATTTAAAAAAAACTTAACCTCTATATTAAAGAATATCCCAGATTTAATATTTGTAAAATCGTCATTTTATTTTAATCAATAGAGGCAGATACGGGTATTTCTAACTCTATTAGAGGAATTGACAAACTATTGAGTTTATCTTGTGATAATCTAGACCATAGGTCTTAAAGAGTAAATCTGTTTTGATACGCTTAAGTTTGGGAAAGCTTTTTTAGTATATTCACGGCAATAATGGTATCTGGATATAAAATGTGCTTTTATACTACAAGCGGTGTCATTGACGATGGAAGATGCCAATCACGTCATTTGACATAATGAATCCGAAAATGCACCCTTGATTTCTGTTAAGTGAGGCAGTCGCCTCTCTGTCCCATGCCATTCTTCGGTCCTGAGCAGGACTAGTATGTTTTATATCTAGGATAAAATAATGTTTTGAGATAAATATAAACATTCACTTTTTATAACGGAAATAAATAGTCGTGTTCCTAATTGTGTTCTGTTCGTGTTTATTGTATTTCTTATTATTTATATATATATATATATATATATATATATATATATATATATATATATATATATATATATATATATATATATATATATATATATACAGGGTGGGGCAGAAAAACCTATCCGATTTCAAAACGTTATAAAATTAAAACCACTCAACTTGTCAAAAAATTTTTTTATTAACATATCGCAAATTTTATGCCATTTTTAAATTTAAGTTTTGAAAAGCACATCACTCAAATGTCGTCCTTGGGAGCGGATACACTGATTTAGGCGCTCGCGGTAGCTTTCCATGACTTTCACCGTCATTTCCACAGGAATTTCTTCAATTGCCCGAGCAATTTCCCTTCGTAAAGCAAGAAGGGTCCTTGGTCGATGCTGGTAAACCTTCGATTTGAGGTAACCCCAAAGGAAGAAGTCACATGGAGTGAGATCCGGTGAGCGCGGCGGCCAGCCAAGATCACCTCTCAGGGAAATGAGGCGACCGGGAAACAGTTCCCTGAGAATGTCCATTGATCGTCGCGATGTGTGGGCGGTTGCACCATCCTGTTGAAACCACACATTTTCCACGCCATTTTCTTCCATTTTGGGTCTAAGAAAATTTTCCAGCATGAAACAATAGCGCTCGCTGTTGACCGTTACGGTTTGCCCATTTTCTTCAAAAAAGTAAGGCCCCCAGACGCCTAGGCGGGAAAGAGCACACCACACAGTCACTTTTGGGCTACGGAGGGGTTCCTGATAGATTTCTCGAGGATTTTCGTCACTCCAATATCGAAAATTCTGCCTGTTAACGGCACCACAAAGGTGAAAATGGGCTTCGTCCGTGAAGAGCACAATATCGTCGTTTGGGAGTTCTCGGAGATCGCGACACAGGTTCGTACGGGTTTCAAAATCCCTTTCACTTAATTCCTGTGCAACAACCATTTTGTAGGGATGCATTTTGAGGTCCCGGTGCAAAATGCGCCGAATACTGCGGTTGGAAATCGCCAAAGCGAGCGAATGTTTTCGCGCCGAACGACGCGGGGAACGTTCAATCGCGGCTCTCACATTGGCCACGTTTTCAGGTCCTGTTGCTGTCCTGGGACGTCCAGGCGACTTCTTTTTCAATGCTGAACTCGTCTGTCTAAAATTTGACACCCACACTTTAATCGTAGCGTGATGTGGAACAGGATCATGACGCCCGAGTCCGAAATGAATTCGAAAAGCACGTTGTGTAGCAATTATCGAACCGCCGCATTCGATAAACCGCTCAATAACAAAAGCACGATGTTCACCAGACCAAGGCATGTTGACTACTGACAAATGGCATAAAACCGGCTTTCTAACGGTTTTTACCCCACTACTCTACCTGCTCCCTCTTCTGGGAAAAAGGGATTTGAAATCGGATAGGTTTTTCTGCCCCACCCTGTATATATATATATATATATATATATATATATATATATATATATATATATATATATATACTTGCGGAAATTAGCACCCGAGGTGTTAACTAAGTGCGCTAAACTTTTCGCTTCAGGATAAAATATACCTTTATTTGCTTGTAACCATAAATAACTATTATAAGTAAATTCTTAGTTTTAGTTATATCTAAAATTTTTCACTTTATAATAGACAATAATTACATAGGAAAGAGAAAATAGTTATTATGTAATTTATACAAACGGTATAAGTTTTAATAAAATTTTGAATTATATAAATCATAGCTAAAGTATTATTAAAAGTTTTATTTATATTTATTTCATATTTAATTGGAGAAAATCTGCAGAAAATAAATTACGGTTCAATTATTTTTATCTAAATATAGTGCTTTATTAAAAATATACATCGCGATCTGTATCATTTCTTTCTTGTTTTAAAAAAACTAAATTACAAAGGATATTAAATTGCTAGTAGTAATTTAATTAATTTGTATCTGGCTAAATATACGTCTGTATAAATAAATCATCTATATTGCATTAAGGAAAACTATGTTCGATATTAAATTCCATTCTATAATTCTTCATCTAACTCTAGCTCTTCTGCAGTGAGCTAACGAATAGCGAATGAATTATGCGTTACAGTGAACATGTAAGCCCCGCTAAATCTGCAAATAAATCAACAAGCAGCCGTCCGTCGCGAGCAGCTGACTTCTGACTTTCAGCCGGCAAATTACAGCGCCGGTCCGCCAATCCGGATCTAGTGCACATTACGCCCACGCGAACCTTCTTTTGTTTTTCCCACACGAGGTGGGAATTATACATTACCTGGGCCAGAAGAGCAAAACGGACCAGAATACAGAACGTACCTGAAACAAATCAAAAAAGAATTAATCAATGAAGCTAATGCTAATGTAAGGATAAATCAATTGTTTTAATGCATTTTTTAGAGGCGCCTTATTGATTGTTTTAAGTCAGTAAAGATGATGATACAATAGAGTGCACTTTTATATGTAAAAACACTAAAGTTATTTGAAAAATTGTATATATTTTTTTCATATTCGAAATTGAGCGTCGTGCGTGAACACCGTTTACATAAAATGGTTTTGACAACTCAATTTCTAATTTGACCGAAGGCATTTATTTACAGGTGTCGCATGGCTGAGGGCGTTATGTGATCGGTTGAAAAATCACTTTCTGCATGAGGTGTATTCACATTTTATACCGACAATAACATATACAGAAAATCTACTGATTACTACACGCAGATTAAAAACAAGAATCGTTAACCCTACGCAGTGATGGCTCCCAAAAATGTAACAAAATTGGTGACGCGAAGTCTGATAGAACCCGTTAATATATTCGCCATTAATTTAAGTGTCGGATTGATTTAAAAAAAATATATAGAGTACAGAGTGTTCATTTTATTTTGTCTATTATTGCTATCTCGAGAACTATAAGAAATAAAAAGTTGGTTAAATTAGCAAACAATTTCTATATCATAAGGCTATTAAAATTTGCGAAACATTTTTTTAAACCAGTGGTTCTCAAAATCCATAATACAACTTTTAATGGAACATCGTATACATTTTTATATATTTGGAACATATGTAAAATTACGAATTCAATGATATACTTAAGGTGAATTTTTGTTGAAGAAATAAAATACAAAAACATAAGAGAAAATTATGAATAATTAATCTGGTAAGCCATATCAGGTAGGCTGTGATAACAAAGTGATTATTTTTACCTCCCGCTACCCTTGGTAAGGGAGGTATAGGGATCATGTTAAAAATCGCATATCGAAATTTTGGCAAATGACCACGTTTTAAGGTCCCTAGAATCCAATTTTAACATTTTCACGATGAGGTCTGTGTGTATGTCTGTGTGGATCCTCCACTCTAACTCAAATACTATCATTCAAAAAATTTTGAAACCTTGTATTTCGAACTTTTTCTGTAATGGAAAGAGCCCATTAGATTTTGGTGAAAATCGCATAACCGAAAATGGTACTTTACTAGAAGCTCAAAATAGTTTTTCTTCGAAAAATACCTTTAAATGTTATTTTTTCGAAATTAATGTTATTATAAAAATTAAAGATTATTAAATTTTCTATAAATTTGCATTAATACTTTTTCTATATATTTTATGGATAAATTTATAAAATTATCTATAATTTAAATCCCAGAGCCTACGCTTTAAACAAACAAAACGCAGTTATTCAAATGTATGTAACTGACAGATAAATGTCGCTATCCAAGAACTAATCATTTCAAAATAATATTAGCAACGTTTTAAAAAGAAAAAGGTAAATAGAACAATAGAAAAGGAATTCAATACAGTTTCAAGCATAAGTAAATTTGTACCTAGGTATGTATTTAGATTAATCAAAATTAACGATTCACATAAAAGTTTAAGCTAATCCTCATTTTTGGATTACTGAATTCTATTCTATCCCGGTATTTAAAATTTAATCTTCATTTTATTATAGTTCCGGTGGCTCAATGGTTAGAGCAACGCCTCATGTCATGAGTGTCCTCGGGGCTCTGGGTTCGAATCCTACTACGGCATGGATGTGTAGAATGTGAACCCACTCTGTAATTGGGATTTAATCCTGTTGAGGGGTTTAAGAAAAAGGTAGTTACTTGGATTAGATTAGACTATATTTTAAGAAATAAACTGTCAAAATTAGAGTAAAATTCGCTAATCCAAAAATTAGGATCAGCTTAATCTTTTTTGTGACTCGGGCTGTAAATGGCGGGAAGTATTGTGCTGGCCATACCAGATTTTTTATAACAAAATATATAATTTTACAAAAATGATTACTATTTAAACAAGGAACTTCAATATTACCCTAACTGTTTTCGCAGCCTGCCTGGCATCATGGCTTAGCAGGTTAATTATTCAAAATTCAAACGTTTTGGTAATTTATATCTTCAATAAAAATTCACTTTAAGCATATTGGTGAATTCATAATTTTACGTAGATTCCAAATATAGAAAAATATATAGGGTGTCCCATTTGAAATCTGAAAGTTGTTTGCTAATTTAACCGACCTCGTAGCTCTTATAGTTCTTGACCTGAGTTAAGCTATACTCTTTGCGCATAAACTATATGTATACTACAGTCAAATTTAGGAAGGTTTAGAAACAAACACGAAAATATTTCAATTAATAGACGAACAGTTAAAATCACTGGAGTCTCACAGACTGCACGCCACTACTGCAGAGATATAATGGATTTTTTTTACGCTGGTAACGCATTTGAGATATCTTGCCCGGCTAGTCAGGAAAGTACAAAAATAGTGTGTATTTTCTCAAAAATGCTTGTTTTATTGTTTTTCAGATCATACCACTAGAGTTTTCTTTTCACCACAAATGTGGAATGAGCCGAGGCAAATAAACCACAAGAATGATAAAATAGAACTTTAATGCCGACCGGCATATTAATTACTTTTTGACATTTGTAGCTTATGTACACATAACATAGGTGCAGATTCTGTCGGATTAAATTGTCATAATGTTTTATCTGTCACTTAAATGTCCGCCTTTTTCTTGTCAGAATCAGTACATATTTATTAAATGAAAATTTTTGGGTACCTATTTTAATAACGACTTCAGAAACCAATATTTTATTTGAAAATTAAAAAATGTTATGCCCGAGTGTCTGGTCGCAAATCTGGGGACTCAGGTACGATCCAGACCGACACTAAAATTATTTAGAATTTTAAATGGCACAAGTGACCCCTCAGGTCACGCACACTACGAATATATCATAATCATTACCGATATCTTCGTATAAAGCAGATTGGCACACCCAACAGTGGGCAATATGCCGTGATGATATATTTATATAGTTTTTATTTTAAAAGTACAAATATTTTATTTTTCATTAATTTCAAAATATTTTTTTTCACCCCAAATTTCCGGGGAAGTCTAAACCTGTGACTTCGGAAGAAATTTAATTTCTAATAAAAAAATTTACGTATATTTTGTTTTGCTTTTTTCAATGTAATTTATAAATAAACTCGGTAATATGCCCTCAAAATTTCAGTAAGTTCCTTCGTTAAGAAAAAAAATTACAATGTGTAAAAGTTGGACTATTGATATTTTAGGTAGCATTTACCCGGGTGTACCTATCTCGTTGTCCACAAATTTGATATATTTAATTCGTTTACCGGTTTCAGGATATTAATCCATTGTATGCATGTACAAAAGTAGGCTGGTAACTAAGTAATAACTGTATCTGTATGGTAATATTATTACCATACTGACTTGTCACTAACGGTCTACAAAATGAAAATAAAATATATATATATAGGTAACGTTAGTGTATCGTTTTAAATACGGTTTATTTTATTCTAAAATAATAAACATGAGGAATAAAACACAATTTGAATATTTGTCATATTGACATATGTCAAAAAAATTGTTCCGTTAACCATAGCATTCTGAAAGTAGCATTAACGAGAGAAATTCAAAAAATCATATTTATTAATATACTCTTAATTTTCTGAAATCGATAAACTATTGAACAAGCCACGAATATTATGAATCATAATAAGCCTTAAATGTCTTAAAACCGACATCTGCGGTAGTTTTGATATACTTAAAATTCCTAGGTATGTTAATAGCTCATAATTTACAAAAATTGTGTAAAATATTTTTAATACTTTATAATAAACCAAATTCTAACTTTCCGGAATTAAATCCCATCCTAATCCCGATTTCCATAAAACAAAATGCTTTACGGAAACAGCCTTTTAAACGCATAATAATTAGACTACCTGTCGCAATAAAACCTGATTAAAACCTATAAAAAGCGAGGGTGTTTTACAACCCCAGCACTCTCTGATGTAAACTAGGTGACGCAGGATCCCTGAATCCCGCATACCGGATACCGATTTTATATTCTACGAACATAAACAAGTGATTGCGAAATGGGTTAGAGACAAAACAAGTGTTAGGGGGGTGATGTTATTTTATGTCGTCTACGCCATCCTGCAGTATTTTTTGCAAGGATCAGCTTGCTTATTGAAATACAGTATGTTTATTTCGCAGCATAAAAAATGCATAACGATGTAGGGTGGTATAAACATTGACGTAATTTGATGGAGATAAATATAGCTCAAGCTCATTTCATTAATTAAAGATTTATGCGCGAATAACAAGTAGACTAGGTATGAATTTAATTAAATAAATATTTTGTTACTTATTGTTCCTAAATAAGACATTTGCATTTCACAGATTTTTAAAATAATTACTATGATATTTTTTTTCTATAAAGGATAATTATCAGACACTTATTATTGAGGATGACGGCCCAAGATTTACTTTTTCAGGATGATTATCTAACACAAGTAGCATGAAATGTAAGTTCAGGAAGTGCAAACGAATATTCAGTATTACTTCATATTTGGAACTTATTTGCCAAAATAAAAAAATCTTATGTGGCCAGCACATAACCTCTCGCAAGATATTTTACCTGGTTGTACGCATGAAACGAAAAATATTTTTAAATACAAATACATATATTCATGTCTCACTACAAAATAATTCTCACATATATTTGCAAAATCTATGGGATATTTGAATATAAATTATGTAAAATACATACATTTTCTTTATATTCAATATCCTGAAATTTTCATTTTCTACTTTCCTTTTCTTTTTCGTTATAGTTGTCATTTTTTCGCAAATTCCTTTTATATTCTTTTGCGTTGTTGACTATTTTTTATTTTCATAATCTTCATAATGATGTACAAATATTTTTGACAGTAGCATACAAATATTTTTGACCGTGACATTTATGTGTCAATTACAAACATTTGAATTTCTTGCCTTGAAGTAGTTTGAACTGAGAATTTTTACATCAAATTATTTTATATGCATTTCTTTATCTCTAAATCTATAGAAGATATAATAATGAAATTATATTTGTCGAATAAAGAATTTAACGTTCTTTAATATAAGTATTTACATAAATTTTCGATAAATAATATTTAGATGATTTTTTTCTTGTAACTACTACTTCCGGTTGTCCAATTCTTACCAAAACTTAATCAACTCTTCCCAATATTGTTAGATTGAGGATTCCGTAGTTAAAAATGTCTTAAGTCTTATAGTATTAGAGAAATCGTGGATCCAACATCCACACACACATCCACACATACATACGGACATTATCGTAAAAATATTATAATCGGATTCTAGGGACCTTAAAACGTGCTTATTCACTAAAATCTGGATATGCGATTTTTAGCATGAATTCAATACCTCTCTTAGCGAGAGGTAAAAAAACTGCAAAATATACATTTTCGACTACTAATGGGGCAACGTTTGCCCAATGTAACCGACTTCGTATCTTTATACTTTTCGGAGTGGGTGTTGAACAAATTATGTATCTTGGGCAACTTGTTTAGTTAGAACAAGATAAAATATTTGTAGCGTCCATAAATATATTTTACTACATTTCGATCGACAAAGGGTCTCTCCAACGATTTTGTTGTTTGTTAGTAATGTTGAGCGCGAATAACGTACAAAATTTAAGTAACTCAACTGAAATATGTTTAAATATTTGAGATCAGGTAAAAAATAGGATAATTAGCATAAAACCTATTAATTTAGTATTTATTTATATTAATAAAAAGTGAGAATAAGAAATAACTTTTATTAGTTTTATGTAATGTCATCCCCTATAATGAAGTAGTATGAATTTACTCGTATACCAACTTTCTGATGATAAGATAGATTTTATTTCAAGGAATAATATTTAAGAACATTGTTCACATGAAAATTCGGGCAATAAATATGAAATCATTTTACCTCGCATATTGCCAAACAAAGTGTAGAGTTAAGTTTATACATTTGCTGTTAAGCTATGTCCACCTATTTTAGAGACAGACTCCATAATTACAGAATTAAGAGAAAATAATTAGTAATAGGTACGTTGAATTTCAGCATATTAAACGTATTTACAAAACAAAATTGTTATGACGTGAGGTTTTTGTCAGTTGTAAGGATTATACATATTTATTTTGTAAAATCTATTAAAAAATGTTGACCTGAATTGAATTTGATAATTGTAATAAATTCACATATTTGTTTCATCTGCTTTTAAAACTGATAAATTTACTTATGTATGTGCGAATGCGATACATAAATATTAATTAGTAAACAATTGAAATTAACATTTTATGTGATACAAATTACTCAGACAAAATTTATTTTTGTTATAAATTTACCTTGATATATTATAAATAATACCTATAATAATTACAAGAAAAATGTATTGCGTTCAATATTAGGATATTTAAGACAATAAAAAAATTGATTTGTGTAAAACAAATTATTAATAGATAATAATAATATAAATAAATATATCATCACGGCATATTACCCATTGCTGGGTGTGCCAAACCGCTTTGTATGCAGATATCGGTAATGATGATGACATATTTGTACCGTGCGGGCGTCACCTCACGGGCACTCATTGCTGGCGTGGAGAGTGCACCACAGGGGTCAATTTTGTGCCATTTAAAATTCGAAATATTTGGCGTCGGTCGGGATCGAACCCGGTTCCCCAGATTCGCGACCAGACACTCAGGCACGCAGCCACGAGACCCCATAATAATAATAATAATAATAAAAATTATAATAATAAAAATTATAATCTTTATTTAATACAAGTTACAAAACTTTTCACAGCGAAGACTGCTAATCAATAATCGTATATCAATAATTACATTAAAAAAGAAGAAAATCATAATCGATGGATGCTTACTAATAATATATAATGCAAAATATGAATAAAGTGGTATATACATATAAATAGCATCTAAAAGCTAACTAACGTAACCAAAATAAGCTAATTCATTACATATAAATTAAGAAATTACTATTACATGTAAAATAAAGAAAAACATAAATGACGTAGTGTAAATTTATAGCATCTTGGAAGCTAGCTAACTACTTTAACATTTGGAGTGTTAAAGATATAATATACAAATAACTACGTGGTTAAAGACATTCCACCAACGTAGTGAAAAAAAATCTGATGTGCCAGCACATTACCTTCCGTCAGTTGTCAGTTCTATGTATTTTGTACAAATTTCATACGGAAAGTTCCTTGCTAAATTAAATATTCTATTTCTTATACATTACCTTCCGGCAGTTGGATGTATATTATGCAAATTTCATACAGAAAATTATTATTTTGTGACGTTTTCTATATACAGTGTAATGTATCTGCAGAAATTAAAGATTTATTATTATTATTATTTCTTTTACATTACCTTAAAGCAGTTGTATGTATTTTATACAAATTCCATACAGAAAGCAAAAGATCCTATATTTCCAGTAAAATTAGAAGACATACACACTATGTCAATTTCACTTGACACTGACATCTTTCAATCAGAATTTTCTTAATATAGTAGCTGTTTCCATAGCTATGGCTACTTTATGAAATTTAATTTCTTTATAATTTTTTAACTCTATATCCATTTAATATTAAGTATAAAATGTAGTCAAATCGTATAGAGAATAAAATATTCTGTAATATTTATAATAACATCAAATGTGAAAAAATTATATTTAACATACTTTTTTCAAGAAAAACTGTTAAAATCTTCAAATGATGGTACTTCCGGTTGACCAATTGTAACCAAAATCTAATCAGCTCTTCATATGGATGTAACGAAGAAGTATACGAAAAAATTATAATTTTTGTAACTGTAGTAGAGTTATCGCAGACGAAAATTTTGTTACACACACACACACACACACACACACACACACACACACACACACACACACACACAAACACACACACTCACATCCACACACACACACACACACACACACACACACACACACACACACACCCACACACACACACACACACACACACACACACACACACACACACACACACATCCACACACATACACACACACATACAGACATCATCGTAAAAATAGTAAATTCGTATTCTAGGGACCCTAAAACGTGCTTATTGATTAAAAACTCATCATCGAATTTTTTGACCAAAGACAATACCTTCCTTACCTAAAGGTGACGGAAGGTAAAAAGGAGAACAGAGCAAGAAATATTTTTCATTTTTAATGTTTGAAGTTTTGTCTAAAATCTGTAATCTTTTAAAAATTTAAAGCGGATATCTATCGTTGATAAATTTTATTTAACCAGTTTAGAGCTCTTTTTATAATTTGAGTTAATGTATGAGTTGTCCCAGTCTCCAAACTGATCATTTAACTTGGTATTCAGGAGAGTTTTAAGAAAAGTAATTTGATTTTTTTCAAGATTGGCCCAGTACCTAAGAGCCCAGATTTCAGATCTATATAACAAGGAGGCACCAACTATAGATTCCATTAATAATTTTTTTTTCATGCCATCCCTGAGATTTACCTGTGGACAGTATTGAATTAACTTTGGCTGAAGCTTTAACCGCTTTCTTACCTGCATTTACAGATTCTTCTATGAATTTTCCCGATAAAAAAAGTTACTTCTAAGTATGTGAAATTTTTAACAATTTCAATTTTTCCCCTCCAAGGACAAATAGATACTGGGATTTCTTTGGACAACCCCGGTAACATTGTAAAATTTTTGTTTTACTGGTATTAACCACAAGTGAATTTAAATTACAGTATTGGTCTAAAAGTGTCAATTTCTTTTGTAAATCGACAGGGGATTCTGATAATAAGGCCAAATCATCTATGTTGATGCCTACATGGTTTTTTGACCTGAATAAGTCTTCAAGATCATTAATGAATAGGGCGAACAAAAGTGGGGATAGAATTTCTCCCTGGAGCACTCCTTCAGCGAAAGAAATAGGGATGTTTAATAATTCATTTTTAAGTTTAATAAATTTTTTTGCTTTTCTAAAAAGGGATTAAAGGATTCTAATAATTTTAGAAATTACACCTGTTTGATACAGTTTTTCAAAAAGTTTTACGTGGTTGATAGAATCAACGCCTTTTGAAAGTTGATCAAGGATGTCATTATTATTAATAGATCCAAAAAAGGTTAATTTTGTGAATGAAATTACAAAAACAGTTTTTCATCATTACAAAAAATAACAATTTCTACAATAAAATTGAAGCAAACAAAAACAGGATTTATACAAAAACATAATTTTGCAACATAAAAGATTGGATTAGGATGTGTCAAAGTGTAGATTAATATATATATATATATATATATATATATATATATATATATATATATATATATATATATATATATATATATATATATATATTTCCATTTAATATATTAATCTACACTTTGACATATGACACATGTCACTCATGTCAGTCAAAGTCAAACAAGACAGGCTATTCGTAATGTAGTATATTTTTATATTTATATCCATTTAATTTATTAATTCCAACTTTGACATAATTAGCCACAAAAAAAAAACAGACTATAGCGCAGGGCAGTAATAATTTTCATAATATCGCAACGTACCGTAACGTGCCGTAACGTAGAAAGATAAAAGTTGGCGATCTTTGGGTAAAATATAGTGCATTGCAAATAAACTACTGAACCTGATAAATACAAATCTGATGTACACTACACTTGTATCGACAGAGCTACTTTTTACGAAAATGTACCGTAAAAGTTCTGTTACGGCTGACGTTGTATAAATCCACCCAGCTTTAATTACGGAACACATATTACATTTTTAAAAATTAAATTAGTATACCACGTAAACCTATTAATTACGTGACGTAATTATCTAGTTACAAACTTTGAAGACGTGCGCCACTGTATAAATATTTCTTTTACGTCTGTTAAAAAAAGAACCCTTTTTTCATTAAAATGGGTTTATAAAGTATGCCTTTTTTAATACATGAAAGTGTGGAAAAGAGTGCACTTTTTTTAACGCTGCGTAGTGAAATAATGAAACGCTACGGCACTTTTTTTCACGCTCTCATTGCAGACGTAAAAAAATGTATGCAACTCGTTCGGCAAATTTTCCATCTCGTGAAACAAAAAAAAAATATACTTTACTCATTTGGTTCATAAATAACTATTACTATACCAGCATAGCTGATAAAAAACACCAAGTAATATTTTTTACAAGTTGCATTTTTAAAAATATAATAGAATTATAAAATTACCTTAAAAGAAAAAATAGTATAAAAAAGTGTATCATAAGACCTTTTATCGCACGAGTTTTACAAAGGACGAGTTAAAAGTTAAAAGATTTCCTTATGAAACTTGTTTTTTAATATACGAGTAATATTATTCAATTTCTCATCTTTGCTGTGTGAATTTGTGTAGGTAGGTATTCGTAAATATAGAGGATGATGACTTGGACGACTCAGCATAGGGATTTCAAGGATAAAATATTAATGTGCAGTTATTTGCTCCCCTAATTATTTTCGAGCAAAACTGTATTGAGATTTTTGTTACAGAACAAAATATTGCATCCGAATATGCTATTGTTTATAATGTTTCTATTTCCGGAACCATAAAAATAGTCGAAAACAATAACATTTTTGCAAAAATCATTAATGCCATGGAACAAAAATTTAAACAAAACCGCAAACATCTGTCATGTCACCTCTACAATAAAAATGTTTTCATTTTCCTCGTTTTGAAAATAAGATTAAACGTCAAGTATCTAAGACAGATGTTTGCGTTTTTGTTTAAAGTTTTGTTTTATGGCATCAATGATTTTTGCAAAAATGTTATTCTTTTCGACTTTTTTTACGGTTCCGGAAATTGAAAAATTATAAACAATAGCATGTTCGGATGCAATATTTTTTTCTGTAGCGAAAACCAAAATACAAGATTTTACCATTTAAAGCCCTATGCTGCGTCGTCCAAGTCACCACCTGTATATATTTTTGTAAAAACACACCTTTTTATTGTACCTACACAAATATTTTTTCTTTTGTACGCTTTAAATCTCAGCCATGAATTACTGTTTCCCAATATTATATAATTTTTTATTTTATTTATTTATTATACACACTTTTTCATACATTTTTTTATATACGTAAGTGGTGATTTGATGACTATGAGACAGTTTTTCCTCCTAGAGTTTATAATTTCTTACATTTTAAACGTCGTTTATAATGAAGATGAAATTATGAAAGATGCACACAATAACCAGGCCTTATCCGGGATTCAAACCCAGGACCCTTGGAGTGTCAATCGATGACGCTACCGCTGCTCCACCTGGGTTAACTTGTATACTTTTTCCCAATATTAAATACATACATTTATATGTTTCACCGAAATTCACAAAACGTCTCTACTAAGCTTTTGAAATAAAAAAAAATCGTATTTTATTCTGGCTACTGATTCGTAAAGTAAATATGTTTAAAATTCCTTCCGCGCTTCGCCGATAAAAACTATTTATCTGTAAATACTCCAGTTGAATTCCTCGTGAATTTGGCATTTTAGCACTTGGTTACTATTGGATGAGTAACCCGGTTGACTGTAGAATATTAAACATGTCCTAAGCGAATGTTTTAGTCTATACTGACCTCTGGACCAGTGAGTAAGCTGAGGCTTTTTACACTTAGTCATGAGTTATCGCAGAGAGTAATGCTCTGCTTCTGCTTGCATTGCCAAGCACATTATCAAGGAGAAATGAATTGAAATTTATTAAGAGATATCAATGAATATGCATGATGCTGCACTTGCACTGGGTATCTGCAACTAATTGTTTGGAATTTTTTAGCTGAGAGATAACTGAATTTTTTAGAGGATAATACGAGGGGCGTTTGGAAAGTTTTAAAAATTGTGTTCTGGGGGGCGATTCTATAGCCTGTTTCACAGTAATTACTACAGTGTAAAATTGTTTAACAGCATACTACTCTCATTAACTAAATTTGAGTTCAGCAGTAGAGCATTGAAAAATTTCTATCCGTAGTATGTCGATGTTAATAAAGATTCTCCAATTTTGCTATCACGCTTTGTTTATCTTCTTTGGTATATGTAAATACTATGTGTATATTAGAATAAACTTGAAATAAATAAAAAATTAAATAAATAAAGATTATACTTATTTTCTGACTAAAATTTACTAGATTTTAATGAGAAAAAATCTGATGTGGCCAGCACATTACCTTCCGTCAGTTCGTGCGTCAGTTCTATGTATTTTGTACAAATTTCATACAGAAAGTTCCTTGCTGAAGATTATATTTCTTGTACTTTACCTTCCGGTAGTTGCATGTATTTTATGCAAATGCCATACAGAAAATTTATAGCAAAAGATCCTATATTTCCAGTAAGACAAACACAATATGTCAATTTCACTTGGCACTGACATCTTTCAATCAGAAATAGTAGCTGTTTTCATAGCTATGGCTACTTTGTGAAATTTAATTTCTTTATAATTTATTAACTGTATATCCATTTAATATTAAGTACAAAATGCAGTTAAATCGTACAGAGATAAAATATTCTTTAATATTTATAATAACATTAAATATGAAAAAATGATATTTAACATAGTTTTTTCAAGAAAAACTGTTAAAACCTTCAAATGATGGTACTTCCGGTTGACCAATTGTAACCAAAATCTAATCAGCTCTTCATATGGATGTAACGAAGAAGGATACAAAAAATTATAATTTTTGAAATTGTAGTATTAGAGTTATCGTAGACGAAAATTTTGTTACACATACACACACACACACACACACACACACACACACACACACACACACACACACACACACACTGACACACACCCACACACACTCACTCACACACACACATACATACAAACACATACACACAAACACATACACACACACATACAGACATCATCGTAAAAATAGTAAAATCGTATTCTAGGGACCCTAAAACGTACTTATTCATCAAAAACTCACCACCGCATTTTTTGACCAAAGACAATACCTTTCTTACCTAAAGGTGACGGAAGGTAAAAAGTATAGTGTAAAATAAAATTTTACCCATCCATGATTCATATTAGAAACTTTTCCGACTGTTCAAAATAGATCCGACACTAGTTTTCATCTCTAGACCTGCGCATTGTGTGTACTGCACAATACAGTAATGCCAACATAAGAATAAATATACAGAGAACAACTGTACGAAACATTAACACAAATAGTAGCGGACACAAAATTAATAAGAATAGTTAAGAACATCTTTGAACAAAATAAGAATTGTATAAGAACCGGAAATATGACATCAGGAATGTTCACAACCGAAAAAGGATTGAGACAGGGCGGAAATTTGAGTCCACTATTATTTATAATATAGCACTGGTCAAAGCTGTTAAAAAGGCAAAAGAAAGAGTTAAAAGAACAAATATCGGATATTTGAACTTAAAAGCAGTAATCATCACCGAATGCCTCTTCGCGGATGATATGGCTATATTTGGAAGCAGCCCTGACGAACTGCAAGAAAATATAAGCATATGGAAAGAGGAGCTATCAAAAATAAAGATGACCATTGACGCCGACAAAACCAAAGTAATGGCGGTAACTATAGCGACAAGTTGCTTAACATTAAGCTAGACACAAAAAAACTACAACAAGTAGATAGCTTCAAATATCTAGGCAGTATCATTGAAAACAGAAGAGGAATAGAAGAAAAAATTAACGCAAGAATAGTCAACGGCTAGAACATATTATGCGTTAAGTAGAATACGGAAGTGAAACCTGGGTAAGAAGTAAAAGACAAGACAGCAAAATCCAAGCAATGGAGATGAAATGTTTACGAAAGATACAAGGAGTGACGAAAAAAGATGAAATAAAAAGCGAGATCATCAGAACAAATTTAGAAATAAAAGCCGCGCTCAAAAAGATGGAAGAGAAGCAGCTACAATGGTATGGACATTTACAAAGAATGCCAGAAGAAAGACCAACGAAGATGATATGGAAAACCAGAACAACAGGAAAAAGAGGCAGAGGAAGACCAAAGAAGAGCTGGGACGACAATTGAAGAGATAATATGTAGGAAGGGCTTAAGCACAAGAAAAGCAAGCACCATAGCTAAACATCGGAAAGAATGGAAGAGATTTATAGAAGAAATATAGAAGGAAAACTCGACACCCTACGGGTACAAGAAAATATCAGAATATATATATATATATATATATAGATATCAAAATATTTTCTTTAAAAATATATCGAATTTTTGCTGTAAATTGACTTATATTTTTTACTGTAATAATGTTAGTAGCAATAGCAAATTTTCATAAATTCGTTTACTTATTAATTTTTCCATATGAGTCAAACACTTTCTGTTAAAAAATGTGAAAATAGTTTGTTAAACTGATTCCATTATCAACTGATTAGCTAAAATGAGTTAATCGCTCTGGTGATTTTGATGTTTGACGGTCTGGATTGGAATACAACCGAATTGAAATTTAAAAATTATTTTATATTTTATTCTCCATAACAAAAATTAGTACCCTTCAGGTGACGCCTCTTTTACTTTTACCAGTCGTACCTTTACTGATCTCTGTTAATAATATCAGAATAATATCCTCATTTTTCAAAATGAAACTTTTTAATAAAATATTATCCAATCTTAAGCCCGTGTATTTTTCTTATTTGGCAACGTTTAAATTGTAAAACGAAAATCACGTACTGTTTTTTTTTTTAAATGTGATGTGTGCCAAATCACGGAAATATGCAGATAGCTCTTTTATCACGTTTTAAAATTTAACGGTCAACTAATTGATACTATAATACTTCTCCGCACCTTAGCAATAAAATACTTACTAACTTGTATTGGTTGTTTATAATAAACTAAACATATGAATATTTATTCGCACCCGCACTCTTTGTAATACAGAACTTCGAAAATATTTCTCTTTCTCTACAGAGAATGTAAGAATTTAATATTAAACTAAAATAAAAGTATAACGAGATTAATTTGGTAATATAAAAACAATCCTTATAAAAAGCAATTAAATAGTAAAACTAAAAACAATAATACGAAACTTTATTCATTTTTGGAAGAATAAAATGGACGATTACAAAAACGCGTCTGCTCGTTTATCAAATATTAAAATCACTATCAATAACAAATATAACATTTGCCATCGCAACATACAAAACATATAATTGCCTTGGGAAAGGATATGGTGGACTAGATTGAGACAACTCGATTGCCACAAAATCAGTATTAACTGAAATACGAATCGATCTCTTCACTTTTTTGGGGCAGTGTTGTGACTAACTGAGCTATAAAGTCTGGTAGATCCTATGAATTGTTTATAAGTTGATGAAAAACCAAGGTTGTCACAGCTTTCGATGCGAGCGTTAACACTTCACTTGTGGTTGATAGCAACTGACTCGTGAAATATTCATTCATCGTCTATTTTGCTTTTAAGATACTTATTTTCATGTTAAGAGAAAATACTGCCAAGCAGTTTATTCAAATCCATTATGTCATTAGAAAAACGGTTCTTAACCTTATCAAATATAACGATCCTTAGAATATTACTCTTTTAGAAGAATACAGTAATTTCCGAACAAACCCCTTGATAAACCTTCAATTTCAAAAGATAAAATCAATAAGGTTAAACGAAATATTTTGTTACTTTAGGCAAACGTTAAAATAAATCTTTGATTAATAAGTTTTTATTAATTTATCAGTTCCCTCATTTACCAATTCTCAAAATTTGTTTTTTATAAGCCGTCAAATTTTTAATCTAATCTAAAATATTTGAAAAAGCGATATATTTACTTTTGCCATAGAACCACAGAATTAACTATATTATTTATTATTATTTTTTTAATGCGAACAATATTTTCTAGATATTTTTAGTAAGATATATATATATATATATATATATATATATATATATATATATATATATATATATATATATATATATAGTACCGTGTGTCTATTTTAAAGGTGTACATAGGAGATTAACATGGGAAATCAGTTTTTTGCAATTTCCTGCTCGCCTAATTATTTTAACCAAAAATGCGCCAAATAAAAGTTTTAAGGTATAAAATTCTACATCTAACACAATAAACAGAATTACCTTTATATGCTTTATAACGACAGAAATTAAATATGAAAATGTCGAAAATTACGTTAAAAATATCGACAGCCATGGAATTGAACAAAAAATAAATAAATGCTTGGCGTTTTATCTGTCACGTGATCTGTCACAACGTAAGTTAACTTATTTGACATTTCTGACAATTTGATTTGAACAAATATCGTTAATTATGACAATAATAGAAATATAAAATTAATAAATAAAGTTAAGAAAATACCCAGTTTTGTTTAAATAATATGAATATATCAAAAATTCAACATTGCGTAACAAAATTATGTATGATGCTGTTATGTACTCTCAACTTATTTCCAATACATCTACATTTAGCTCTTCATTCGTATAAAAGTTCATTTTTTAATCATTTCAGACAATAAAACTAAGAGACAAAATCAAATTGTCAGAAACGTCAAATAAGTTAACTTACGTTGTGACAGATAAAACGTCAAGCATATATTTATTTTTTGTTCAATTCCATGGCTGTCGATATTTTCAACGTAATTTTCGATATTTTCATATTTACTTTCTGTCCTTACAATGCATGGAAAGGTAATTCTGTTTATAGATTTAGATGCAGAATTTTATGCCCTAAAACTTTTATTTGACGCATTTTTGCTTAAAATAATTAAGCGAGCAGGAAATTGCAAAAAACTGATTTCCCATGTTAATCTCCTATGTACACCTTTAAGACAGACACACGGTATATATATATATATATATATATATATATATATATATATATATATATATATATATATATATATATTATTTCAAATGAATATTCATGAAGCAGTAGATTCTTATTTATAAGAAATTGGGAAAATTAGAACGTTAATGCACAGTTACACCGCTTACATATAAATATTAAGATATTTTAAACAAAAAATTGCAAATACAAATATCAATAGCAATATTAAATGGGGTCCGGTACTCATTTTTCAATTTATTTATTTTTTCTGAAAGATTTAATAAAATGATGAATTTAAGTGTTTGTTACACCTTCCAAATGTGTATAGTTTTTGAAAATAATTTTTTAAATTTTAATTAATTATGGATGACGTCATATCTGCAATTTTACTTCGCCTACTGACTAAAGTTGTTTATATCTGTCAATGTCATTAATTCTGCCAAAAATTGATGTCAAGGAGGTTTAACTAGTGACAGCTGTCACTTTCGGAAATTATAGTTGTATCTTGTCAAAGGAAAAATCTGTTATAAAGATTTAAATAAATATGTTTTATTTTATTAAAAATTATAAATGTTTCATACATTTTCATGTAAAATAGAACTACATATAAATATATGGATTTTATTTTCACAAGTTATGAATAATATAAAATTATATTCTTTTCGCTTGGTACACTGATACAAAAATAAGGTTGTGACGTCATATCGTTATAGTGCTAATCATTTTTAATAAAATTATGAATGAAAAGTTTTACATTTTAAAAATATTTTTGGTACATTATTTAATAATTATATCATATTTTCATAATACAAGATATATGCAACTTTTTTTTAGTACCGGACCCCATTGCTCATTTGACATTTTATTTCGAAAATATATTATCAATTGAAGAATCATCTAACAGGCAAGATATGAAATACGAGCCCTAATAACTATAAATTCGGCAACTTTATAATTTTTATAAAAATAGATTTTTAATATAACGTTCAGCATAATTTGACTACTCTATAACGATAAAATTGAAGAAAAAAATATATTTGTGGTTGTTTAAATTTGATTTTTATTGAACAATTATTGACAATTAAATATTCTGCTAAAACTATACGAGTATGAATGCGACTAATATGTCGCATTAATATAAATGACGTCGCGTCTGTTCGATTAATATTTAGAGAAACACAGACAACATTGTTCTTTTGATTTTTTTTTTTAATTTGCAACGTAGTCCTCTTTCCAATCAACATACGTTATACAACGATATTCATGTTTGATTCCGTTCAAATGCGAGTAGGTAGTACGATTTTTTTAAATCAGCAAAATAAACGTTTGTTTCTTCGTTTACTTCTGATACTGGGTTGTTTTGGTTGTTTTTTCGCTTCATGTAGATTGGAATGAATAGGTTTTATTAAAGGTCATGAAACGATTCAAACGTTCCTATAAATTCTATGTATATAGAAAGTTCAGGTTTTTTTTAACAATTGTGAGCCAACGGAGTATCTACCAATTTTGCGGCAACTTTTTTTCATTTGCAAATGTTCATGCAAATATGTACGCAGTCATTCGTGATGCCCATAGTCTCAGCAATTTCACGCACTTTCAATTTTATATCGTTCATCTCCATTTTATGGATTTTTTCCAATATTTTCTCTGGTGATATTTTCACTAGGGCGCCCATAAATTATAAACCGTCATAATGGAAGATGCTTTAGAATCGACTTAATGTATTTCAATCTTGCTTAGCAAAATGTAATGTTTAATCAACAATGGGGTCCTCTACTCCTTGTTTAATGAAAGTTCTTATAAATTGTAGACGGTTAGTATTTCTAGAAAGTGTTAATAATTGTAATTAAACAGTAATATATATATATATATATATATATATATATATATATATATATATATATATATATATATATATACGACTTGATCCCCACGTCATCAATAGTAAACATATGGTTCAAATCGCCAGGGGAGGGAGGGAATTAATGACGTCATATTGTTACTATGGTTTTATTATAGGGATTAAATTTTCTATACTCTATCCGTTTTAAGTGGTGTGAAAATAGGTGTAGTTTGAGTTTGGTTTTTGATTGGTTAATATCCCGATATTATCCAATCAAACAACAAGATTAAACTGCACCTATCTTCACACCACTCTATAGTTAAAACAGAGTATAGTTTGATTTAAGGTGGAGTATGACAGGACTTTGTCATGTTTGACATTTTCAATATTTTGTTTTCAATTATTTTGTTGTTCATTAATATAGCATATACTGTATAAATATTATTAATCATTACATTTCGAAGTGATATCTATTTCCAATTGAATAATTATGATGTAATGTCAAAACTGGTCAAAATTGACAACCATAGTAACAATATGACGTCATCAATTCCCTCCCACCCCTGGCGATTTGAAACATATGTTTACTATTGATGACGTGGGGATCATCAAGTCGTGGAAACGGACTTTATATATATATATATATATATATATATATATATATATATATTATTATTATTATTATTATTATTATTATTAATATTATTCTTATTCGAATAAAATTTTTAAAACTACACATATGAGCCCAAACTCATATTTCGGCTGGTTTACAACAACAAATTATAAAATCTTCACAAATGTTAGAAATTTCCACAAAATTATTTCGGCTACTTAAAACTTTAAAAAACTGTGGGCCAAATGACTGGTGATAATAGTTCGACCGGCATTTTAAGGGTCATTTTCTAGTCCAGATCGTGTTTGTGAATGAATTTTTTCTACCTTATTGTGTATGAAACAAACCGAGAAATCTTATCTACTTATTTATTTATTTATAAAATAAAGAGTAGACTATAGCGAATCTAACGAACTGTCTTAAATTTAAAATCTCATGAAATTTGTTATATTTGGAGGCTACTGTACTTCACAGAAAAATAAAAATAGTGTTCTATTCGGAAAAGAACAGAAATGGTGTACTTTTCGGAAACGAACAATAGGCTTTACAAGAGTCATATTTATCTCCCATCTAGTTAGTATTTATTCAAAGTTGCCGCCAAATTCTTCCCCTTCCCCATAGATTTCACCTTGCGTGATTCATCTCTCAGGTATGTATCCCTGTGTCCATTCATGGAACATGTTTGACCTTGTACTAGGTGGTAGAAGGTTAGCGCATCCGGAATTCGGGCCGGTGGTTTTTGCTCGGCGCCACCGCTTCAATACAGCCCGCCAACCCGTGAAATTAGAAATGTATTGTTCGAATGTCAGTCAAGGAACTCTTTCGGCTTCCTCTGATTCACTCACGTTTTTGCGGACTTACTCAAAGGAAAAACTTGGAATATGCCTGAGAACTTGACACACATTTCAAAGGCCTGAATGGAGCTAACGGAATTTGTAGTTTGTTATCTCGTTTTCTATTACGAGCTTTCCACGAAGAATTGGAATTGATTTTGTTATTATCATGTCAAATCTTCATCGATTCTGCTACTTAACAACAATAGCCTATTCAATTGTATTGAAATATATTTCTATATAAACTTTGTTTAATGAACCGTCCCACCGAAAATTCTTGATAAGAATAAATTGCTATTGCTTCTGCTTCAAATATTACGTTTACGTGATTACGGACATTATTACTTTTGATATTTAAGATAACTATAGGGGGAGTGGGGCAAGAGTGTACGCGAGGCAAGAGTAAACAATTCAAATATCCTGCATCCCGCTAATTTATACAGTTTGGCTCATCAAGTTTATATGTAAGTTTGTATATTGCATCATTTTGATATAAGGTTAAAGTCAAAGTATTATTATATTGCACTTTGAATAAAAAAAGAACCAATAAAATAGTGAATATTGCGTAAAGTGTGTACCATCACCTACAAAGAATACTGACAGAAAGTTTAAACAGTGGCGTAGAACACAGGATAAAAACAATTTTTGTGATAATATAAAACGGGGCAAGAGTAAACATAATGTTTACTCTTGCTACGCTTGGTGTTTGCCCTTATGTTTTTATATTTTTTAAAATGGTTCGCACGAATGTCAGAAAGACGAAACGAGTTTCCTGGTCTAAGGAAGACATGGTGAGAGCAATGAAAGAATAGTTCCTGGTAAAGAGACTGTAATTAACATCGGCCGTTTTAAGACAACCTTCAATCCGAAACAGGAAGAATTTTAAAAAATCTGCAAAATTCCCCATATAAAGAAAAACAAAAGATTAAAAGGGATTTATCTCAGGCATCTACTTCTGGATTACAAAAAATGTCAAGCAAAACAAGAGTAATAACACGACAACTGTCAATGAAGACAACATTATTTTATTTATTGTAAAGAAAAATACAGTACCTCTGTTGAAGACTGGATTACTTGCGCAAAATCTCATCAGTGGGCACATGAAGGATGCACTGACGTCAGGGACGTAACTAGGATTATTTTCTGGGTGGGCCAATGAAAAATCTGAGTGGGCCATACATCATAAGAACAGTATTACAGTAATAATAAATAACTTATTACCATAATATATGGATAGCAGTATAGAAACGGTAAAACAAAATAAACAAAAATTACAAATATTTCCAAGTAATAATTTTTAATAACAACTAAAATTTGAAAATAGATATTGCACTGAAAATTGGAATTGTTAAAGCAGTGACTAGTAATTTAAAGTTCCCGGAAAATATAATTCATAAATATATTATAAAATCTATAGTAGGGCCAATATAGTTTTATTTCAGTTTTACATTAATTTTCGTATAATTTTATAGTGTTGGGAAATAAATGATATTCTGCTGCTAGCATATCAATTTGTGTAATGCTTAGCAA
The DNA here is from genome assembly GCA_963082715.1 of Harpalus rubripes. Lineage (NCBI taxonomy): Eukaryota > Metazoa > Arthropoda > Insecta > Coleoptera > Carabidae > Harpalus > Harpalus rubripes. The sequence continues at coordinate 39,766,688 of OY720457.1, read as the reverse complement.
AAGGAAACTATAACTAATTTTAAATGTGCGTTACAAAAATTTTTTTCTTTATTTTTGACATATTAATATTATTATTGCTGCTTACGAAATCCAAAATAGCTTTCCAGAGCTCTTTTCCAATTGTTACAACTCTAAATAATAAAGCACTGTCATTGGAATTATTGTGTAAAATGCATATAAATAAATACATACTGTAATTCAACAATTTAAATTATCAAACCAATCTTTATTGAAATGTCGTAATCGATTTCCAAGTTTTGGTTTTAGATACAAACCTTTCGTCATATTAATTCGTCATTGTCTAGAGCAAAAATCAATTTTTTATATAATTTAATTTTATTTCAATGTTGGTAAATGTAATAAAGAATTATCAATTTACTATATTCCATATAAATTTTGCTGTAAACGCTAATTAAACATAGTTTAATTTTTGTAAAACGAAATATTACAACGTATGGGGCTCGTAAATTAATAATTTCAGTTTTGTGAATTTATCAAAAAGCGTTGGTATTATATCTGTTATTAGTCCAGATACTTTTCTTACAATTCCATAGTAGAACAATCTGGCGTGGCCAGTATGGTATCATCCACGAAATTAATTAGCTACATATAAATCAACATTCATCTCAACAATTCGGTAAGAAAGTTGTTAAATCTTACAAAAATTGTTGAAAATTCTAATCAATATCAGTAGAAACAAATGCAACGTGTCATGTTTTATTTGGCAATTATTATTGGTTACTTGTAATAGCAGTGTTGCTAAGAAATAAAAACATTGCTACAAAATTGGGGCGATTGCATGAAAAAAAAATTCTCCACGGGCAGACATAGTATCCATCTTATTTTGTGGCACTAAGCTCACATATAATTTCAAATGTTTATTATGCAATATGTACGTTTTACATCCACACAAATTGTATTTATGCCCCTCCGTAGTTACGTCCCTGACTGACGTTAAACAAAATACCGACAAATATAAATGGATTTTTGTTGTACTAAGGCAACATTTTTGCAGTGGTTCACTTTTGCCTCGCCATGCGTGGCATGAGTGAACACTTATTTTTTTAAAATAAAAAACATAGTATATTTACTATAATAGAAAAGAATTATTTTAAATTTTTTATATGTGTGCAAATGTATGAACTATATTTAAAGTTCAATAAAACTGCTGAAATATTTCATATATGAAATTTATTACATATTATAAAAAATCTGATGGCCAGCAGATTACCTTCTGTCAGTTTTATGTATTTTGTACAAATTTCATACAAAAAGAAAGTTCTTTGCAAAAGATTCTATTTCTTGTACATTCCGACAGTTGTACGTATTTTATACAAATTCCATACATAAAGTTTCTAGTAAATTTGTGTTTCTACCTGCTTAAATTAGGAGTAATACTATGGTAATGCTTATGGTAATGCTATAAAATAAAAGTCTTTGCAATATATCTATAATCAGGCAATACAAAACATAGAAAAACTGAATATTTTAATTTACATTTTAAAATAAATTAATATTTATATCATCATCACCATCTGCTTTGTATACAGATATAGGTAATGATGAAAACACATTTAAAATAACATTAACCAATGTGAATCAGCTGTGAGAGAATTTATAAAACATTTGGTAATCAATTTCTAGTAATGTTTTTGAAAAAACTAATATAAAAAATCTGATGTGGCCAGCACATAACCTCTCGCCAGATATTTTACCTGGTTGTACGCATAAAACGAAAAATATTTTTAAATACAAATACATATATTCATGTCTCTCTACAAAATAATTATTTTAATATAAATTATGTACAATACATACATTTTCTTTATATTCAATATCCTGAATTTTTTTTCTACTTTCCTTTTCTTTTTCTTTTATTCGTCTTTTTCGCACATTCCTTTTATATTCTTTTTTAGGTATATTCTTTTGCGTTGTTGACTTTTTATTTATTTTCATAATCTTCATAATGATGTACAAATATTTTTGACAGTGGCATACAAATATTTTTGACAGTAGCATGTATGTGTGAATTACAAACATTTAAATTTCTTGCCTTGAAGTAGTTTGATCTAAGAATTTTTACATCAAATTATTTTATATGCATTTCTTTATCTCTAAATCTATAGAAGATATAATAATGAATTTATATTTATCGAATAAAGAATTTAACGTTCTTTAATATAAGTATTTACATAAATTTTCGATAAATAATATTTAGATGATTTTTTTCTTGTAACTACTACTTCCGGTTGTCCAATTGTTACCAAAACTGACTCAACTCTTCCCATTATTGTTAGATTAAGGAATCCGTAGTTAAAAATATCTTAAGTCTTATAATATTTGAGAAATCGTGGATCCAACATCCACACACACATCCACACACACACACACACACACACACACACATACACACACACGCACACGCACTCGCACTCACACGCGCACATATAATCACGCACGCACACACACACACACACACACACACACACACACACACACACACACACACACACACACACACACGGACATCATCGTAAAAATGTTATAGGTAATCGGATTATAGGGACCTTAAAACGTGCTTATTCACTAAAATCTGGATATGCGATATTTAGCATGAATCCAATAGGTACCTCTCAGCGAGTGGTAAAAATGGGTTTACTGAAAATTTTTAAGGCTAGCTAACCAATTATCATGACTACAGTAATATAATATTGAAACATTATAAGAACATACAGGTAACCTATCTAGTGCATTACGGGGTCAGTTTGACCTCAGTTCCCATTGTCATTTACGCACGATGTTAAAAAAGGCTAAATATCTTGAGGGTACATATATTTCGATGTGCTTATTCTGATTTAAAAAGATTTGTTCAATATTTGGAAAATTAAGTTGGTTCTTAAAGTGTACAGTTTTACTGCCACTGGCCGACACGAAATTTTTTATAAAAATAATTATTTAATCACGTAACTGATGATGAATAGCAACTAAATTAATTCGAACATATTATTATTAAAGAATTCGTGTCAGATAGTGGCACTAAATATTCACACTTCAAGACAAAGCCATAAATTTCACGAATTTAAAAAAAAACATCAAAATGTATATACTCTTAATTTTTTACCCTTTTTTAACACCAGAAACGTTTTTTTAAAATATAAATTGATTATTGATCCTCTATATAAACTTCACTGAAATTTTAAACAGGTTTCCTTTCAAAAATACGACTTATACATTTTTTAAATTAGGTGCAAGACCGTATACAGAAGAATCCGGTTATTATAATAAAGGATAATGGAATCAAGGCTATTGTCATCACAATCAGTCTGTCCCAAAGCATTCTATATAAAATTACTTTAAAACAATCCCCGTATTATAATTATATGAGTATTGTTACGAATAATCGTGATAATTAAACTTGGCGACAAAGGGGACAAACGAGAAAAATTCTTAGTAATTTGTACTAAATGCTAATTCGAAGTATGCCTTTTATATATACATAGGTATACATATAACAATAATTTTTAGAAAATACGTAAACACAACATATTTTCCCAAAACGTACTATTTAGCATTTCAAATCATATTGTAGGGATAAACAGGTGCATCAGTATGTGTCTTGTTGAGATTCCTCTAGTCATAGTTACTCGTTTCCTGTATACAGGGTGTTTATTAAAAAGCGGGCAATAGGCGTTTAACATGGGAAATATGTTATTTCTTGCGCAAAACGTCCCATTTAATTTTAGACGAAAAACTTTCCAATAAATGTTATAGAGAATTAAATTCTACACCTACTACAATAAACAGATTTTATTTGGATGATTAGTAACCTGTAAAATCCAATTTGAAATTTTATAAATATCTCTCATTTATAGCGATATCTATGGAATTTAAACAGATATTCGATTTTCAAATAAAAATTACAGATAATTATATTCTACATCTAAGTCCGTAAACATAATGGCTTGTTCCACGAGCACGGTTTTAACTAAAACGCTGTTTAGGAAATGTCAAATTCAAATTTCAATATTTAATTTCGCTCTTATGTTTAAAGAACGATTTTAAAAAAAATGTTTGTTTGAATACAAACCATGTTTTGCTTTAAAATCATATTTTGATAAATTTGATATTATTTATTATTAATATTAAATAATGAAATTTGACATTTCTTAGAACTGCGTTTTAGTTAAAATCGTGCTTGTGGTACGAGCCATTTTGTTCTAAATCATTGAACATATTTTATCTATTTTTATAACCTGCAAAATCGAAATTGCGACATTTCAAACGATATGCATTTAAATGGGAAGTTTTGCGCAAGGAAGGGCCCGCTTTTTAATTAACACTCTGTATATGTATATACCAATGGGTGCCGGCTATACAAAATTTCACGTGGAGTTAATATACATATAAAAAGACCACAACCTTAGAATAGACAAAATTGAAATATGGAAAATATGAACGTATAAAGTTGTCAAAAAAATTATCCAAGTGAAATATGCGTAATTTACTTTATTAAAAGTTACCCATTTCTTTATTTGAGTAGTTTAGTTTAGTTTAGTAGTATCTTTTTATTTTTAGTAAACACCAGGTAAATAAATTATATCTTTAATAATTATTGATTATCTGTGTTATAGTGTCAATTTTTATGTACATACATATGATATTAATTAATGAGTAGATAATAAATATTAAATTTATTATTGGAATAATTTATATGCACATGCTCATGATAAAACTGACTCAATTACAATTAATTTACAATTTACATGGAATGGTTAACTGCCATATTTTATGTTTTATTGTCTACAATTATTGCAACGATATTTAATTTAGATATTATCTAGCCTTTTTAATGTAATGACATTTAAAACGAAAGATAATTTTAATTATATTTTTTATTATTAATCCGTATATAGTGATTTTATTGCATTACATACATAAATCATATTTTATTCTAGACCGTTGAAAAAATGTAGAATAATATAAATTCAACAATAACTTGTAGAAAGTAACAGACGTTTTATTTTGAGATGAGCCTTAAAGAATATTCTATCTGTCATTATAAATTATCAATGGTTATTATTATCTTTTTAAATGAGAAAAATGAACCTTTTTTTACTACCAGGTAAAAAAGCCTAAACTATTTTTTTTTCAAGAAAATGAATGCAGATAATACCGTATCAACAAAAATAAACACAATTGGCGACTAAAACTACCGCTAGTGGCGCTAGTGTTGTAGCATATTATACGTGCTCTGAAAATGGTATTGTGTTATAAGATCGCATACAGAAACATTGTATAACCAACATTCGTTTTGAAGTATACTAACAAATTCATTAAACTTTATATAAATAGTGTTAGTAATAATTTTGTGTACGTACTTAAATTGTAATCATTACAAAATAAAACAATCTAAATTTATTTTCTCAATTATTTCCAGATGACATTCGAAGAAACATATCTTAGACTTATTTGTAAGGAAATGTTTACTTATTTGGAGGCAACAAATTCTTCTCGAAGTTTTATAGAAGGGGAAGAATTGTTGAATCGTGGGTTATTTTTATGTGGCGTTAATGAATATAGTGCTACAAACTAAAAAAATTTGGGCTGTGTTTAAACAAATGCTCTAACGTCACATCCTCATGAGATTAAAAGAACTTTAAATTTACAATTGATTATTTACAAAATGCTCTTGTATAGCTGGTCATAGTTGCCAGTACAAACACATTAAAGCTGTCTTAATATTTTGTACAAGATAGTGAAATAGTACCATCACAGTATAGAGAATATGCAGTAGCGACACTTCGCTGATTTTCGTTCCAACCTGCTCGGGTTGAAGAGGGAAACAATGAGGAGCGGGACTTTGAATCAGATTCAAATAATATATTACGTGCATATTCATTGTATTTGTAATAATTATCATGTATTTGTTATAATTTTATAAAAAAAATATATATTTTAATATTAGGCACAGGTCTTGGAAGTGTTTATTCTATACCGGGTGGTGCTCGAAATCCGTTACATAGGCATTTAACATGGGAAATAAGAATAATTTGAATATTTGCCTCCCATTAAAACTTATTGCAGTAAAACACATGTTTGGGAACACTTATTGCATCATATTAATAACAAATTGTTTAAAATTAATTAAAAATAATTAAGTAAAATAAGAAAATGTTATGGCAATTTTAATGTGATAATTATTATTACCTATAAAAGAAAGCTTAACATGCAAGTGATTGTATCATGGTGGTAGCGTGCTAGCTTTTTGTTCCAAAGATTGTGGGTTCAAACCCCCAGCACACTTCTTTAATTTTTTTAAAATTTTAATTTTGTCAATTTATTTTTTGTTTTTATTTGTTTAATATTTTTTATTTATTTTTATTTGTTTCTATTTATTGTAGTTTTACTGTTTTTTCTTGTTCAATTAAAATAAATAGAAACAAATAAAAATAAATAGAAACAAATAAAAATAAATAAAAACAAATAAAAATAAATAAAAACAAATAAAAAATACTAAAACAAATAAAAACACAAACATAAATTGAAAAAATAAAAATTAAAAAAAAATAAAGTGTACTGGGGGTTTGAACCCGAGGGGTTGATCACTTGGGAATTAGTTGTACACTTTAGTAGGAATTGCCATGAATTAGCTAGGAATTAGAGGAATTTACATGGAATTAAAGGAATTAACACGGAATTAAAGGAATTCTCTAGGAATTGAAGGAATTCACTAGGAATTGAAGGAATTACCCAGGAAATATCTAGAATTTTAGGGAATTCACTAAAATTGTAACAATTACCATGGTTTATAATCTAAATATATGTTCTAGATATCAATATATTTTTCACGTTTTTTAATCCATCTCATTTCTAATTTTAAAAAAATATCAAGGATTTACAATTAATTTGTACATCTTTATGAACTTATATGAAAATAACTTTTAAGTTTAATACAATAAATTATAAACAATAGAAACATTTTACCATAATCAACCACTTCCAGCGTAACACAACTTTTTTGTTTTTCCTTAAAAACGGTCACTTCTTTATATTTATGGTATCTTAAAAATGGAATTGTATATCTATAATCTGTAAAAACAGTTTTATAAAAAAACTTTTGTTTACATTGACATAAATTAGTTTGAAAAAAATTTCTATGTTGTTTTTTAAACATAACACCTCATTTTTTATTATTTAAATGAATTAAAATGAAGTTAAAAATTGGTCTAGTTTGAGTAGCATGTTCAATATTGAAAATTAATATATTTATAGTAAAATGGAAAATAAGTAAACGATATTTAACATATTCTTTGGCATGTTTATTTTTGTACAGTTTTCTGTTGCCATGTTTATTTTGTATTGGTATTATCTTTGGTTTTTCAATTAATGCTATCCTTACTTTTAGCTTTTACTTTGTGTCAGATATGTATCTATAAATCTAATATAATTTTTAGTTTTTACTATAACATTAAACAATAGGTGTTTTCAAAAGTATACATGCTACTAAGAGTGTATTAATGCAAAAATGGATTAGATACCACATACTTGTGAAATTACTAAGAATAAAAGTCACAAAGTACGTATATAATAAAGGTATTGATTATCAAAAGTTATAGGAATTGGATAGGAATTATCTGAGAATTGGCGGAATTACCTGGGAATTAGTGGAATTACTTGGGAATTAGTGGAATTACTTGGGAATTAGTGGAATTACCAAGGAATTAGTGGAATTAGCTAGGAATTAGAAGAATTAGTGGAATTAAAATTGAATTGTACGTTTTCTTCTTAAGTGACCAACCCCTCGTTTGAACCCACAATCTTTGGAACAAGAAGCTAGCACGCTACCACCATGCTACGATCACTGACATCCTCGTCATTTGGTTATTGTTAGTATTTATTTCTGTAATACACGTATTTTTATAAATATATTTATTACTTTTTTTTTATTACTGTGTTATTGAATTATTTAATTTTAATATTATTGGCTTTAAATTTTTTTTTACATATTTATATTTCACTAATCTATTTTTACCATTTATCATTTGATATTAAATAACAAATATTAAATATATATTTTTATGTTTTCTCCAAATTTCGCGCTCCTCATTATTACCCCCTGCACACCGAGCAGCCTGGAACGAAACATCAAAGGTTCCGACAAGAGTGTCGCTACTGCTTGTATTCTCTATACTGTGGTCTGTGGTACCATATAGTATTCATGGATGTTAAATAAATATGTATTTACTTTACTTAGTTAAGAAAATTAAAATGAAACTAATGTCAAATATCTTTCAAATTGTTTTATTTATATGTGTAAGAAATACAGGCTGTCTCACAACTCGCGCCCTAGAGCGAATGAGGCAACACGAGACTGCACTCGGATGTGTAATTTCGAAGAAAAAAAATCTAGCTTAAAAGATATTCGAGAAAAAACGTCTTAAAATAGACCAATCAGAGACCTACACCTTTAACGTGTGTTTGCCGTAATTTTACGTTACTAGGGTTTTATACAAATCAAATCTTCTTTAAAATGTGTGGGCGACTGTAGTTTTCGAAAAATGTCAGTGTCAAATTAAATTTGTTTTAATCTCAAAGAATTCAAATGACAATAATATTTTCGTTTAACACATTTTACACAGCTGCTACAACACGTTGCACTGTACGATATAAATGATGATCTCGGATGACACCTTCGCTAACCTAAATTTGTTGACAGTGAAAAGTCAACTCAGTGTCAAAATTACAGTAAGTCAAACAAATTTTGTAACTCAGTAGTAGTATTTTTAAAACGTAGCAACCAGTTTTATTTTCTAATAATATCATCACACCTCAAGATATCCTTCCGGGATTGATGGATTAAAAAGTCTTGTAACTCCGTTATGCAAGTAGCCGCAAATTATTTTCTTCTATTTGTTGGCAACCTATTGTTTCGTCTGGGGCGCGAGTTGTGGGACACCTGTATATTGCTGGTACACATAAAGTGAAAAGTGTATTATTTTACTCATGAATTGGTCAGAAAATAATACGATACTTTTCATTTTTGTTATCCTCTTATGATTCGTCACTTGTTTTCCAGTTCGTATTTTCCTAAACCAGCCCTCTCTTTTGTCGATAGAGTCCATTTTACCAAATTTATTTTGAATGTCACTCTTCCTCTCACTAATTTTTGGGTCACATAATTTCTTACTACCCCGAATGACAGCCATAAACGCAGCAATTGACGTTGTCAATATTTTTTCGTTCTCTGCTCATATTGCAAAGTAATTTACATCTACTTTAAAACAAAAAGACAAACAAAAATCGGCAAGGAATCCAATGCGCTATATATATTTAATGTATAGTTGAATAACAGAATACCATTTTCAAGAGTTGCAAATATCGTCCGCGTGAGGGATTTACATTAATTTTTGTCGCCAATACTTGTTTGAAATTGAATTTATGATACCAAGTCAAATAGAGGTTACGTGCTGTATTTGAAAGTGAAAGATATGTTGAATGATATAGACAAAACGTCGTGCCAGTGGCAATCAAAACTTGTACTTTTACGTAGTTTTTATTATTTTATAAAATTGCTTATCCATGTATATATCCAATTATTAACCACGAAAGTTATTTTAAACCAACAGAGAAATTCCTAAAAAGTAAATATGTATTTTTTTTGGGAAAAGGACCAAAATAAAAAAATTGTATAAAATACATGTTTCACAAAACCATTCTGAATTATTTATTTTGTAAGACAAATAATAAAAATTTGATCAATATCTTTAATTGTGTCAGCTCTTACTTGGTGAAACTTATTATTCATTTTAATTATTGAAATTACGTGGTTTTTAGTTTCACAATTATTTTATTTTTATTACCAGTTTCGCTATAACATTAGCATCATCAGATCTTCCTTAACGTAAAATAAGAAATATATAAATATGTCTAAATTATAATAAATAAATATAAACGAAATGTCAATATGTCAATAATTGTTTTTTAAAATAATTTTTTGTATTTTGATTTTTTGAAAATTATTTAAAAAAAAAATTACAAAGTTCAAAAATATTAATATAAACAAATAAATTATCACACAAAAATAATAATGATAATATTCAATAAAATAATTGTGAAACTAAAAACCACGTAATTTCAATAATTAAAATTTGATCAAAATCAAAAACAATGAATAAAATGAACATTTCAATGTTTCTCGTTATGTTAATAATTAAATGAAAAATGTATTTTAAGATCAATTTAAACTTTTGTAGATAAAATATTAAAGGATACACATTGGATAGAGCCTTATAATAAAACTTGCGTGATTAAAATTCTCGGCTCATCGCCTCCTGAATTAACATCACACGCGTTTCATTATGAATGCTACATCAAACTTATATCCTTAATATCTATTATACACTTTTGTTGAATTTATTTCTAATTTATTTATTACTATGGTATGCTTTTCTAAACTATAACAGCGTTTTATATAAAAATAAAAATGAAAAATAATGATTTCTTTGTTGAAATTGAACTATATACATGAAAAATCGTTATAGATTGTACATTGTCGCGTTCTCAGATTCATAACCTGTCAGTTTAGCTTTAAACAACATAACAAATACAGCACTTATAGGAAAATTCCTGGTAGAATAAGATCCACAGTTTTTCAATACCGCCTGACAAATCGCCTCTCATGTGTCTTTGCCACACGGAGCATATTGTTCAGTATTTCACACACAAACGAAGAAGGATGGAGGCAACTTGTAAACGGGAACGTGACGCGGAATGCCTCGGCGATGCTTATGTTGTTATTTACTGGAAATAACGATGTACTACATCGGAATCGTGGTTCGAGTAACGTGCACCGTGACAATAATAGTTATTTATGCAATAGAATCGCTCAGTTGGTGCCTTTTGACATGATTATTCGAATTTCGTGTTGTTTTCAATGTTTCAATTTTGGTAGACTAAACACTTCGGCGAATTCGATGTTTGTTTTTTGGTGCATTGCAAAATCAAAACATGTATGTACTGATTTCGTGAATATTTATTTACATAAATAACTATAATAATTAATGGTCTGGTGATCGAGCGTATGACAGAACAAGTACAAGTATATCTACTACTAGTATATGTACGCAAAGTTTGTATTTATTTAACTAGAGTTTGTACATTTAGCTAGTGTTTATTTACTTTTTTATTTATAACCCACTATATTTACACTACTATAACATTAAAACACTAACAAATACAATTTATAACCATGAACAAAACAATAATCACACCCCCAGTCAATGTTCGCAGAGTATTGCAATGTACAGGATGTCTTGGAAATAGGGGGACATGGCTTAACTACAGATTCCTGAGCCCAAAATAAGACGATTTAGCTAAACTTTCTTTCTAAGGAAAGTGCACCGTTTAGCCAATATTTTGCTTCAAAGTCCTTCTAAAAATAATAAATTTGCTTACAATAACGAAATGCTTTGTTCGAGTTGAATGAAATTTGGTATAATAATCCATATGGATATAGTTAAAGTGACCAGACGTCCCGCTTTTGACGGGACAGTCCCGTTTTTAAGTAATCTGTCCCGCTGCCCGCTCTGTCTTAAAAATGTCCCGCTTTTTCATCTTGAAAAGTGTTTAAGTATATTTTTCCATGACCGAGAGTAAAGAGTATGTATCAATGTGGACATTATGCCCTTTGAGGAGTTTTTATTCTTTGACAACTAATGCCATTTAATGCTTTCTCATACAATAATTATTGACAGCAATTTTTAACCCACTGTCAACAAATTTCTGCTGTCATGTGTAACGAGTCAATCGTTAATAAATTTCTGTTGTCTTGCATAACGATTGAAAGGCTACTATATCAAGGGTTTTATACGGACAATAGTGTACTTTCCGAGAGCCTCTGGCCCGAGTTAGATACGTTCACAGAAGGCATTATTGTCCTTTTAACTCCCATGGTGATGGTGCCTTCAACATTCACTGTCCGACTAAATTTTTTAATATTCTACGTATTACGGATCAGAAAGTTTCAATAAAATTTATTTAAGTTTTTAGGCTTTATCGCAGTATTAATATCAATTCATGATAACAATACTATAGCACAATTCATAATACCCTTGGGCGTTATTTGTTATATAATTACCCTTATGACAATATTAAACAAATAATACATTATTTAAAGGGGGGGGGGATAGCTATAGGTTGCGTCCCGCTTTGGCATATAATTACCCTTATGACAATATTAAACAAATAATACATTATTTAAAGGGGAGGGTAGCTATATGTTGTGTCCCGCTTTGGCCCTTAAAATATTTGGTCACTTTACATGTAGTTCATCTTTTAAGACGGTATTTGTTATTGTTAGTGAGCAACTAGTATATAAAACTTGGGTGTCACGACTATGATTAGACCATAATTTTTTAATAACAACGTCAATAACGTACGATTATTGTTTTTCAGAAATATACATTCAGTAGTAAACTTTTCTGTCTCTGCGTAATTTGTGATATCTGTAACGATTTAGATATTAGAAAATAAAATGTAAGTGACTGCATCGAGCACTTTTTAAAATAAATTTTATCTAGCAGTCTTTCCAAATGTCAAAAAACGAATTTTTAATGACAGTAACAATTATTTCTGAGTTGTCAATCTTCTCAAGTTGTTTAGGAGTAAGCTAACATTTTTAATCGTTTTATTATAATAATGATAGTAAAATACTCATAGGCGCCGAATACATGAGGGCCTAGGGGCTCATGCCCCCAATGAGAATTTTCCTTGGGGCAATGCCCCCAAGGAGACTTTTCCCTTAGCGCAGCAATCTTTTTAATTAGTAAATCTTTTATTCAATGTATGAGTAAACGTGAACGTTACCAAATTATTTTATGCAAAAATTCTTCCAACAAATTATAGAGATTTGAATTCTGCATCTAAATAATGTAAAACGGTTATTCTTGTTCGTCATAATATAAGCGAAAAAATCAATTACAAAGTTACTGTTTTTATGAGTTTTTAATTTCGACAGTCATGGATTTAACAGTCAATTCATATTTAAAATATCTGCGAGGTGGGCACCACACGACTTCCTTGTACGCAAGAAGAACATAAAGTATAGACCCAATCATAATATTTTTTTATTTTTTTGTTATTTTTTGTCCTAATCCAGCAAGCTTTATTACAAAAACCAAAAAGTACATAATTTTAAATTAACATATCTCGCTAATTTAATAATACTTGATGTGCTAGACACAGAGTTTAATTCTCTATAAGTTTTATTTGAAGCATTTATTTCAAAAATAATAATAAAACCATTTTATTCAAGAAAAAGTATATACAACTTCAGGTAATATATCACTTCCGCTTAGTCTATTTTAACCAAAATCTATTATGTTATTCACATTGATATAAATGTCGTATATACCAAATTTGAAAAATATTTGATTATGTTTTTAAATAGTTTTTCATTGGAATTTATTATAGGCTTCAAGTAAAGTAGCACTTCTGGAAAATATGTAATTGCCAAAAAGTGAGGTGCACAACTGGATATTATAGCAGTCCTAAATATTAAATGTCAACTTCCTACGGCTTATCGATTCTGAGTTATGCGAGATACGTAATAATAATTTTCAATAACATTGTTTCTATTATACAGGGTGTTTCAAAACATGTGTCGGAAAATAAAGGGTGGGATTGGTTGGCTAATTATAAGAAAAAAAGTTCCTATTAACATGGTTCCGCAAACGCACCGTTTTCGAGATACAGAGTGTAAAAAAAATAAAAGTTATTTAACAACTAAACGACAATTGTCAAAATTTTAATGTCAAAAGAAATGCATGAACGCAGACGACTAGATCAAAAACAAATGTTTTTATCAACAACAAAACATGTTGCTACTTTTTTTCATGTTTTCCATCATAAAATGCCGTATTTCTCTAAAACGGTTTACGTTAGAGCTTTTGACTAGGAGTACCTTTTTTGTGTAGAAAATATTGGTGGTTCGCAATGTGCCAATTTCCCAAGTGTTATAGAAATTACGGCCATAAAAACCTCACACAACCCTAAAATCTCCGTCAATGGCAAATGAAAAAAATTGAGTAAGCGCTTGAAAAGTAGCTAATATTAATGCTAAGATGTGTACAAAAGCTGAGTTTTGTATCTCAAACGGTTCCTGAGATATCGTCAAAAAATAAAAATAAATAATTTTTTTTACATCCTGTATCTCGAAAACGATGCGTTTGCGGAACCATGTTAATCATTAAACAGGTGATGTATTAAAAAATCCTTGGTTCTAAATTGTTCAAAAACTACCTATATTCAGTTTCATAATAAAAATAGTAATCATCCAGAAGTAACTCTAGAAAATGAAACTATTAAAAAGTCGGAAAAATCAAAAATTCTCGGCTATATATTTGATGAAAATCTGAATAGTAAGCATCACTGTGAATACTTAGTTTCCAGTTTAAGCAAATGCTGCTTTCAAATTATATAGCTGAAATCATTTTTTAATTTAGAAAATATATTATTGTTCTATCATCCTACCGTTGAAACTAAATTGTGCTATGCAATCCTTTGCTGGGGCAACTCACCCCATGCTAATAAAGTATTTCTATGCAAAAAAAAATTGTAAGATGTATTGCTGGCGTCTCAAACTCACAGTCATGCAAATTGAACTTTAAAAACTTAAAATCATGACACTTACCAGTCTTTATTTATATGAACTTTGTTTATATATGTTCAAAAACAAGGACAAATTTGAAACTCACTCCAATTTTCACAATAAAAACATAAGAAACAAGGATAAATTTTATAAACCCTTAGTTAAATATAATTGCTCTAGAAACTCTCCGGATCTCATGGGTGCGGATCTTTATAACAAACTTCCTAACGAAATAAAAACTAACAAAACTTTACCTAATTTTAAAACTATGTTAAAGACATATCTATATTTGATCACTCACTTTAAAATGTAAATGTATACTTGTGAAATTGTATATTTCTATGTAACATTGTTTGACGATTTACACGTGTACTTTGTGCACCTGGTAAATAAAAAGAAAATGATTATATTTTTAATGTAAATCAGTGAAAATCGTTATATCGTTATCGTATCGAGAACGTATAGATGCATTTAAATAGGTCCACTAAAAATATTCAAGCAACAAGTATAGTATCATGATTTTATCGCTAATGTAAATCAAGCCTAAATGTGCATAATTAATGGCATAAACAAATAAAAGTATATCGAAATAAAATGTCTTATAAGATTTCTAACATTGCATTCTTAGTGCCTAGCTTTTTTCGTTAAATGTGTAATTAAATTAAATGACTGCTGGTAATATCGGGCATTGAGTGTAAGTTGCAAACATATTAAAATATTCAGCTTGAGCATTTCCAGTTATTTACCGCAGAAAAATAAATGTTGTCGTTCACTCTCTAAAATTGTAATAAATAGAACACCGTACCACGTAGTGATCAAATAGCTCTGCACAAAAAACGCTTAACACTGAAGCATGTTCATAAGATGTGGCAAATGCTTTGAGAACATCTTGTCCTTATACATAATCACAATGGTCAAATAGTAGGCAGCTGAAACGTGGGAGGGAAAACACTGAAAATGATCCTAGCAGTGGAAGGCTTACAACTGTTACCAGGGAGGAAAACATTAATAATTTGATTCACGATACGGTTATGGCAGATCGGCGAATCGAAATTCGAGAAATGGCAGAGGCTCTTATGAACAGGTTCAAAATATTCTGAACAATGAGAAATGACAAAAAACTCTGCGACGTGAGTCCCCCGGCTTCTGACGGTTGATCAGAAACATATCCTTCTCCAGACGTTGTTCGACTTGCTGTACGCTTTGAAGCTAATTCTGATATATTTACGGACAGGGTTGTTACTATCGATGAGATATGGATTCAATGCTATTAGCCTGAATTAACACAGTTCAAAATTATAGAGTAAAAGTAAAAATTTAAGTAGGAGTAATGAGATATTTAATATTTTAAGTGTAAATTTTTATTTTTCTGTCTAGTACATATTAATTTTTATAAAAGAGTAAAGAAAGAGCAATAGTATTTTTTACATTTATTTATAATAAAACCATGATATACTCGTTTAGTTTCAATTTTTACTCCCTGTAATAATAATTTGATGTACTATTTTACTTAAATAAAAGTAATAATTATTTGACTTTTATAAAAGGAAATTATAACAGGACGTAAGAGTAAACTCTACTCAAGTAAAATTACAATTTATTCTAAAAAAGAGCATATTTTACTCCTTATACTAATAATTTGATTATTTTACTATAATGAAAATAATAATTATTTGACTTCTATGAAAGGGAATTATAACGGGACTGAAGAGCAAAATATAATTCTAGGAGTAAACTCTATTCAAGTAAAGAGCATATTTAACTCTTTAAAAGAGCAATTTTTCATATTAGTTAAAGCACGTAGTTCTGTGTTTACCAGCGTGCTCCTCGGCCGTATTTCTTGCGTTATTGATGAATTAAGGTTAAAATTATTTTAAAAAGAATTGTTAAAAATGTTATTACCTTGCATTTATAACGATAGAAAACATTATGTACCTATTATACAATCGAGAGAAATATTGACTTAGGACATCTTTGTTCAGTCTGGTATTAATATGCGTGGTTCTTATTTAAATATAAAAACGTTACACATAAGTGAGAAAAAGAGGTTGTTTATTCAGTGAAAATAATATTGGTGTAATTACTAAAATCCATTTATAATTTATTTTCTTGTTAGTGAATATGGTATATGGTATGAATAATAAACTTTTATTTACCTATATAATTTTTTTGTACCTACCTATCCCTAAATGATTCTTTTATTTTAGTAATTTTTTACCGTTTTCTTAAAGAATACTAATTAATAGGTAAAGGCTATTATTTCATAAAGTAATTATTACTTCTTTAAGGGTATCTTTCACTCAAATGTAAGTAAAAGATATTTCATAATAATTGCTATTTAAAAAGTAAATTTTACTTTTGATAAGCAATAAGATGTATATTTTCAAATGAGTACTTTATACTTATAAGAATTGTAAAACACAATCATAAAGAAGAGTAAATTTTTTACTAGAGAAAAACAGTACAATTTACTACTTTAAAGTATATAAATAAAGTACTCTTCTGTTTTTACTCTTTGATTCTGATTAAAATGGGACGTGGACTTATATAGATTCTTTTAAAGAGTAAATATTTTGAACTGTGAAAGCAACAGTCAGAACAGGGGAAGTTTA
Organism: Harpalus rubripes; assembly: GCA_963082715.1. Lineage (NCBI taxonomy): Eukaryota > Metazoa > Arthropoda > Insecta > Coleoptera > Carabidae > Harpalus > Harpalus rubripes. Next base: position 39,749,429 of record OY720457.1, on the reverse strand, counting down.
CCTGTTCCCAAAAAAATCAATGCTCATGTTCATTAGAAACAATCAATTAAATTTCAAATTAGTGGATTAATGTAAAATCTCGCAGACGCTAATGATGATCGTCATCCTGCACTAAACATAAACATGCCTCTGTACGTACAAAAAACCTCTAATTATTCCTATAGCAACTCGACGTTTTATAACTTTCGTTCTGCTAATTTCGATCAACTTTATAATTAATTGTCAAATGTAAATTGGGATTGTTTATTTCAATACGATAATGTTGATGCATTTAACAAATTTTATGAAATATTATCCACCATCATAGATCAATGTGTTCCACAAATTAAAAAGAAATTTTCAAAATTTCCACCATGGTTCAATAAAATTATAATTGATAATATTAAGTTAAAATAAAAATATAGGATTTTAGATTGAGTTCATAAACTTGATTATTATAACGTTGAATACAAGCGCTTACTGCAATTAATAAAACGTGAAATTAACGTTGAATATGCTAAATATGTTCGCAATGTTGAGAATTCAATTTGTACTGATCCTTCCAATTTCTGGTCCTTCATCAACAACAAAAAGCGTACAACAAGAATCCCTGGTACAATGAAGTTAGGCGATGACGAGTACACTAGTACTGAAAGTATAGTACAAGGATTTGCTAACTATTTTTCCAGTGTCTACTCTCAGGACTCTATTTCTTTATCCTCATATCTTGATTCCTGTACAAATAAAGTGAGTGATATTGTAAATATTTCATATATTTCTGAAGATGAAATCATAGTAGCCATTAACAATCGTAAACCTTCAAGACATCCAGGTTCAGATAATTTACCAGCATATGGTGGTACCATATTTCTCAAGCCCTCACATATCTTTTTCAATCTTTCTTCTTTAAAAATGTCTCATATCTGTCCTATTTTCAAATCTGGAGACAAATCGCTTATACCCAACTATATACCTATTGCAATACTTTCTAATATTTCTAAATTTTTTGAGTGAATAATCTATAATAACATTTACAATGCAATAAAAAATTAAATAACAGATAAACAACATGGTTTCGTTAAGGGTAGATCCACAACTACAAATCTGATAAATTTTTGTGAGTATACAATTAACGCCTTACATGACAATAATCAAGTAGATGCATTTGACAAAGTAGATCACATAGTATTCTCCTCCAGAAACTTGACCATAACTTCAATTTTTCTCCCTGTCTCATTACTTTTCTTGGTTCCTATCTTCATAATCGTAAATTGAATGTGACCCCGTATAATTATTTGTCAAATCCCTATTTCGCTACTTCGGGTATTCCTTAAGGATCTAATCTTGGTCCATTATTGTTTATCCTGTTTATAAATGACATTATCGATTCGATTAAATTCTGTGAAATATTATTATACGCCGATGATGTCAAGTTATTTAATACTACTCAGGACGCTATAGATTTTCAATCTGATGTTAAGCGTATTCTAGCTTGGTCTCATTCTTCCAATTTATTCTTTAATTTTAGTAAATGTAAAATTATGAGCTATTTTGTAACAAAACCCGTTTACTTACATACCTACATTATGGGTAATACTATTGTCCACAGAATCAACTTATATAAGGATCTTGGAGTACTATTTGATGAAAAATTCACATTTAACACTCACATTGAAACTATTATCAAAGCATCATATAGAAATCTTGGTTTTATCATTAGAAATGCTCAATCTTTGAGAAATGTATTGTCGTTAAAAATGTTGTATTTTGCGTTCGTTAGATCCAAACTAGAATATTGTTCCCCTGTATGGAACCCTACCTATGACAAATATTCCAATGCTATTGAGTCATTGAACAAAAAGTTTCTAAAATTTTGTCATTATAAAGTTACCGGCCAGTATCCTAGTTTCGATTACGATTATAATATGTTACTTCATTATTTTAATATTAATTCTTCATCGATAAGGAGGAAAATACATTCCATTACATTTTTATATAAATTTTTAAATGGTTAAGTTAACGATAGTGCTATTTTATCTCGTATCTCTTTCAACGTACATAGATTAAATTCACGAACCAAGTTGACTTTCATTTTAAGAACAGTGCGGGTAAATTATAAATTAAAATGTCCTATTCGACAAATTTGCAATATAATTAATAATGTCAACCTTCAGTCCGATATTTATGCCGATTCATTTCGCAAATTTAAAATATCATTTCTGCAATTTTTCCATATTTAAATTGATTGTTTAGTATACTGTTTGCTATGTTCATCATCGTATTTTTTTATTGTATTCTAATATGTATTTATATTTATGCCAACGCATCATATTATATGCCTCTTTATAATCATCCTGTAACTGGGATTTTTATCCTATAAGATTGATTTTCAATAAATAATTCACATAACCCCCAAAAAATAATTGTGCGTGTAGTGCCATCTTCTCTCACGAAATAAAATAACAAAATCTGTGTAAGTGTGTAATAATGAAGAAGAATCGAGATAATTAAATACTGTTGTTTATAATAATGGACGTATCAAAGACATACAAATAAAAATAACACGAGTATAATCTTCAATACGGTGAAATGTTTATTATGACAATAATAAATTCCTTTCGCAATGAAATTGTATATTTATTATTGAAGATAAGTGGATTTGTATTTGTATTCCACATCCATTTCCATAATCACATTGTCCAAATTGTAACAGATTGAAATAACAGCTAATAAATGCACATATATCATTTAAATTTTCCTGCCGAATGTGTTTCGAATTGATTGTATGAAACCATTGTTTACAAATACAAAATAAATAAGTTTACATTTAAAATTGACCCATTTTAATTTCTATCTTTGTTTGTGTGTTTTTAGAATTGTTTATTCAAATAAAAGTATACAATTTTATAAGCTATTATTTTATGTTAGCAAATTGAAAACGTTTTTATTTTCAAAATAAAATGAATGGAATTCATTTGGTTGTACTAGCGATTAGTGTTTCTATCGTTCATTTTTTTTAAGAATGCAGTAACTAGAAACCTGATTTACACAATGACAAATGGTCAATCTAGTTATAAAATTTGGCGCTAAATTCAAATATAGTTACTTGAAATAATAACAGTTAAGTAATTACATTCGAATATAAAATTTAATAATGGTAATTTTTAAAATATTACAGGAAAATGAAAAAAAATGTCAAATTTACTTTTTAAATTAGTAATTTAAAATGAGAAGTTGAATAAGTTATAATTACTTAAAAAACATAATGAAAACACATATATTTAAATTTATTATATAAAACTGCATTTAAAAAGTAATAGTTTTACAAAGATGATAATAATAAAATAATTATACAATTAAAATGGATTTATTTAAAATTTCAAGAAATTAACAAAAGTTTGTAAATAAGTTATTTTAAATAATTTACAATTATCGTGAGAATGTAAAAAAGCAAAGCTTAAAACAACACAGTAAATTGTTTGTCAAGAGTTTTTAACAATTTGTTACATGAAAATCATCCTTGTGGCACAATCTCCATAATAATCTTCCGATAATTTTGAAAACAAATATTCGCGTATTCTTTTCTTCTTTGGTGATGAAACTTGTCCTGTTTTATCCATTTCCGCAACAATTTTATACATAGATCTTTCAGAGATTCCAACAGCTGCTGCAGTGAGTGCCACAGCTTTAGTTTTTGTTGCACCCTTACTTTTATGGGCCAAATAACTGTTGTAGGCCATTTCCTTTTGTCCACTTTTTAAAAGTTTTCCCTTCGGATTTTTCTTTATACGACGGTGCACACTTTCTTCAATGAGATAAAACAATAAAAACAGAAAGAACGAATACTACTATTGTTTGTATTGAAAAATAGATTAAATGCACCAAATGGCAACATGAGAAATAAAATGCAAACACATAAATGCAGAAAAACGCAAAAAATGGAAATGATACCAACAGATCAGTTGGCAGCCATTGACAACTGACAGCTCAAGCTCAACATGCATTGACGTACGAACTAATATTAGCCGTATTATAATTTAACATTCTATTGTATTATATTAAATAATATTATATTATAATATTATAATATATTATAATATATTATATTATACGAGTATTATATATTTAGAAATTATTCGTAGTATTATATTCATTTAATTACATATCAACAAATTCTACGCTAATGACTACAAATGTATGTGAAAAGAGAGAGATGAGTAGAGAAACGGTTGAGATGGAGAAATAAATATCGTTGGTGTAAACTTCTCCTCGATTTAAACCAATCAGAGAACAAGATCAAATAAGCCCTATCTTCCCTGTACTGCATTCTTAAAAAAAAATGAACTATAGAACAATTCTCTTTTCTCTTCCACAAATATATTAGCAACATATGTTAGCAATATATGTTTTATTGCAAGAAAAATGGAATTCTCAACCATACTAACTAATTAAAACTTGGGTTATTTATATTAAAAATGGATCTTAAAATTGTTTAATATTCGATTTTAACACCATTAACTTCGACTTAACACCTACGACAGAAAATCTATTCCAATTTTTACTATTTTCAGTCAGACCTTATGTTGTTATCTTTTTGAAATCCGGAATCCATTTTTGAGTAAATGAATGCAAATAACGAAACATAGAAAACGAAAGTAAACCAAACAATATTTGTTTGAATTTATGATGCTACGCCAGATAGAAATCACTGGGTGGTGAGTATGAAATTAAACGCTATATTGAGTCGTAGGATATGTGTTAATCAAAACTTGTACGTAGTTTTCTTTTTAATTATTTTATCAAATTGCTTATTATCCGCGCATATTTCCAATTATTAACCACAAAAGTTATTTTGACATTTATATATTTTTTCTATTTCTGTGTTCTTATGAGTCTATAAAAGCACTGTTTATCACTGAAAACACGACCTTTAGAAGATCTATAAACGTACTGTTTTTGGCGTCTTTCATGTTTTAGAGGTGGCAGTCATGCTTTCATAACTGACAGAGAAGCTGGATTCAGAGATTGCGTAGTAAACACAGCATAGAAATACACAACACAGGAAAACATAGAAACTTAAAACCAATTCAGAGATTATACAGAAAACATAGAACTATTGTATGTAGATAAATTCATGTCAGAAAATCTATTTTCTTTTTGTCGTAGAGGATCGGCGACTTTTCCACTAAGCTTATTAACTTTATGTCGTGTTCATAAGAATCACTCATTTTTTAAATAATTATAATAAACACAACTGCAATACAAAATAACTTAAAAGTTGTCTTAACCAAACTTCAAAACAAATGTCAGCAAGTTGTCAACATTAACGCACTGTAGTAGTAGGCGTGGTGTAACTACGAATACTCACGAAACATAGCGCACATGGCCGAACATAGCTTTGAAATAAAATATGTCCAATTCCCCATGTTTTGCTGTGTTGTGCTATGCTATGTCTGTAACTCTGAATCAGTACACGCTTTTCAGTATGTTCATTGTCTATGTTTTTCTGTGCTATTCTATGCTATGTTTACTGCGCAATCTCTGAATCCAGCTAGAACCTCAAAATGGTAAATTGTTTGTGTTGAAATATTACTTCTAATTGTGGATTTTTATCTTTTCTCTAGGTGATAGGACTAGAAAGAAAAGAAATTTATAGCTTTAGCTGTGTTACTTAAGAAAGAATAAGAATCTGTGAAGTTAAAAATTCAACTAAAAAATTATGAAACAAGAAACAATGCGCTCAGGTTTACTTTGTCAAAATAATTAAAACAGTAAGTTTTATTTATTACAATTTAAATTTATGGTAATGTAATTTTGAATTGAATGTATTGTTATTCCAGGCAGGTTATGAAATGTATGATGCACGTTACTTGAAAATGTTGACATTGTCTACTCAATTTGTGGCGGCTACTAGCAAACAAATATGAAAATTTGACGTTTTAATCCATGATTTCCAGTTCCACGTTGTGGCGAACTATCGAATATATGCAATATATGTTTTGTATTAAAAATTGTAAGAGCCGTTATCTGCGGAACTAAGCAGTGAGTGTTGACAAAATGGTGGAAAGTAAAAGTCTAGATCAATAAATTGTTCATTAAAGTATTTCATTATTTAAAGAGTTTTATTTATATGTTGTTTTCTCAATAAAAAGGCTTGATGGTCCACGTAACGTCCTTCAATCCCATATTCAAGTTTTATTTATGATAACCAACACGAACCACCGATATGTCAAATCAGGATGGTTCATTATAAACCTTGGAGTTCATTGTATGTATTGGTTTTCCTCTTTCATAATTGTATAATGATTGATAACATGTTTTAATGTAAACAATTAGACAAAATCACAAGATACACAAACTGTCAAAATGTGAAATTTCAATTTTTAGCGAGAAGCGCTACCAACATAAATGATAAAAAACTCATATTTTTGTCAAGTCCTTTTTTTAAAAATCTAATTGCAAAATTAACTCAACAGACAAAATAGTATAAAAAACATGTATCATAAGGCCTGTTGACGCACTCGTCCTTTGTAAAAATCACCTGGCGACCCGTTTTCCAAACTTGGACTCGTACGTTAACAGATTGCTTTATGACACATGTGTTTTAATGTACTATTTTGTGTTCAAAAAGATCAATTTGTGTGATTCCAATTTAGTAAACTCCAGTGTTTGATAAGAAACTGAGCTTTTAAAATCTACATCATACAATAATAAAAAATATATATTTCGGCTGAACGAATAACAAGTAACACTTTCTAGAATCACAAATCGTTTTCAATTGAAATAAAGTTACATAAAAAATAAAAACAGTGTAGTGTAGTATCCCATTCAAATATAATATTGAAGATTGTGTCAGAAACAAGAAGAAAAACCTCAGTCGTTAAATAAAGAAAAATTATTGCTGATAAAAAAGTACCTATTCTTCAATATGTATATTTTCTTTACCGGTTTCAGGATATTATTCCATTGTTTACATGCACAAAAGTAGGCTGGTAACTAAGTAATAACTGTATCTGTATGGTAATATTATTACAAAACTGACTTGTCAACAACGGTCTACAAAATGAAAATAAAATGTAATGCTCTTCATTAAAACATACAGATAATGTTAGCCTATCGTTCTAAATACGGTCTACTTTATTCTAAAGTAATAAACATGAGAAATAAAGCACATAATTTGAATATTAGTCATATTGATATATGTCAAAATAATTGTTCTGTTAACCATAGCAATCTGAAAGTAGCATTAATGAGAAAATTTCAAAAAATGATATTTATAATATAATTTACTGAAACCGATAAACTATTGAACAAACCACGGATGTTATTAATCATAACAAACCTTAGATGTCTTAAAACTTATATCTGCGGCAGTTATGATGTGCATAATATTCCTAGGTATGTTAATAGCTATAACCAAAATTCTTTAAAATCGGTAGAACCGTTAAGGGTGTAGGTGTGGCCGAAATTTGTAGATGAAAGAAAATGAAATGTAGATTAATATACTGAGGAAAACATGAAATTTTAATATAATAAATATCGTGAATGACCAAAACGTAAAATAAATGGAAAACTTGTATATAATTATATTATTACCGATTTCTGGGTATGCCAATCAGTTTTTATTCGCTGATTTCTGTAATGTACCGTCGAGAGCGTTTACCTCAAGCCTCATAGCTATTTTCAAATTTTACATTGGTCGGAATCAATCTCAGGCCATCCTAATCACAACCGGTCACCTAACACCCACAACCACGCAAGTTTATATTTTAATGCTCTGAATAAATTTTAATAAAAGGTTTAGAACAGTGACCTACTTAGTATGTTATTTAAATACCTATATATTCATTTATGTGACCAACAACACTTCCTTAAACAGAGTCCCAGTTAAAGCCTTTTATTGAAATTTATTATCGACCCTCAACTTGTTCCGAAATGTATAAATTTGATACCATAATATTTGATGTATTTTAACCTGTTTTTTAATTATGGTTGCCTAGTTGACACCTCTATTTCTTTTACCAGACTTACATTTCAATATTACGTATTTGATAGATGTGATAGATAAAACATTGTTGCCACATATCTTAATAGAAACTTTAATACTGACTTTGATACAACCCACTTAATATAGTTTCAATAGCAATGTGTTCTTTATATGGAAAGTAATTAAACTATTATTAATAAAGAAACAATCAATGATTAATGATTCTTTGTTTTACAAATAATCTATATTGTCTAACTCTAACATATACAGGGTGCCCATTTTATATGTTCCCGCCGGAAATTTTAAGAATAGGCAAAACAAAATACATTTCATAAGCCACTTGGTAACTATCAATCGAATAATCACAGTAGGTATAAGAGCAATACAAATTTTTAAAAAAACAGTCACTTATGACTATTCATGAATTTTCAGGCGGTAACTTTTAAAATGGGCACCTGTATATTTTTTAATTAATACATGAATACAATATACTAATATTTCTTGAAAAATTTAATCATTTTTAATGTTTGTAAACAGAATTTTAATTTTTTTTCTGCCTAAAGCTATTTTACATTGCCTATAATTTTTCTGGTTAAAATATAGTTCCTATACCTTGTTCTATTTCAGCCATTCTGTATTGCGGAGCATAATGAATAGTTTTGACCTCTCTGATTGGCTGAAATTAGAGACAAGAACCAAGTTTACCCAATGTAATTTCGGCTACTTCAGATTTGCGCTGTTGCCAGTGTCATCTACTGAGTGGCTTAAATGGAACAGAGCATAATTTAAAACTACATTAAGGTAGTTTATACCGTGTAACCGTTATCCCCAGAATTAATCGAAATTTAAAGTACGTCTCAATCGAAGTATAATATACCTGCTTTCCTAATTTAAAAACAATTGACCACGCGGTAGTTGAAATAATTGCAATTAAAATTGGCCATTTTAACACGTGAAGCATATTAAAAGGGCAATACAAACATACCAATTTAAATTATAACTTTTATATCCACGAAGACATTTAATCGAAAAACTAGTATGTTATAGAAGATTTTATATAAAAAATTTGAAAATTATTTACCATCCAGATTTAATTTTATTGCATCTGAAAAATTACAACTGACTGTTGATCTGAAGATACGATAAATACGTAGGATTATATTTGACAAGCATGTACAAGTGTTTCCAGCTGTTGTATCAGTTTGGAACCCCCACTTTGGTATTAGCGAATAAAAAGTATTCTTTGGTTAAAGGAATTTGAAATATACATTCAAAAGAAATATATTTTCAATATATGTAGTTTACGTGAAAAGCATGAAAAGTTTAATAAGTATAATAGCCGCCTGGGTGGTCGTGCGGATTGAGGCAGTGGACAGCACTCGAAGCGACCGTCACCGCTCGGCCCTGGGTCGTGGGTTCGATCCCCACCAAGGGCTTGGATGTTTGTGGCGTCTTTATTATCTCATCTCCATCAGACGTAACGAATAAATAACAGGGTTACAGAAATTATAAGGCAAAGTTGACTCAACCTCATATAATCATCAATTGTAATAAAATTGTACACTTTGAAATACAAAAAAGATTATTATAATATATTAATTTGTTTTGCAGTTCCGATTTATAGCTTAGAATTTGTATTACATCTTAAAATATCTTATTACCTTTGTAACAGAATATACCGATACATGTGGCAAAACTTCAAAATTCAAATTGTTTCTTGATTTTTCTTGCTCGTGGCCTTGACTCTAATCGATGAACCAGCACTTTATCTTTTATAAATCTTCCTTTAAACCTTAAACGATTTTACATTTTCACAATTTACACAAACTGCATTATACAACAAATTTCTGCCAATATTCAAATTCAAGCTCTATTATCTCTGGAATTGTCTAAGCGCGACATGGCCACAGTTACTTACAGCGTACTTTAGTAAGAGTGTGGTGGAATACGAAACTTGTAAATGTTTTAGTGCAGGTGGTACAGTACAAAGAAAAACTTTTCTATGGCAAAATAAACAAAATTAATTTGTTACAGTGTTTGATATTAGCTTTCAACTATTTTTATACAATCTGTGTATATAATATAATGTTAAAAAATATATATTATTGCAAGTATAAACTGTTTTAGCTTAATTTTTATTTTGAACATTGAACAAGTTTTTGAGTAGGTAAGGTACAGGTGTCTCATTTTGGATGTTTTTTTAAGGTATCTCGGGTAATATTAAAGTTAAAGCAAAACAGTTTGCACAAAGTTTAATAGTCACCACATGGAATTTCGATCTCCTTTTGTTTCTGAGCTACAGACAAAAACTCGTTTTTCGCTCATTTCGAAAATATCTCATATCTTATTTATTATGGCAGTAAGAGAAAAATAGTTTAAACAAACTTTCAACTGTTTTTTAGGTAAAATAAAATGGTGTAATTAGATTTTTTGGAAACTTAATAATTCTCGAGGTATAACATAAACTTATGATTTTTTAAATGGGAACCTATATTTAAAATAGTCTCATCGTTTTGCTTATTTTATAAGCTTTTCAATGATATATAAGAAGTCTACATTCTTTCAGTTTAAACATGAATAAAATATAAATTATTAATTTTTAACAAATGAACAAATGAAAGAAATAAATTAAAAATCATCAATTGTTCATTTCTAATATTTGTTTCAGTTTTACTCATTCTTTTCAATTTATTTACTTCAAAAGCATATTTAACCATTTTTTGCAAAGCCAACTCTAACGTCGATAAATAATAATTTAATTAACCCGAAAATAATTAGTTAAGAATAATTTTGAGCACATTATTAATAATTATAGAATCAAAATAAACAAATGATGATTTTTAATTGATGTTTTCATTTGTTTCTTAATACTTTTTAATTTTTTTTTCACCTCAATAAACTAATAATTTATCTTTTATTCTTTTTTAAAACAAAAGAATATAGACTTTTTATATATAATTGAAAAGCTTATAAAATAAGCAAAAAGATGAGACGATTTTTAACATCCATTTAAAAAATCATAAGTTTGTGTGATATCTCGAGAATTATTAAGTTTTCAAAAAATCTAATTACGCCATTTAATTTTACCTAAAAAACAGTTGAAAATTTGTTAAAACAATTTTTCTCTAACTATCATAATTAATAAGATATGAGATATTTTCGAAATGAGCGAAAAACGAGTTTTTGCCTGTAGTTCAAAAACAAAGGAAGATCGAAAATTCCAATGGTGACTGTTAAACTTTTCTCGAAAATTTGACCCTGGAATGTGCAAATTGTTTTCCCCTATTGTTAATACTACCCGAGATACCTTAGAAAAACATCGAAAATGAGACATTCTGTACACTTGAGTGACAACTACCTTAAGATTTAACGCATCCTAGTTTCATACTATAGCTCGTTTCACAGACGAAAATAGCGTTGGTTAGATAGGGAAATAAATTCTGTCCTCTGATTGGCCAGAATGCACACCGAGTTCCCAATGGATAGAAATAATTTATTTTCAAATTTGTCTTAGTACATACTTAAAAAATGCACCTACATTCTGACACAAAAATATCTACAATGACAAAGGGCAGTTTTCAAAATCAAGTCTTTAATTAAAATTACTTTATTTTAAAGTAATGTTACAGTACTTGCTAAAGGTATATTATGAAAACAAACATAACTTTAATTTAGTTTAAAGTGTTTAAATTTATTATGAAAATGGCCCTAAGAAATTTAATTTCTTTAAGTATTTAATGCATAGGCTCAAGCCTCAAGAGTCATCTGCTTTTATCTTACCTGAAATGAACTATAGGCCTAGTTTACACCGTATGACCTGAGGTAGGCCTGACCCATATGTGACCTATATTAAGACAAAGTCAAAAAAATATCGGGTTGTTTACACCGCATACTTTAGAGCCTGGGATAGATGGGATATAGGTACTAGTTTGTACCACCTAGCGGTTTAATTTTAAGTTAAAAAAAAACAACAATTATTTCCTTTTATATTCTTATCACTCATGTTTATATTGTTATACAGAATTTCACAATAGTTGCTATCAGTCAAAACTGGCATTGATGTAAATCACTATCACTATACTCAATTTAAGTGACATCTACTCTACCGTACAAATTTCGAACTATTTTAGGTCTAAGCTGTTTACACCGCAATAAATACATTTGAGTCGAGGCCTAGTATAGGTCAGGCCACATGAAAAAGTGGCCTGACCTAAGCCAGGCCGCTCCATATTTTAGGTGTTTACACCAGGTGACCCAACTACATTTGGGTCGAATTTGGGGTATAGGTCGAATATAGGTCTACGGTGTAAACTAGGCCATAGCAACTCTTTCTGACTTTATTCAAACTAGATCCGATACAATTTTTCATCTAAGTTTTATACGCGACGTATGCACTGTGCACACAGTATAACAATGGTACCATAAGTGTAAATATCAAAATATTGAAGATTGAAATGATTTGTATGTTTTCTCGTTGAAATAATGTCTTTTAAAAATATTTGTAAATTCGCACCCTTTTTCATTTTCTCCAAAGGAGACAATTTCTATGTCAAAAATATGATAATAGTTGTTACGTTTAAAATGATATTCGTAAATTTATGATTGAATTTATAATTTTACTTATTTTGTACTACCAAAACGAAAATGTACACGTTCCGAAGACTTTGTACGAGCTGAAATGTTTTAAATATTGATGAGATTTTAATGTTGAGATGAATGTAATTAACAAAGTAATGTATTAATAATAAATACAGGTGCATAATAGAAAATATTGTTTGTCTATAATCATGAGAAAATGAAAGATTTTCTCAAGAATAATGAGAAACCGAACTAATTAGGAATAAATTTTTATCAAGTTCATCTTAGCTAATAACTGAGAATTTGCTATGTGAAACTGCCATGTTTTATTTATATTCTAATTACATTACAAATTCGTATTTAAATAAGACGCTAAAAATTATATTAAAAGTTTTATCAAACAAAACAATGTCTGCGTTTCCTGCGAGATAGATTGCTTTATCTTCTTCCGATTTCATCAGAGGAGGCTGAGTAGATAGAACAAAAGACAAAACGCTGTGATCTTCATTGTTTTAGCTGGAAATGCATCAGCTTTGTAATTGCTTAATTGAGATTAAACAAGATTTCAGGACAGGTACGGAGGAAAATTGTACATTTAATGACACAACTTTGTTCAAATGATACAGTACGAGTTTCTCTGATAATATGGCACAAGTTTTATTGCTCCTATTAATTTCACATTTAGCGTCATATTTGTTTAATGTGTGTTTTATTTTTCCGCATTTTGTTTTACGACAGTATATTTGTCATAAATGATATTGTTAACGTTGCTATAATTACAGTATATGTACATACAGGTGTGAATACAAGTATATACATACATATTTTATCATTCAATGTGTTATTGCTGCAATTGATAAAGCTTTTGTACAATATAAACTGACTTTATTATCTCTGCACGTAAATTTATTTTCACTGATTGCAAAATAGAAAATTTCCAATGTTTAAATAAGAAAATTTTTATGGGAATACAGGGAACAGAGTACGCCAGACACGGTCAACTAAACTAGACGACGGTAAATGGGCGATAGTTATCTGGGCGACGAACAACTGGGCGAAGGTCAACTACAACTACCCGATATAATTTTCAGTGTATAGTGTAGAGTTTAGTTTGAACGTTGCTCATTAGAGGCCACGTAGAAGCATATGTATTTTTTCTTTGTTTTTTAGTTGTAGTGGTTTTGTAACACGTTGATTTTTCTTTAATATTAAACCTTATAAATTATTTAATGTTAACCTTAAATGTTAACCACGAAATTTTAACTAAGAACACTTGCGCCTCTCGTGAGCAACGTTCAAACTAGAAACTGATACTCTACGTGGCCTCAGCGGTGACCTCTAGTGAGTAATACTCGGACTAGACAGGACATATCTCTATCTCTAGTTTCTCTGTCTGGCCAAGCGAAATCAAAACAAACCGAATGAAGTTTCGTCTAGTTATATTTGGTCGTTGGGGTGGCGCCACTTTCCACAGTGCATGCCTGAATTTTCTCTTCGCCATCGGGTGCGTCATTCACTGCTTGGTAGCTGTTTCACTCAAAATGACTAAACGAGTTGACCATAGATGCTGCATTTCTTATCACTGTGATACGACCCGAAAACAAAAGCACAGACATCGCAATGGAAGCACCCTTCATTCTCAAGGCCGAAAAAAGTCGTTAGGGGTGTTAACCATTTTTGAGATATGGCCCAAAGACGGAAAATTGAAAAAATCCAAAGGGGATTTTAGACTTTTCCTTTTGGAGACTGTAATAGTTGTTCAAACATTATGAAAATTGGTGTGTATACCCAGACATCTGGGTGACAAACTAATAAATAAATCGATTAAGCAAAGTAACTATTTTTTTAAAGGTTTTCTTTAATAAAATCATTATTGTTTTGTATTTGACTCGACAAATGTAAATATTTTTTTGAGACACAACTTAAAAAATACCCCCTGCCATTTAGTTTTTATTAATTTTGAAAACTATTATTATGTTCCTTTGCATTCGTATAATATAACAACTTTTGTTTCATTTACTATTTTCCTTTTAAACGTTACCATTATTAATTTGAAATGATTAATTTGACAGTGACATTTATCTGTCATGTACATTTGAAATCTGAAATATGAAAAATTACGTTTATCCAACACCGACTCATAATATACTTGTTACTATGGTTATATGAAATAACTAATGTACAATATTAACATTAGTCATTCCGTGAGAGAATATTTTAGAAGTTACGTAGGAATTATTACTTATTTTTGTTTTTTTTAAATATAAATAAAAAGCAATTTTACAAAATTAATGAATTTAACATTATGAAACTTATTTATTTAAATTAATATTAACATTTATGCTAAAATACGTTACTTATCTTTACACAATGACAGCTGTCATGTACGGCTGATGAAACGAAAACGAGAAAAGAGTTAGTGGTTACTTGCTTAGGAATTAAATTCAAAGATGCTGCTTGTGCTTCTAAGTGAATACGTTTTAAAGGAAACAATTATTACATCAATTTTTTTTCAATAACAATATAACAAAACCATAACAACCATTCAATGGCTACTTTGTAATTTAAAATACTACATCAATTAACTTTTTCAGTGTCTAACGATGAATGAAAATATAAAAATAATTTAAGAATTTTTTAAAAAAGTGTTGGATAAAACGTTGTTTTACACTCGTTTGGAATGTACATTAGTCACTAAAGAAAATTAGCCACTCGCCCTGCGGGCTACGTAGCAAAACTTTTTCTTTCGTAACTAATATGATGCATTCCATACTCATATAATAAATAACTATAATTTTTATTGTGTTGAATTACAAAAATGTGTTTTAGATTAGGTTATGTTATGGTTTATTTTTGAAAGTGAGAGTACCACTTTTAACTATTTTTCATGGTGCCATTTTTTTAAATTTACTCTCAAATGACGGTCGTCCAATTTATCGTCACCCAGTTGACCATTTGATGGTCGCCTATAATTGTTGCGTATACTGGTGAGAGTAACGAGGAAATAGAATGGCAAGATTTTTAACGGTTTTGATTATTTTAGCGTGTTCCATTTCAATAATTATTCTATGTTAAATATACTGTGGGCAGGATACAATATGTACAGGTACCTAATGTCTCCAAAAAAGTCATTTAACTTGGTCTTTCATAGTTCACCTCGCAAAATCTGCTAACTTCACTCAGTAAAACTACATTTGTAATTAATAAGTAATATTCTATGGCCTTTACTTTCAATGTCAATTCTGCACATTAAAATGATAAAAAAGTTCATAAAAAATGTACACACTGTTTGTGAGTTATAGCATTTTTTAAACGTTCAATCTTGTTATTTTATTAATAAAATGTAATGCTGACCAAGGCTTGGTTTTTTCATCTCATCAATCATCTCATCTTTCATCATCCATTGGCTGCGTATGGCCAATGCCAAAACTGTTGTGCAACTGTCCATATATTAAAATCTGGCAATATATATATATATATATATATATATATATATATATATATATATATATATATATATATATATACAGGGTATTTATTTTAAGTGGTACACTATTGCTATCTTGACAACTATAAGAGCTACGAGGTCGGTTAAATTAGCAAACAATTTCTATTTTACTAGACTATTTTAATGACCATAATAATTTTTTTTCAACAAGTGGTTTTAAAACTGTGGCGACCACTTTGTTAATTTAAACGGGATTATATATTTTTTATTTACTTATTAGATGGAGAATTTTATTCTGAATT